>JAQQAC010006923.1:12679956-12794161 GCA_029783875.1 Phataginus tricuspis | reverse complement strand
ACACACACACACACACACACACACACACACACACACACACACACACACCAGTGACTAACGGGGTAAGAAGTGTAGGAAGGGCATTGTGTCCAGGGGGAAGGTGTGTGGATGTCATGGACAGGACTGGGATAATCCACAGGTTGGGCAGATGTGGGGGAAGATGGTGCTCCAGAGGGAAACCATTGCACAGGCAGCGGCCATACAGGTCTGGGGTGTGTGTGTGTGTGGTGTTTCTCTATCCCAATCCATCTGCAGGGCCTGAAGAGCCTGGGATACCGCTTTCATGAGACCCAGGACTGCATTTCCAGGGCCAGCTCAGCCCTGCCATTTCCCATCACTGTCTTCCGCCCTCAGATGGACACTCCCCACTGAAATCACTCAGGGCCATTCGTCCTGGGTGAAGATGCTCTTATTGTGTTATTTGCTATGTGACTAGGATTATTCTGAAGGCCAGTTTACACAAGAAAGGATTCTTATCGTATATAGTCCACGACCTATTCATCGTGGAGTGTTCCCAAAAAGATGCTTGGAAAAGATTCAAGTGTATTTTTTCTTTTAGGCTTCAAGGCCCCCTTCTTATTTTACTTATTTATTTATTTTTATTAAGGTATCATTGATGTACGATCTTATAAAGGTTTCATATGAGCAATACTGTGATTAGAACACTCACCCATATTATCACGTCCCCCCCACCCCACTGCAGTCACCGGCCATCAGCGCGGTGAGATGCCCCAGAGGCCCTGCTTGTCTTTTCCACGCTATACTGCCTTCCCCGGGCCCCCCCACCTATGTGGGCTGATCATAACGCCCCTTAATCCCCTAAAAGATCCAACCATATTAAAAAAAGACATGGAACCTCTGACGAACTTACCCTGTTAGCAGTTTCCTGCATGGGCTCGATATGTAAACCACTGCTAATGAATCGAGTAAAGTGGGAAAGTATATCAAGAATGCGAGCCCCCTGGCTCAGATCAATATTAATAGATATGTGGTGCACAGAATGGCAACAATAAGAAATCATGAAAGCAAGTAGCCACAAGTTGGCATTTGAACGCTGATATTTTGAAAGCTGTGGGCGTTATTTTCATTCAACATATAGTTTGGTTTGACAATGTGCGGCTTGGCGTTTAGAAGCTAGTATGTGTGTGAGAGGAAAAGCTGGGAGCTTTGAAAAGGGAATGAGGACGTGAATCAAGAGGTTCTTACGTGAGAACCATGCAAGAAGGGGCTTAGTGAGATGGTGTGATTACCAACACATCACTGTGAACTGGTGACTTTGAAAAAAAAAATCCCTCTCTCTGCTGAGATGACCCTAACTGCCGAGGCCAATGGCGGTGCCTTGGAGAAAGCCAGTAAGCCTGCAAAGTCACATAAATGCATCACCAGCCTGGAACGCAATCCTTCCTTACTGTCGTTCGTAGAAGACTAGGGCTCCCTGAAGGAGGAGCCTCCCCAGAGACTGACTCAGAAAGAAGGCTGGGTCAGAAGCATCCAGCAGGAGGAGGGCGATAATGCCTGCAGGGCCCTGTTGGACCGCAGTGGGGGTGCGCGGGGCCTGCCTGAGAAGAGGGCCCCCTCTTGTGGAAGCTGTCATGAAGCTGAAGGAGGTCTGCCACTTGAACATCGAGGCAGCAATTAGAGCCGGCTGAGCGGGCTGAGAGCCTGCGAAAGACGCTTGAGCCTGAGATGATCCTTTGAAAAGGAATGCTGATGCGAAGTGAGCTGAGAAGATGGTGCAATGGCAGCTGGAGTGTTGCTGGCGGAAGTCAGGAGTCGCTCTACATCCCTGACGCCGCAGTCTCAGAAATCCACCCCCAAGTTTCCGTCTGTCTCCAAGTTACAAATCACAGTTTCTCTTGCTCAACACGCCTTCACACACCGCAAGCAATTTAGCTGAAGTTTCAAAATGTATCATGTCTTTAAATCATACGTGGTATGTGTATGAGAAGCAAAGAGTAGAAGGTAGTGATCCGAGAATCCCTCTCCGGGGCTTCTGCACACACAGGGCCCCTTGCCTTTGCTGGGGTGGGTCACGGTAGCTAATCAAAGGCACAGACAGAACCAGGGTCTGGGGGATGGCTGGAGGGGAGTCTTGGTGGGAGGTCACCAGCAACAGAGTCTGGTTGTCCTTCCTCTGCTGAGTGTCCCCATTTCCTCTGCTTCCTCTTCAAATGGTCCAGTCTTATAATTTAGATTGGGATGACACGGCAAGGACTGCTCTGTGCTCACGAAAATCTACGTGCTGCTCTTCCCCCATGGCTAGACTGTATTTCCCAGTCTCTCTTGTAGTCATCTGCGGCTTTGTGATTAAGTTCTGCTCTAGCCCATGGGAGATGAGCAGAAATACACGCTGCGTGTGAAACTGTCCCGTACACGACTCCCAGCACACTCCCCTCTGCTGGTGCTGCTCTCCGGCGGGCTGCAGATGCCCCCTGGGTCCCCTTGGAAACCCTTAGTGGAAGATGGCACAGCATCTGGGAGCTTGGGACCCAGAGATGACATGAAGAACGGCCTCCCGCTGACCTCATCACGCACCAGTCCTGTAACAGAGGGAAGAAATAATTTCTGCCATATCCGAGCAACTGTACCATTTGGGGTTTATTTGTTACAGCATCAAGCATTACCCTAACCCACTCAGATAGTAAATGGAATTGGAAACTGCAGACACCCAGCTTTGACTCTGACCCAGTACAGCTCAGGGATGAGTTTACTGACTCCTTGCTTGGTTGTGGTAATTGAAGGGCTGGTGACATCATGTGCTCAAGGCTGCCTGACAAGGGACAGCCGGTGCTCTTTGAACGGCAGCGCTCTGGGGCTACGGAAAGGAAAACACGGAGTTGCACAAAATGCTGAGGGGTCGCCAAGACAGGATGATGGGTCCATGTGCTACCTGGGCTGTGCTCTGCTGGGTCCATAATGTGTTGGGTGCCGTCCCAAGGGCAGAGGCCAGCTCTGAGCGCCAGGGCAGTAGAGGCAGAAAAGGGAGCTTGTGGGGAGGCCACCGCAGCAGGTGGCTGGCACACAAAGTTCTCTTCCCAGAAAAGGATCCTTTCAGTTAAATGTAATAAATCTCCTTTTAAGTAACACGTGGCTGGGCTTGTTACTTTCGCTTTTAGGGCCCTGAAATTGGTTAAAGGAGCAACTCACATGAGCCACAAGGGAAGGAACAACTGGGATACCCGGACTAGAACCAACCCTCTCCACAACTGGGCAGCTTTTTAAAAAGAGCAAACCTGGGTCGTTTACTAAAGACTTCTCAAAAAGCCATGAATTTGTGTGCTTGTTTCAGATCCCAGTCTCGAGGTCAGTTCATGACTTTATGCTGACCAACAAGGGCATATCCCAGGAGGCCAACCATGGCAGAGACAGGAAACCAAGTCACAAACAACAAAGTCTGGGGGCTGTTCAGTCGAGAGAAGACAAGACCCGGGATGGCTATGAGTCCAGTTTTTACATATATGAGGATCTTCCCGGCAGGTCCACAGGGCTGGCGTCATGGTTGCACAGTTAGACGGATGTGGACATCCAGTCCGAGGAGAATTAATCCCCTTTATGGTTACAGCTGTGCCAGGGTGGGCAGGTTGGTCTGACTGTGAGAGCTGCCTATGACGAGGTGGGTGCAAGCAGAACTGGAAGGCTACCTCTCAGAAAGGGTGCCACAGGGGCTCCTCTTTGTCTGGGATAGCAGGGCATGTGTTAGCAGAACACTTCAGGTATAAAATGCTAAGCTTCTGAGACAAGATTCTTTCCCAAAACAGAATGGCATCTATTGTTCTGTGTTCCCCATTCCAGCATCCACCCCCCTTTCTTGTGAAGCATGTTTTGCAGGGATCACCTCTCCTAGTTTAAGGGCTCTGGGACAAGTAGAGCCAACCCCGGCCCCAGGCGCAAAGCATGCCGTCCGTATTCTCTAAGCTTAAGGTCAGGCGTAGCTCTGGTGACAGCGATTAGCGCAGGAGGGAACAAGCAACTCGAGTTAGTCCAATCAGAGTGAAGTTCAGGTAGGAGCTCCCAGGGGGGAAATCTTGCTCTTCTGTGGGTCTAGAAATGGAAAGGCTGCACGTAATGCCAGCACGGAGGCCTGAAGATGGAGCCACAGAACCTGGCTGGGAAGCAGTGAAAAACCAGGTCCTGATCCCACTGTCCAAGTGCCTGGATCTAGCTATACCTGAAGCGAGCGGCTTTTCAGTTTCTTGAACCAATATAGCCCATTTTTTACCGATAGTGTTTGAGATGTGATTTTTTTCTTCACTCTCAACAGATAGAGGGTCCTGGCTAACGCGATGGGATTTAGTGGAGAGTCCTGAGAAATAACAAAGGGGTAATAAGAGTAAGAAACCAACACTGACTTTGGGAAAGACCACAGGAAGAGGAAAGGGGACCTGGTAGCCTTTTGCCTGGGTCCCCAAGGCTGGGCAACCACGGAAGAGCCAACCGCAGGGGCAGCTGGCGTGCATACCAACAACACCCCCAAAGTTCCAGCCCAGGAAAATCATTCTAAATATTCAAAACCATCCTACACAGAACTGCCCTTTGAAGCATCATGTGTAACACCGAAAACTTGGAGACAGTCTAAATGCCCAAAAACCACGGGCTGGGCCAGTGAGTTTGCTGCCTTAAAGAATGACACTTATGAAGTGTGTGTAATAACATGGGAAATACTTATGATGGTGTAAGTGAAACCAGGGCATGAAATTGTAGAGTCAATATGAATTCAACTCTGTGAAAAGGAGAAAAATTGTAGAGACAATACGAATTCAACTGTGTGAACAGGGAAAACAAAGGACGTAAATGTACCCAAAAGTTAAAGCTTGGATGGTGGGACCATTTTTCTTTTACCTTTGCATTATTTTCTAAATTCTCTTCATAGCTTTTTTAATGGAAGAAAGTTTCGTGTGCTGTTAGCTGATGTACATAGAGAGGATGTCCCCACAGCCCCCCCCACACAATCAGTTTCAGAAAAAAGGGACCCATGAGGGACGACTCTAACCCTTTGCCCAGCTAGAGGCAGAGCATCCTCGCAAAGCAGTCAGATCTGGTCCAGGAGTTCCATTCAGTAGCTAGATGACCTCTGGCAAATCTCTTTGTCTCTCTAGACCGCAGCATCTTCCTCTATCAAAGAAAAGGCATCAGAGTAGATGTACCAGGAACACAGCAAACAGCAGTCAGAAGGCTCAGGTTCACCCAAACGCTCAGCCACACACTTGCTGAATGACTTCCTCTCTGAACCTCAGTGCCGATGGGGGTGCCCACCCACTCTGCCCTGCCCTTGGGCTGCTGCACGCAGACAGCAGTTTGTCTCGTTAGAAAGCCCGTCCCCATTCGGCCCTGGCTTGGCCCGTCTGTTGTCATCTCAGTCCACTCAAGTTAAGCTGTCTGTAAATAGCAAGACTGCATTCTCTCTGATGGCTCTCCAGGCTGTGCCCTTTCCAGTTTTCCTGTGGCAAAGCCTGTTTACTGGCTCTCCAGAAACGTGGCTGGGCAGACAGGAACCCTGGAGCCACTCCGTTGGACACGGGCCCAGCAGGAGTGTCTTGGGAGTTCACCATCACAGATCCCAGTGTGTGCCCCTTGGGATGCCCCAGCTGAGAGCCTGATATACATGCCGAAGGGCTGCCTTCCCCAAGTGCATGGAATTGTCCCCATTTCATGAAAGACCCGAGCGCTGAAAAGGGGGAGTGGTCCCACAGGCTGATCAGAACGCAAAGCTCCAGAATGGGGGCTGTCTGGCTGCAGACTCTACCTCCAGGCGGAGCTCAGGAGTAGAATGTGCAAGAACATAGATGAGAAGTAGAAGGTCCTTAGAGGTGACACGGTCCACCCGCTCCTCATGCAAATGGAGAAACCAAAGCCAGAGGAGCTGTGACCAGCCAAGGTCTCACAGCTTAGCAGTAGCAGAGCTCAGGCTGGCACCCAGCGCCCCTGGGCCCTGCTTCCGACCCCGCCCAGGCAGGGAGGGGGCCTGCCAGAAGCGGAGGGAGGCCCTGTGGCTCTGGCTGGGAGGGTTTCCGTTTGTTCTCTGTGTGTGGAGCCCCTGGTCATGTTCTCTCCAGCCCTCACCCCAGACTGGGATTCTCAGGGACGCTGTGAAAGGAGGGCCACCCATTGATTCTCTTCCTCCCTATCCTGGACTTTACAGCAGCCTCTACTCTGGTCTCTTGAGACGAGACTCCTGCTTGCAACCACCAGCGGGTCCCCACTGCTCTCTGCTGAAGCCCAGCCCCTCGGCTCTACTGCACAAGGCCCTCCGACCCAGGCTCCCATTCGCCCCCTCTCCCCCATTCCAGCCACATTGAACCTGCCAGGTCTAGGGCAACCATAATCTCTCACCCAAACTGGGACACCTTTAAGAGTGGAAGGGAGCTCTATGAACAGTTATGCTGGAGCCCCTTGCATTAACTGGGCTGTCCCAGACGCGCCTGGGCCTGTGGTCACCCCAAGGACAGGTTCTTCTGTGACATGATCTTAACATGTTCCCATCTGTTTTCTAATGTCTCCCCTTCTACTTGGCAAAGGCCTACTCCTCCTCCAAGGCAAGTTGAAGCCACACGTCCTCTGCGAAGCGAAGCCTTCCTTGCCTCCCAGAGACAGGAGAATTACCCTCTCCTCCGCACCCAAACAGTTGGTTAGCACCTGTATTACAGTGCCTGACGCAGCGACTTGGCTCAGGGCTTCTCAGCCTCTGCACTTAGCGACATTTGGGGCCAGAACATTCTTGGTTATAGGAGGATGTCCTGTGCATTATAGAATCTTTTGCAGATCCTTGGCCGCTACCCACGAGATTCCAGGAGCAACTCACTGCCTCTACCCAGTTGTGACAATTGAAAAAAGGTTTCCAGACATTACCAAGAGCACCCCCAGGGAGAACCACTGTCTTACCGTTGAGTTTTTGTCCTTTCATTATGCCGTGAATCCCAAGAGAGCATTTTATTCTCTACCATACTGGTCAGTGCCCCGCGCATAGTAGGCGCTTAGTACAAATTGCCTACTGAATTGAATGAGTTGGAATGACCCAGAAGAATCCCAGAAATGTTGTCTAACTCGCTAGCTCCATTGGGTGCTTTCCCAGTCATGACCACTAGAGGGCGGGAAAGGCCTGCCGAAAGCCCAGAGCTGGAGGCGGGAAAGGCACAGATCTGGGAGAACCCAACTCTGGGGGCCCGGATCCCCTGTGGCTCTGGGGGCTGCGGTGACAAGGCCCCAGGCCCCTTCGCCGGTTCCTCATCACCTCCCTGCCCTGTAAATATTCTTACCCCACCAGGACTCAGTTCTCCGACCTCTACTCTGTTCTATTCTCCTCCATCCTGGGCTCTCATTCGGGGCCTAATTTTAAATACCATCTACATGTTGATCACCCCCAAATCTACATCTCTAATCCAGAAATTTCCCCAAATTCATAAATGTATTCCAATTGCTTACCGAAACCTCCATTCAGAGATCCGCTTAATAGACATTGGTGACTCAGTGCAGCCCGACCTGAGCTGCCTACGTCTCCCCACCTCTGGGCCAAACCGCAGCCTGTCTCCGTCCCAGCAGGTGGCTGCCCCAGCCTTCCACTGCCCCATCCGCACCCCTGGGCTGGCTCTTCTCCATCCCCACATCGCTCACTCAGGTCCTGGTTCAAATGCATCCCTCTGGAGGCGTCTCTGTCCTGCCAATCCCACTTAGTTTACCCCACAGCTGTTACTACTTACCGCAACGCCATTTGGGTTAGTTTCTTGTTTATTGCCTTTGTCCCCCCTTTGTGGTCTCAGTAGGGTCACAACCAGTGTCCACTGTTACGTCCCCAGGGCAGGGCACGGGGTAAGTGCTCATTAAGTAGTTGTGCAGTGAGAATGAGTGAAGGACTTGAGGGAATGAGGGCAAGTCCACAGAGTGTGGAAGAGCCCAGAGCTGACCGAGGAGAACTCCATTCTCAGTCCAGTGGGTTCTCCTAAAAAGAGACGCCTCTGTCTAAAACAGAGCACTGAATCTCTCCGAAGTTTGGGAGACGCGGAAGGCGTGAGAGTCACATTTATTGGAAGCCTATGATGGATTAAGAGGATGTCTATGGGGCCCAACGGAGTGGGGTCTGCTTGACCCTGTCATACCTGTGAGACCACAGATAAGCACATTAATACCTCCAGGCTGTGGTTTCATACCTGGAAACTGGGGGCAGCCATCGTAACAGCCTGGGGGTCTGCTGGGAGGAATGGGGAGTCGGTGTGTGCAAAGCACGGAGGACGATGGTCGCCATGTGGGAAGTGCTGCTACAGAACAGTAGCTGCTGCCTGCGCCATGGCTCATGTGATGCTTAGAACCCGGTCGGGTAAGTAATTTTATTAGCCCATTTTGCAGATAGGAATGTTGAAACTCGGAGGCGATGTGTGGCTTACCTGAGGCCTCACAGCTAGAGGGACACATTCCAGCCCAGCTGTCTGACTGGTTCCCCAGAGTGAGTGGCCAAACAATAAGCCCCAACTAGGCCCTGGGGCCCCTCCTTCCCTTGTCCCCTGCTCTGGTTTCTGCTGCCATCACCATCATCAGGGCAGCTCAGTGCCTCTGCTTTATAGCTCTAGCCCAAGGGAAACACAAATTCTTTCCCACCTGCCTTAGCAGCTCCAAATAAGGCTGGTATATTAAAGAAAGCTTTGCTAAACATTGAAGCAGTCGGGTCCTGAGGCAGGGGTTTCTGTTCCCAGCTTCCCCCACCAGCCTTCTCCCCATCCCCAGGGGACGAGCATAGCAGCCCCAGGGCACCAGCACAGTGGAGGTCCCACCAGGCCCAGCTGCTTCCCAGGCCCTCCCTGGGGATTTGGGTTCAGCAGGGCGCAGAGAAGTCTGCAGTCTGCATTCTACCAGGTTTCCAGGTGATTTTTGCCTTGGAAAAGTTTGAAAACCACTGGCATAGAATTGAGGGTGTGGATTCTAGAACCCAGATCACTGGGTTCAGATGCCAGCACCACCTGTTCCTGTGTGATTCTGAATCGCTTTTCAACCTCTCTGATCCTCCATTTCCTCATCTCTGAAATGTGGGTCATAAAACTGCCTAGCTTGTTGGGTTGAGTGAAGGTTAAATGAAAGAATGCCTGCAAAGTGCTTAACACAATGGCCTGCTCTGAACAAACCAAGTGACTGTTGCGATTGTCAATACTGCAGTCCTTTGTATTATCCACAGGGAAGATTCCCAGAGTCTCAGATTCCCTTGGGCCCAAAGCTCAGGGCGTGCCTTTTGCCCATCCTTGGTGCCAGGCAGTCTCAGGGGTCCAGGCTCGGGGTCCAGCCTTGGGGTCCGAGCCGTGGGGACCCAGCCTGAGGGGCCCGGCACAGTAAGGGCATGTTCTCAGCCCTCAAGAGAATGCTGACACCTTGTCATTGAGGCAATGCCTCCCTGGGCCACAGGGACCCCACCCACTACAACTGTCCGTGCAGGAGGCGGGCGGCCCTCTCAGACTCCCAGCCCCTGCACTGAGATGGGAACCTATAGCCTGGAGGGAAGGTGGGGGCACAGAGGACCCCAGATACCTCCTTTTGGTTTTGGGGAGCCATCAGCATATGGCCTGTGACTAGATGCCGACTGACTGACAGGTGTGACCTCATCTGCTCTCTGCCTTTGCCTGGAGACATCAGGGGTGCCGGGGCCAAGACGATGCTGGCCCCCACTTCAGGCCCTTGTGCCACCCCGGAAGAAAACAAAGCGATGAGCTGGCTTTCCAACTAGCGACCAAGAGCTCCTTCGTGCTGCTCGCCGCCAGCCTCCAGAGATGGCCTGTGCTCTGACCCCGGCCCTCCTGGCCCACAGGAGGTGGAAGGCGGAGGTGCCCAGTCAGGCGGCAAGCAAGGGTCTGGGACGGGCTGGGAGAGCAGGAAGAGCCTCCCACGGGACTTGGAGCAGAAGTGGGCAGATGACGGGACATGGAGGGTGAGAGACAAGGCAGGCAGCGCGCAGCCTGGACTCCTTGGCGGGCCTGCAAGCGTGCACCCTCTTCCCTGCGGTGGCACTGACTTCCCCCTCCCCACCTCCTCCACGCTGCCCAGACCGCCTCTTGCTGGGAGCTCCGCTCTTGCTCTAGTCCCTGCCTTCACTCATGCCCAGCTCTTGACAGGGGGCCTTCCGGGCAGACCCCCCGGTACTGACTTACCTGATCCCCGCTTGCCCCTCGGGCTTCTGCCTGAAGTCACAGTCTACTTAGGTTGCCCTGAATGTCCCCCTTCCCCCGACTGGCGGGCGTCCTCCTGGACCCCTCTGCTCCCCACATGCGAGCCCGCCCCTTCCCACTCCAGGCCCTCTGCAGGACAAGCCCCCCACATCAGACTGGGCTCCCATGGGAGCAGACGTTCTGTCTGGCGGCCAGCTCTCTCCCAGCCCCTTCCACAGAGCCCAGCCGTGGAGTTGCTAACAGAAGGCGGCAAAGGAAAGAAGCTCTCAGGCGTCCCTACAGGAGGACATGCTGCCTGGCCTCTCAGCGACCCTGAGTTAAGCCCCATTCCTGCCCCCCAGGCCAGATTCTCTCTGTGCCACACTGGGAACCCCAGGGCTGGGCGAGAGGTCACCTGAGACCCAGGGGCTGGGAGATTCCTACCAGGTGAGGCCGCCCTGCACAGCAGCTGGGAACATCTAGGTGAGAGGGGGGGACACAAGGTGAGCAGCCAGAGGCACCCGCCAGCAGAGCTGTGGCCCTCAGAGCCCGAGACAGTGACCTGTCAGCCAAGGTGCCCCGTGAATATTTCACAGCTGTCAATGTTTAATTAATGCGGACAGATTAACTCTGAACTCACACACACGTGGGCTGGGCTCCCCACACCTAGAAGGGGGACTAGAGGAGAGGCCATGCTCACTGCCATATGCCAGAGACGCTGCTCGCCTCCCCCCAGCCACCCTGCTGCAGGAAGTGGGGCCCCTCAGAAACCTTAGGGAAGTGACCCTGGCCAAGCACAGGGAAGTGCCTGCCTCTCCGGAGGGGTCTGGGTATGGTGGGGCCAGGACAGGGCTGGGGCCTGCTCTCGCCGTCAGCGGCCCTCTTCCGGGCCTCCCAGACCCCAGCCTGGCTTCCGGGAGCAGGTGTCAGTGTGTGATTACCTCTGTGCCTTTGGCATTTCTGGATTATGCTGTTTGTTTATTGCTTCTGCAGCAGTACCGGGAGTCTTTTATTCCCTTTGAGTTTCTTTGAGTTTTATCACATCTTGTGCCACTTTTTAATTTAATGGAGTATCCTTGGACTTCATCACCTGGTAATAAATTACCATTGTTGATGCAGTGTTTTATAAAAACATTTGATCAGGGACTTGTAACATGTCAGAGCTGGACCTGGGCTCTGCCCGACTCTCCAAGCCGAGGTTAACATGCCGGCACAAAGAGGAACTTGGGTCCCACAAATGGACCGGCTTATTTCATGCTCTTGTACCTTTGGGCATGCCCTACTTTCTGCTTTGATTACCTTTCTTCCATTTCTTCCTCCTCCAAGACTAGACCGAGAGGTCTTTTTCCTCCAAGAAGTTGTCACTGAGATCATATTTTGTGATCATTTGCTAAGCTGACCTCCTCAAAGAGAGTAACTAAAACTACTAAACACGTCATGCCTAACTTGGGAACAGGTACATAGTGGGTGCTTAGTGATTTGTTTTTATTTTTAATAAACTGAGGTAAAAAGGAATTTTAGATAGGAACTGAGCTCTCAGGGCACACTGTGATGCAGCTGTGTATCGGTAAGTTATTGCTGTATAACAAAACTGCCACAAAACTCAATGGGATAGGATAGTAAGCATTTATTTTCAAGAATATTCAGGTCAACTGCAATTTGGCTGGTCTAAGTTCAGTTGAGCAATTTGCTTCAAGCCACAGCAGCTGGGGGCAGCTCCGTTTCTCCCTGAACGACTGGGGGCTGGCTGGGGGGCTCTGCTCCAAGGGTCTCTCATCCATCCTGCACTAGTGGGCTTGCCGGGGCGTGCTCGTCTCATGGCAGCGGCAGAAGGGCAAGAGGACACCCCCAACCACGCAAGCGCATTTCACGTCCTTGGTTTTGCCACATTGCTAACATCTCACTGAGCAAAGCAAATCACGTGGTGAAGTCCAAAGTCAGGAAACAGGGACATAAACTCCATGTATAATGAAGCCATGGCAAGGGTTAGGTGAAGGGAGTAAATATTTAATCCATCACGGGGGGATTCCCAGCACACCAGGCACAGGACCCCAGAATGGCAGTGGGGCAGGAGAGAGACTACTTCTACAGACTTCTCCAACCATCACCCCCACCCTCTGACCCCCCGCAGAGCACCAGAGTTAACAAAACAGCAAAAGAGATGAGATTTGAGATTAAAGAAGCCACCGATGTGAGCCACGGATTATGACACAAAAGCAGAAAGAAGGGGGCAGAACCAAAGCCGAGAATCAAAGTCAAGGCCAGTTTTTAGACGCCAAAGTCAGAAGCCAGAGACAAGGGCAAATAACGGGCTTGGCCAAGAAGCATAGAAAACAGCCTTGGACCTCAGGCCTGGCTATGGGCCCTACATGTGCTGTTGCCTCGGGAAGCCCCGCCCACCAAAGAAGCCCCTCCCACGGAGGCCCCGTCTCCCGTAGGCGTGATCCTTAAGGACTTTGGACTTTATGAACCTGACCGTTCCTGGTGGCTCTGACGTCCGGTACCCTCAGGCCCACGTTCCTCAACCTGTCCCCTATTTCCTTCTCCTCAACATGCCAACTCTGAGATCCTCTCTAAACATCTCCGTGTGAAAATCAGCCTCTTTCTCCATCACCCGAATCCCAGGGCCTCAGGACAAAGGATGATCCCCAGCAGCAGGTCACTGACAGGTAGGTGAATTTCTCTCTGACACGTGGAATCAAATATTGAGAGTTAAAGGAAGCAGCTGTTAGGAGGGGAAGGCATCCTCTTTGGAATCAGAAAGACATGGGTTCAAATGCTGCCGCCACCATTTGCTGGCTGAAGAATCTTGAAGAACCACATCAACTCTCAGACGCCCGTTTCCTTGCCTGTAAAATGTGTTCATCAGAGAACCGCACCCGGCCACTGGGGCTCAGATGGCAGAACACGTGTGACCCAAGGCTCCAGGCCTAGTGCCCAAGCTCGCCCTTGTCACCCGGCGCTCCCTCGCTCTCCCTCGTTGGTCCCAAGCTCTGGGATTTTCATTGATTCTGCCTCCCTCCTCAAAAAATATATATACATACATATAAATTAAAATACCTGCCAAGGGTTTAATCATTTCATCAGATGATTCCCCTCAGCCCCTAAGGCCTATATCCGGACATGGTGATTTGGACTGGGTAGGCATTAGCCAATTCTTCTAAGTATTCTCTTTCCTACCTTTCATCAACTATATTGACAAGGCTTCTGTCCCTTTCTAATTGCCCATCCCTTGGATTTTTTTTCTTTTCCTTGTTAAAGACCAATTTTACAAAGCACTTCAGCAGCTCAGCCATTTTTATCATCATCATTAATTTTATTTCCCTTCTCATTTATTAATGGGCCAGGAGGCTCTCAAGGAGCTCCTCTCCCCTGATATATCTGTAAAACGCCCCCAACACTCTCTCCAGCTTTTATTTCTTCCCTTGGCTGCCCTTCTGTTTCTCTGCAGCCTTTGCTGACTCCAGAGCTTCCTCCCCGCACCCCTCCCTCCTCAGTCCGAGACTGTCTCCACTGGAGGCCTACAGGGCCCCATTAGCAGCAGGGGCTTGTCTGCTTGTTTCTGTTCTGCTCCCACCCTGTGAGCAGAGGCCCTTTCATCCATGTTGGCAGTCAGACGGAAGGGACCAGAGAGGCCTGGCCCCCTCCTACCCTCGTCCCTGCCCCGCAGACTCCCAAGATTCCTGACTAAGGGACTGTGCACAAGGCATCCATTTATTCATTTTTGAGGTATAATTTACAGACCATACCATTCACTCATTTCAAGTGCTTAATCATTAAATTCAATCATTTTTAACAAATCTACCAAATGGTGCAACCATCACCAACCAACCAGTTTTAAACATTTTCATCACCTCCAGCAAGATCCTTCATACTCATTTACAGTTAATCCACTTCCCACCGCCCAGGCCAGGCCACCGCTCACCTGCTTTCTGTCTCTCTGGATTGGCCTTTTCTGGACATTTCACAGGAGTAGAACCATCCAGCACATGGTCTTCTGTGTCTGGCTATTCTCGTTTAGTGTTGTTTGGGGTTCATCCATGTGGTAGCATCCATCAGCATTTGATTCCTTTTGCTTACTGACTAGTTTTCCATTGTAGACTATACCACATTTTGTTTAGCCACTCAGCTGTTGATGGATAGCTTCCCCTTTTGGCAATTATGAAGTCTTTGTATAGACATGTATTCATTTCTCTTGGGCAGACACCTTGGAGCAAGATTGCTGGGTCATATGGTAAATTTATTTTAACTTTTTTAAAAGAAACCACCCAGTGTTTTGCAAATTGGCTGCACCCCTTGGCAATCCTACAAGCAATATATGAGGGTTCCCACTTCTTCCCATCCTCACCAGCACTTGTTATTGTGTGTCTTCTTAATAATAACTGTTCTAGCGTATGAAACAGAATCTCGTGGTTTGTTTTGCATTTCCTCAATGACTAATGACGTTGAGCACCTTTTCATGGGCTTCATTCATTCACTTTTTTCAATGGATCTTTATAGGGCACACACTATGTGCCAGAACTATTTTAATGACTTGGGAACAGAATAGATAAAATTCTTTGTGGCATTTATATTCTTGTTGAGGAGATGGACAGTACACAAGACAATAAATAAAGCATATATGATGCTAGATGGAGATAACTGCCAGAGAGAGAAAAAAAATGAAGCAGGAAAGGGAGATATAAAATGTAAATGGGTTGAAATTTCAGGGAAGACAGTCAGAAAAGCCTCACTGAATGACTTCATGGAAGTGAGGGAGCTCACTACAGGGGTACCGAGAAAAGCATTGCAGAGGAAGGCGACAGTGAGTGCAAAGGCCCTGAGACAAAACATGACTGGCCCACCCAAGGGTTAGCCAGGAGGCCAGTATATGAGAAAATGAGCAAGAAAGAAATGGAAGATAAAGTCAGAGAGGGAAGCGGGAGATAGTTCTTGAGGGGTCATATCAGTCATTGGAAGGTGTGTGTGTGTGTGTGTGTGTGTGTCAGAGAGAAAGAGAGGGAGACTCATTAAGGGGCATTAAAGGGTTGGGTGCAGCCTGGTGACATGCTCTCTGTGCCCGTGGAAACACTCTGGTCAAGATCCACCCACAGCCTACCTGGTGTGTGTCCACCAAGACGCATGAAGGACCAGAAGGCACACTATGCCTGGATGCGGGATCTGGCCCAATTTTTAATGTTCCCATGAGAATCCAGAACCTGACCTGTCACATTACAACTCCTCTTCCTTTATGGTGGACATTGGTGAAGGGTTGGGAGGGGGGAGGAAAAGTGGAACATGAGAAGAGAAGCTGAAGTTTGTTCCCGGCAAAAACATCTCAACGGGAAGAAGGCAGCAGGCCCTTTACTCTGCATAACCAGTAGTGGTTGCGACACTCCACGAATCACCAGTTTCATGTCACCTCCTGTTTTGCCCACGACAGCAATCTTACTAGGGCGGAGGCCCCAGCGCCTGCCCCAGGGGCGTGTGCCATCTCTGCCCCAAGCTTCGTCCCTTTCATCATCCGCCAGGCAACACATGGAGCTCAGCCCTAACTTGGCCGTCGTGGTTGTGAATCTTTGCACTCCTCGTTCTCCACCACGTTTTCTAGTAGATTTTCTTAGCATCTAACATTATTGATCTCGCTAACATGTTCTTCCTACCCCACCATTTGAACTCGGTCTTTGGCATTGACCATCCCAGGCCTAGGAACTCAACAGCCTCTACCTATGATTTGAGCTTGTGCTCTATCTAAACAGTGTCAGGATACCTTGGGGAGTCATCATCTGTCCCTTCTACCCTTCCGTCCCTTCTCTTCACTCCCACCACCTCACTCCAGACTAATGGGTCATATACGAGGTCTTTTTATAGGACTGAGCACCCTTCCAACCAAGGCACAGTAACAGATACAGAAAAACAGAGACATGCTCTTGTAAGAGAAGTATCTCCTTCCCCAAATTATGGTGTATATAGGGTGTAATACTGTTACACTATAGACCAAAAGAAAAAGGTTATTAGATTTAAGCACAGAGCTGAGTTATTTGAATTTCAAAGACTGTCTGTGCTAAGCAAAACAAAATTCTCCCAAGATTGAGAAGAGAGTTGATACAAATGATAACTGACAAAGTACAACCTAGTTGTCCTCAGACTGTAGGATTTTGTACTTCAGCAAAAATTTTAAAGAAAAAATTGGAGGATTCAACATAGAGTTGCCAGCTTTGTGTCCTGCAAAGTACAGATACTCAAGAAGTCAAATCTAGTCTGCTCTCACCACTGGTCCATAGATGAAAGGATGTTTTAACACCAAGAAAGTGGGAAAGATATAATCCCGGAAAAAAAAGACAATCCTATCGAGAATGAACAAATTCAGCTTTATGAGAAACTCGCTCGTGTTTTTCTCACTTCTCCGCAGGCTGATGAAAACCTTGGCACGGAGCACTGGGATGCCTAAATCAAGCCCACGTTCACGCTCACAAAATACGCCCAATCCCGTAACTGTTCAGCCCTCATCCAGAGGTTGCCTGTTACGCTCTGCATGCACGTTGGAAGGGCCCTACAGTGGGGTTAAGGGGAGGGATCCTGGCTCGCCCTGGAGTCTTCCTTCCTTTCAGAAATGCTTTGTTCTTTGTTAACAGCTGACTTCAAATGGGTTGTTGTCATTCTCTGTCTTCCCAGTTGCCAGCAGGCTCTCTTTTATATTCCCCATAAGCAATTTTCCCCGCAGGTTTCTGATGAAAGCCAACACCATGTTCTAAGTAACTGGTACTGGGTTTCCAAGAACAGCCATTTCTTGGTAGACAGTTAAGCTTGGGATCAAGGTTAAGGCAGCTCCCTGTTGGGTCCTGCAGCACCTCGTGGTCATGCACATGTAGCCCCACACCCAAAACCCTCCAAACCTGCAGCATTTCTTATTGGGATGTCCCATTTTTCACAATTACCTAACAATTAACAATTATCTAGGTTTTGCTGATACGCGTGGTCAGCATGCCTTCCACAAGAATGGAACATAGTGGGAGTAAATGGTACAAGAAGGAAGTTGCTTTAGAATCTACAAAATTACATGGTTTCTGAATCAGAAGGGGCGGGAATGTCTATGGCTACGTTGACGCAGTGAAATGCTCCTGAGCGAGAGAAGAGGTAGGAGGCTGGAGACGCAGTGCCCCCCCAGCCCCACTGACCACGTGATGTTGGGCAAATCACTTAACTTTACTAAGCCTCAGCATTTCCGCCTACGACAGAACACACACTAGCAGCCTCAAGAGTGGTGGTGAGGCTGGTAAAACATATACGGAGCTACTCATTCCGTGCCTGGCCTGAAGCAGGCCTCCTTCCTTTCCTTCCCTGTTTCCTTGACTGCAGAGGAGGGTGTCCAGGCAGAGCAGACTTGGAGAAGAGACACATGTTAAAAGTTCCAGGGCAGAACCTAGGTGAGCCTGGGAAAGATGTAATAATATCAAATAACTTGTCCCTGGGTCCAGCTGCCTCATGCAACCAGGTTCCCTGAGTTGGTTTCACATATCTGCCTTGGGCACTGATATGCTCCCACCATGCAGTGGAGTCCCTACACCAACCGTCGGAAGCTGTGTGGGGCTGAGGGCGTGCAGCCGTCGCTCACACAGCCCCTGCACCCTGTGCCGACCCCGGTGAACTCCCGCAGGGCAGATAGTATCATCTATTGTCATCATGCACGTTGCAGCGTGACAGGAGCAGAGAGGCTCCAGCATGCCCTAAGGCACCAGCTGGCGACTCCATATTCACACCAGCTTTGCCCCTGCCCCTGCCCAGGGCCCCCTGTTCAGGGCCCTGCCCTGTGGTACGTGGGCTTTCTCTTTTTTTCTCATGGGCCGAGAGCCTATGTTCTTCTCCAGAAGATGCTTCTGAATGGCCGTGCTTGTTCACGCGCCGTCCCTTTGGTGACAAGGTCACAGTCCTCAGATTGCTGTCCAACAAGATGGTAGCTGATGGGGGAGAAGTAATCCCCCAACGGATACCACCTGGAGGGCGGCAAGAAGGAGGGGCCGATCCACAGTGGTAGGGGACACCTCATAGCAGGCATCACAGAACAGGGGGCATTTAAGCCAGGCTGAAGGGCAGGTCTGCCGTGGGGACAGACTGTGTTCTGGGACAGCTGAGCTGAGCCAGCCCGAGCAGTGACACCTTTGCACCCGTCCAGGGAGGGGCTATTGTCATCCCCTGCATAGGTGAGGAAATTAAGGCTCCAAAAGCCTGGGTCTCTTACCCTAGAACTCACGGTTGTAAATGGCAGAGTCAGAATTCAGTCCAAGCCTGGCCTGCTCCAGAGTCCAAGCTCTTAACCCCTCTGAAGCAGCAGGGCCTCGCTACTACAGAGCATTACCCAAATCAGGGCGTTCTCAGACTCGTCATCACAGCTCACACGCTAGGCAACCCTGACAACTAGACAGGGCAGGTGTGATTATGCTCATTTCCCAGTCAAGGAGGCCCAGAGGTGCTAAGTGACCCCCTCCAAGGTCACACAGTCAATTAATGGAAGGAAGGCCTGCGGTGCTCCCGGCTCAGCACACTCCATGTTGCTACATGTATATGTTCAGAGGGGAGGGTCCCAAGTGCTCAGCCAGGACTGGGACCAGAGTCTAGTCAAGAGAGAACAAGGAAGAGCCATTCATTTCCAGATGTGGCATTTAATTCCCAGGCAGGCCACCTGACCCTCACCCGAGGGCCATCCGGTGCCCTGCACCCTGCCGCCTTGGGGTCTGGGAACAATTAAGCACAAACGAGGAACTGTTGCCTAACAAATTAACAACAGGTAGAAGCAATCAAGCCATCTGTTGCCTCCCACCCACGGCCACTGCGTAATCCCTTTCTCGGCAGCGTCCCCGGCTCCGTGCTCAAACACAAATTAATATACTGGCCTTTGCATATGTATTTATGGCTTCAGGTGGAGAGGGAGACACATGAGCAGGTGGCAAGAAGGCAGTTGCTGGAGATGCTTTACTCATGCAAATGTCTTTAGTTAGGGAGGGAAGTCGGCTGAAGGGCAACCGATAGGCAAGCAAGAAGACGGAAGATGGGCCCTGGTGGCCATTTACAGGGGGCTTGCAGAGCCAGTCCTTGGTTCCTGGTGGGAAGCATCTTCATATCCTGCTCTTTGCCTCCTAAGTCTCATACTGATGTATGGCAAGGCCAGGTGCTGATCCTGGGCGGCAGGAGGGAGCCCCAGGGGCCCCAGGGGCCAGCCCGCCTAGAGCTTGTCTTAGGCCACCTCTCCACATCTCAGCTTCCTCACTGCGAGTTTTCAAGATGGGTACATGCGCCAGCCATGCCTAACAAGGTTCAACCCAAGAATGGATAGGAACGTGAATATTGTTTCATCCTCGAAAAAAACTTACGAGGTACAGGTTACTGTACCCACTTTGCAAATGAAGAAACTGAGGTTGCACAGAGATTAACGTCAATGAGTTGTCAGCAGATGCTTAACAGTGGGCCTCGGCTAGGGCCGAGCCCCCAGTGGACACTTGGGATGCTAAGACGAGCAAGACAGAGCTGATCCCTGCCCTCGTCACAGGGTCAGAACCAGCCACCAGGGCTGCTGCACGATTGCTGGGGGCTGGTGACAGATTGGGGTCAGGGACAGGCAGGCTCCCTGCAGCCTATAGGCTGAGAAGGAGCCAATCAGAGTGTCCCCAGAAGAGGGGACCGTGTATGCAAAGGCCCCGAGCAGGGGAAGGGCTTGGCCCTGGGGCAGCAGGGCTGGGGCCTGGGCAGGGGGCAGCAGCGTCAGAGGTAAGGTGGCAACGGAGGCAGGTGCATAGCTGGCGGGGCCTCAGCGGCTCTGTAGGAAATTCTCGGTTTTCTGAGGGTGGTGGGAGGCTGCTGCCAAAAGTCACCCGGATCGGTCAGGTCCCCTCTGACGTCCCACGCTGTCCCTTCCTTCCCTGAGCTGCTCCTCCCACAGGAGTGGCAGGAAGGTACTGGCCACCTCCCTGAAAAGCCTTCCCATGGTCACAGGGGCAGAGCATGGCTCTGGGGGTTCCCAGGCAGGGGTTTTCTCCCCTAGTCACACACATTGGCTGCACAAAGCTGGGCTAATGCCTCTGATTTTAAAGTCCCAAGTCACTGAGGATGGGGACAGCAAAGGAGGGAAGGAGGCCCCTCAACAAGTCTTCCGGGACCACCAGGACCAAGTTGGGCTTGGCATGCCCGTCTCTAAGCTTCCAGGCTCTGTCTGGAGGCAGGGAGGGCAGAGAAGGATCTGAGCCCCTCTAAGTGGGACGGGGTCTCTTCCAGCCTCCCAGCCCAGGCAGTGGGACAGCCAGATTCAGTCCCTTACCAGCAGCATGACCCGAACCTCCCCACGCTTTTGCTTCTCCACCTGGAAAAGGAATGGAGAGCCCCCTCCTAGAGGAAGGGTGAGGCCAGGGGTGCTGCCAGGCACCGGCCTGAGGTCTGCACTTAGTAGGCGCTCAGTCAGTATTAAGCGACATTGCTATGACCCTGACCCACTTCCAGGCCTCTGCCCTCTCCAGCCAGTCAGCATCGATCTTGTATCTTCCATTGTCCCAGAGCTTTGCTGCATCTGAAGTTGAAAATCCCTCATAAAAAAGAAATCTAGAAGAGGAGGCAGGAAAGGAAAACGAGAGGGAGAGAGGAGGAAAGAGCTTTTCTCGCCTGAAGCCAGGCCCCTGTCTCTGCTGGCGGTGGAGCAATCAGCTGCAAATAAAGCCCTGGCTCTCTGAGGGTGGGAAGCCAAAGAGGAGCCCCTCCCCTCCTCCTGGGCTCCCAGGGGGCCTCCAGGGGGCCTGGGCTGTGCCTGCTGGGCGGGGACGGCTTGGGAGAGGTGAGGAGGGTGGTCAGTGCCAGCTACGAGCTAGGGGAGGTAGGGGACTTGAGACCAGCGTTGGTAATACCTTCAGACCCCACCTGAACCTTCATCCTGTGATTCCAGCCCGTCACACGCATCCTTAAGCCTCCATTGTTTCATCTGTGCAATGGGTTGACAGCCCGGCAGGCCCCATGTGTAGCACAGAGTAGGCTCTCCTTGAGTGATGTTTCTCATCCACTCTCTCCACTCTCCTCTCTCTGCAGGCAAGAGAAGGAAGGGACAGGGCCCAGGTGCCCAAATATCAAGTCTGCCACCCGCCTAGTCCCCACCAAGCTGTCCTCGCTCCCTGGGAGCACCTTCCCCACCACTCGGCAATACGCTGTCCTTCTGGGCTCTCACGCTATTAACCCCTCCCTCTCTCTCCATTCTGACCCCCATGGCACTTGCCCACCTCCCCAGTGTCCTTCTCCCGAGCTGTCCCAGCTGCCTCTTCATAGGCCTCACTGATTCCAGCCTCTCCCAGGCCGACCGAACATACAGCTGCAGGTTCACCCCCCCGAAGCCCAGGTCTGGCTGCCCCTGTCCCCTGCTCCAAGCTCAGCCACACTGCCCAATGCCAACTGCTCCACCTGGCAGTCAAGGTCCGCCACGCGCTGGGTGCCCCCGGCTGCACTGGATGACCAGCTCAGTGCCTGATACAAAGCTGGCCCTCGCCGTGCCCTGGCTGACACCCTCAGTCCAGCCTCCCCCCCCCCGGCAGCACTGCCATTCCCAAGACTCAGCCTGCCTCTTCGTTCTTGCTCGCGCTGCTACTTCCCCCTGGAAGGCCCATCGTCCTTCAGTGTCCAGCTAGAATGCTTTCTTCTCCCAGAATCCTACCAGCCAGAGTATTCTCTCCCTCTCACTGAGCAGGATTCACACTCTGGCCTAGTGTTTAGCAAAGTTTACTTATAATAGAGTTACATACACTGGTGGGTAGTTTTCTAAGTCTAAAGTTAACTTTGTACACAGACCAGAATATTAGCCCTGACTGAGGTGGCAATAATAGAGATACCCAGAAACAAAGGGAATCTGAGCGAAGGCCGCTCCAAGACACTCATGGGACGGGTGGTGTGAACTGTGAGGAGGGTGGCGGCTGAGGAGCAGAAGGACTGTGCCCGTGGGCAACACTGTCCGCCAGTGAGCGTGCAGAGCCTTCAGTGCCCAGGGATCCCCAGCCCAAAGCCGGCGCACAGACCTCCTCCCCCCTCTCTCACACACAGCACACAGACCTCCTCCCCCCTCTCACACACAGCACACAGACATCTTGTCAATCTTCACATCCTTAAACCCCGGGATTGGTACAAATTAATCAACAAATACTGAAATGAAATTTCAGCTGTGCTGACAAGGTCAGTCCTGCTGCGCATATCCAAACCTTCCACCAGCTGAATAATAAAATGACAATGTGCTCTTTGCTTTGCAGTGTTCCTCACAGTTATGATTTCATAGAGTCCTCCCAGCCTAGTCCCGTCCCCCAGGGGTGGAGGCCGGAGGGCAGCACAGTCTGGGGCTCAGCCCCTGTCTTTGGACTCTGCCTTCCAAACTCCTGCAGGTGGAAGCTGTGGGAAGCTCTGCATCTCCACGAACTGCGGCAGGTGGGGGATTCTAGAATCAGAGCTCCTCCAAGCCTGTGAATCTGTGCCTCCTTCCTCAGTGAGACTAGGAACTGGAATGTTCCATCTGGGTTAAGTAGTGGGGGGTATGAACATCACACATTCTCCTTCAAGGCTCAGCTCAGAACAGCTTCCTCCAGGAAACCTTTTTCTGAAAATCTCACCTCACCCCCAGGCACTTGGGAGTCTGTTCCCAAGCTCCAAACCTCTGCAGGTGGCACAGGACCTGTTTGCACTCTGTCATCTTTCTCCCGCAGCAGCGTTTGAGTTTTAACGACAGGGCCAGGCTCTCATTCACCTCTGGGCCTGGCGCAGTGGCTGGCCTATCTTGGACATTTACCAAACCTTTACTGAGCATGTGGATGAATGAATAGGGTGGATAGATGGAGGGTTAGCCCAGAGCACATATCAACTCTGTGCAGCTATATTAATAGAAGCAAGGCCCCACCTGTGAGTGTATGGAGACAGGGAGGAAAAGGAATGTGCTAAAGAGAGGTTGCCTGACTCCATCCTATCCCTTCAACCTGGCCATCTCCCCAAGGTGGCTAGTCTGAGGGCCAAACATGGGACCGAATTGGGAAAGAAGCCCTTCAGCCTTCAGCGGGGTCCACAGATGGGGGCCCAGCCTCGGCCCCAGGTGCCTCATCAGCCGTGGATGACAAAGCCGGCCAGCATTCTCTGTCGCTGCGCCTGCCAGGGAAGAGGGGTCTTTCTCATCCCTTCCCCCAGTGCCACCTGCACACATTTTCAGCTCCCTTGGCTGAAAATCCTGAGAGGTATTTTTTTCCTCTCAAGTACTTGTATCTACAGGGATTTAGGAAATGACCATAGAAAGAACCACCATCTACTCCTCTGCAAAGTCAATAGAGGCTTGGAAAAGTTCATCTTCTGTCTTGTCTGTGGCCAGTAGCCAACTGTGAGCGAGTTCATTAATATTAATGTTAATAATCTCCTACATTTGCTTCCCGCTTTCCCGCTTACAAAGCACTTTCAGATCCATCATCTCATCGGATCCTCGCCACAGGCCTGGGCAGACAGCAGGGCAGCCATTATCATCCCTGTTTTACCGAGGACAGATCTAAGGTCCGGGAGAGAAGGGACTGGCCCAAGGCTGCGCGCAGAGCCGGCTGGGGGATGAATGGAGCAGAGGCCGGGCGTCCTGACCTCCCGGCCGCTGTCCTCCCAGTCCCGCGGCTGCCAGACCCTTTCCTCTCTGCCCCATCAATGTCACGGTCAGCATCACCGGTTGCAGGTGATCTGTTCTCAGCCATTAGAAAGACAGGCTTAAAATAAATAAGAAAAGCAGGCTTTAGCCATCTGCTAAAATGGATAAAACGACCTGCCAGCAATTTGCTGAGTGTCCTTGGGCTAGGCATTTCTCTCTCTGGGCCTCCATTTCCTCGTGTGTCAAGTGCCGGGGCCGCCCCCCCCTCCCCCCACCTCCTCCTGCCCTGCCCGGCCGTGACGGGGGGACTGGGAATCGGAGGTGCCTACCCTTGGTGCCCAGCTCAGGCTGGCAGTGATCACGCCCCTGAGATGCCCACCTCGGCATTCTGAGGCGGGGGAAGGGAGGGCCACCTATGCTGAGCCTGGGACTGCCAGGGGATGGAGCTGTGAACCAGCAGGAGATCCCCAGAACCTTCCTAAGGGTGGGGCCAGAATTTACCAAAATCTCTACACTGTTCCTACTCTGTGACAAGTGCTTTACACACATTATCAACATGCCTCAAAATAGCCCTTCCAGATGGCAACTATTTTCATTCTTTATATGAGAAACTTGAGAGATTAAAACATTTTTAGATGAATAACTTGAAGCTCAGAGAGGTTATTTGACTGGCCCAAAGCCACACAGCACACAGCAGAAGCAAGTTCCGAGCCCAGATCTGATTTCTCAGTCCTCAATGCTAACGATCCAGAAGGTGGAGGGGCGGCGGTGCCGGCGGTACGTGCGTGCGGGATCCACCCTTGCCCGGGCCCCCTCTCTTCCAGGCGGCCCTCAGTCCCCTCCTTCCTCCCTCGCCCCCCCTGGAGTCTGAGTCGCAGGCAGAGCCTCCTTTGCTGCCCCAGCTCCCTGTCATCTCAGCCTGGGCTAAGATTTATGGATCTCCCTTCAAGGATTTTTCTTTAATAATAACATTTATAATCATTTTAGAAATTAAGAGCTGAGGATGCAAAGCATTTTAATTAAAATAATCCTCAGTTGATAATTATAGGACTCTCTTAGCTGGAACCATCTTCTTTCAATCTGTCATTCTCCCCAAGAAAGGCAGGAGATAACTGAGCAAGTGAGCAGCCAGGGCCAGTCCCTGTGGGTGGTACCGGGTGGCCCCGGGGTCCCCTCAGAGGCTGCCTCCCGGGAGGTGAGCCCAGGCGTAAGCCAGGCTGGCATGGCCTTGGGCTTAGACCCCTGTGAGGCATTCAGGGCTGGCTCCCTGCGGGAGGATAACCCCTCTGGAGCCCGGCCCACGAGACACACAGTCTTCCGCTGGGTTCCCCGTGGGCTGCGAGGGGTCGAGGCCCAAGACACAGAGCCCCTGCGCTCTGCCCAGCCCCACCCCCACCCCCACCGCAGGCACGGCCCTGCCCTCTGTGGTCAGGAGAGGGCGGCGAAGGCCCTTAAATGCACACCTGAAGACTGGCCCTGAAGATGGGACATAAAGGACAGGAGAGGAGCCCAGCCTGGCAAAGCTGGGCACCAAGTCAAGATGAGCCCATCCCACACCTACCACTAAACATCACCTGCATGGCCTGGGCTCCGCTGCAGCCTGCAGGAGACGACAGGAGAGCGTGGCCCGCCTCTTCCCCTTAGGAGCTCGTCCTCCTGCACGGAGGATAAGCATGTAAACCTAGGGGACATGGCTCTGCCCAAGAAGAAGCTGCGGTGGTGAGAGGCCGGGCATCCGGGAGTGCTGCACCGGGACCGGAACGCGGCTCAGCGCTGCTGAGGGTGGGTAGGAGCTCACTGGCTCAATGACAATCATGACCCCTGGGGAGATCATTTGTTTCCTACGCACCAGGCACTCTGCTGGACTGTTGCAGCATCCCATTCAAACTTCACAACAAGCCTGAAGGATTAATTTTCTTATTAGCTGTTGTTTTCCAGATAAAGAAACAGGCTTCTGGAGATTGAGTCAGGCGCTTGAGGTCACATGACAAACACGAGGCAGAGGTAGACCTTGAACCTCAAACCATTCATGCCAGCCCTGGGCTTAGTCAGGGGACTACGGGGTGCTCCGTAATAACCGACTTCCGGGAAGCGCACTTCCCTGCAGAGGAAGCATGTCTAAGGGTTCCAGGATTTGGAAGAAATGATAGCAGCTTGTAAGATAGGAGACAGGAGAACGGGTGTGTGTTATCCTGCCAGACCAGTTTTGGGAAACATTAACTAAATGACATCTCTCTGTGGGCCTTCATTTCCCTTCAAAAAGTCTAGGGTGGGGCTTTCTCCAGAGAACCTTTTGGCTCCGGGTCATCAGCTTCCCAGACCCTCGGCTGCATCTCCAGGTGTGCACAGAGCCCGTCTCCTTCCTGAACTCTCAGCCTTAAGGTGGGGCAGGGGGTGAGGGAGGCAGCCACAGGGAAGATGCTCCCCACTGGGACTCCACCCCAAATCCACATAGACTAAGAATGTGAGGCGAAAGGGGGTCCTGGTAGTGGCTGCAAAGTGGCCACCCTCGAGTTCATTAATGCCTGCATTTCTTCACTGGGGAGAAGAAGGACATGGCAGCCCAGCCCAGGGAAGTGCTGGGACATCTCCAGCAGGAGGGGATACGTGTCCTGGCAACTGGAGCCCCTCCACAGTCTCCCTCTGCGGCCCAGGGGCCTCAGACCCTCCCAGCCCAGGCAGCTTCCTTCCCAGTCCCTATCGAAGCCTCCCCCAGCAGTGGACGGGGATGGGAAGAGGATTATGCAGACTCACTCCTGGATAAAATTGGTTCTCAGCCTGAGGAGGCTCAAGGGGGATCCACAGTGAACATGACGGAGGGCCTGGGCTCACACTCGGGCAGCGAGGTGCTGGTGGGACGGGGGCTGCTGTAGCTGCTGAGGGCGTGACACAAGGGCTGCCCTCCTGCCCCCATAATCACATTCCAGGCGGCATTTGGGTCAGTGCCTACTCTGTGCCCTCCAGAGGGCAGACACGGTCTGGAATCACGGAGAATAAACTTGGCCCACCCAGACCCTGGGCTTCGTGGGAGCAGATCTGCCAGGGCTGGGCTCTGCCAGGTCTGGGCAGTCTGTGGAGGGTATTCTAGTCTTACAAGGCTCCAGGATCCAGACAGGATGGATTAAGTGAGGGTTTGAAAGGAAGAGGGTTAAACAGAAATCCTTCTAAACTCTGTCCAGCAAAGCATATTCTTCACACCACTTTCTTAAATAGTGACCTCTCTCCAAATGGGGTATTTCCTCTGCCTCTGTCCCTTCCGCTTTAGAAAACACTGGACACCAAGGCGGTATTAATAACAGACTTTTTTTTTATTAAGGTATCATTGATATACACTCTTATGAAGGTTTCACATGAAATAACAATGTGGTTACTACCTTTACCCATATTATCAAGTCCCCACCCATACCCCAGTGCACTCACTGTCCATCAGTGTAGTAAGATGCCACAGATTCACCATTTGCCTTCTCTGTGCTACACTGTTTTCCCCGTGACCCCCCACACCATGTATACTAAACATAATACCCCTCAATCCCCTTCTCCCTCCCTCCCCACCCACCCTCCCACACCCCTCCCCTTTGGTAACCACTAGTTCCTTCTTGGAGTCTCTGAGTCTGCTGCTATTTTGTTCCTTCAGTTTTGCTTCGTTGTTATACTCCACAAATGAGGGAAATCGTTTGGCACTTGTCTTTCTCCGCCTGGCTTATTTCACTGAGCTTAATACCCTCTAGCTCCATCCATGTTGTTGCAAATGGTAGGATTTGTTTTCTTCTTATGGCTGAATAGTATTCCATTGTGTATATGTACCACCTCTTCTTTATCCATTCATCTACTGATGGACACTTAGGTTGCTTCCATATCTTGGCTACTGTAAAAGTGCTGTGATAAACATAGGGGTGCGTATGTCTTTTTGAATCTGAGAAATTGTACTCTTTGGGTAAATTCCAAGGAGTGGGATTCCTGGGTCAAATGGTATTTCTATTTTTAGTTTTTGAGGAACCTCCATACTGCTTTCCACAATGGTTGAACTATCTTACATTCCCACCAGCAGTGTAGGAGGGTTCCCTTTTCTCCACATCCTCTCCAGCATTTGTTGTTCATAGTCTTTTTGATGCTGGCCATCCTTACTGGTGTGAGGTGATATCTCATTGTGGTTTTAATTTACATTTCCCTGATTATTAGTGATGTGGAGCATTTCTTCATGTGTCTGTTGGCCATCTGAATTTCTTCTCTGGAGAACTGTCTCTTCATATCCTCTGCCCATTTTTTAATCCGGTTATTTGCTTTTTGGGTGTTGAGGTGTGTAAGTTCTTTATATATTTTGGATGTTAACCCCTTGTCGGATATGTCATTTACAAATATATTCTCCTATACTGTAGGATGCCTTTTTGTTCTGTTGATGGTGTCCTTTGCGGTACAGAACCTTTTTATTTTGATGTAGTCCCATGGGTTCATTTTTGCTTTTGTTTCCCTTGCTTGAGGAGATGCATTCAGGAAGAAGTTGCTCATGCTTATATTCAGGAGATTTTTGCCTATGTTGTCTTCTAAGAGTTTTAATGGTTTCATGACTTACATTCAGATCCTTGATCCATTTTGAGTTTACTTTTGTGTATGGGGTTAAACAATAATCCAGTTTCATCCTCTTGCATGTAGCTGTCCAGTTTTGCCAACACCAGCTGTTGAAGAGGCTGTCATTTCCCCATTGTATGTCCATGGCTCCGTTATCGTATATTAATTGATCATATATGGTTGGGTTTATATCAGGGCTCTCTAGTCTGTTCCATTGTTCTATGGGTCTCTTCTGGTGCCAGTACCAAATTGTCTTGAGTATTGTGGCTTTTTAGTAGAGCTTGAAGTTGGGGAGCGTAATCCCACTAGCTTTATTCTTCCATCTCAGGATTACTTTGGCTATGCGGGGTCTTTTGTAGTTCCATATGAATTTTAGAACGATTTCCTCTAGTTTGTTGAAGAATGCTGTTGGTATTTTGATAGGAATTGCATTGAATCTGTAGATTGCTTTAGGCAGGATGGCCATTTTGACAATATTAATTATTCCTATCCATGAGCACGGGATGTGTTTCCATTTATTGGTATCTTCTTTAATTTCTCTCATGAGTGTCTTGTAGTTTTCAGAGTATAGGTCTTTCACTTCTTTGGTTAGGTTTATTCCTAGGTATTTTATTCTTTTTGATGCAACTGTGAGTGGAATTGTTTTCCTGATTTCCCTCTCTGCTAGTTCATTGTTAGTGTATAGGAATGCAACAGATTTCTGCATATTAATTTTGTATCCCACAACTTTGCTGAATTCAGATACTAGATCTAATAGTTTTGGAATGGATTCTCTGGGTTTTTTATGTACAATATCATGTCATCTGCAAACAGGGACAGTTTAACTTCTTCCTTGCCAATCTGGATGCCTTTTATTTCTTTATGTTGTCTGACTGCTGTGGCTAGGACCTCCAATACTACATTGAATCGAAGTGGGGAGAGTGGGCTTTATTGTCATGTTCCCAATCTTAAAGGAAAAGCTTTCAGCTTCTCGCTGTTAAGTATAATGTTGCCTGTGGGTTTGTCATATATGGCCTTTATTATGTTGAGGTACTTGCCCTCTATACCCATTCTGTTGAGAGTTTTAATCAAAAGTGGATGCTGAATTTTGTCAAATGCTTTTTCAGCATCTATGGAGATGATCATGTGGTTTTTGTTCTTCTTTTTATTGATGTGATGGATGATGTTGATGGATTTTCGAATGTTGTACCATCCTTGCATCCCTGGGATGAATCCCACTTAATCATGGTGTATGATCCTCTTGATGTATTTTTGAATTCGGTTTGCTAATATTGTGTTGAGTATTTTTGCATCTATGTTCATCAGGGATATTGGTCTGTAATTTTCTTTTTTTGTGGTGTCTTTGCCTGGTTTTGGTATTAGAGTAATGCTGGCCTGATAGAATGAGTTGGAAGTATTCCCTATTCTTCTACTCTTTGGAAAACTTTAAGGAGGATGGTATTAGATCTTCACTAAATGGTTGATAAAATTCAGTGGTGAAGTCATCTGGTCCAGGGGATGTCTTCTTAGGTAGGTTTTTGATTACCAGTTCAGTTTATTTGCTGGTAATTGGTCTGTTCAGATTTTCTGTTTCTTTCTGAGTCAGCCTTGGAAGGTTGTATTTTTCTAGAAAGTTGTCCATTTCTTCTAGGTTATCCAGTTTGTTAGCATATAATTTTTCATAGTATTCTCTAATAACTCTTTGTATTTCTGTGGTATCCTTAGTGATTTTTTCTTTCTCATTTCTGATTCTGTTTATGTGAGTAGACTCTCTTTTTTTCTTGATAAGTCTGGGTAGGGGCATATACATTTTGTTTATTTTCTCAAAGGAGCAGCTCTTGCTTTTGTTGATTCTTTCTATTGTTTTATTCTTCTCGATTTTATTTATTTATGCTCTAATCTTTATTATGTCCCTCCTTCAACTGACTTTGGGCCTCATTTGTTCTTCTTTTTCTAGTTTTGTTAATTGTGAGTTTAGACTGTTCATTTGGGATTGTTCTTCTTTCCTGAGGTAGGCCTGTATTGCAATATGCTTTCCTCTTAGCACGGCCTTCGCTGCATCCCACAGATTTTGTGGTGTTGAATTATTGTTGTCATTTGTCTCTATATATTGCTTGATCTCTGTTTTTATTTGGTCATAGATCCATTGGTTATTTAGGAGCATGTTGTGAAGCCTCCATGTGTTTGTGGGATTTTTCATTTTCTTTGCGTAATTTATTTCTAGTTTCATACCCTTGTGGTCTGAGAAGCAGGTTGGTACAATTTCAATCTTTTTGAATTTTCTGAGGCTCTTTTTGTGGCCTAGTATATGATCTATTCTTGAAAATGTTCCATGCGCACTTGAGAAGAATGTGTATTCTGCTGCTTTTGGGTGTAGAGTTCTGTAGATGTCTGTTAGGTCCATCTGTTCTAGTGTGTTGTTCAGTGCCTCTGTCTCCTTACTTATTTTCTGTCTGGTTGATCTGTCCTTCAGAGTGAGTGGAGTGTTGAAGTCTCCTAGAATGAATGCATTGCATTCTATTTCTCCTTTTAATTCTGTTAGTTTTTGTTTCACATATGTAGGTGCTCCTGTGTTGGGTGCATAGATATTTATAATGGTTATATCTTCTTGTTGGATTGACCCTTTTATCATTATGTAATGTCCTTCTTTGTCTCTTGTGGCTTTCTTTGTTTTGAAGTCTATTTTTCTGAATAAGTACTGCAACTCCTGCTTTTTTCTCCCTATTAGTCACATGAAATATCTTTTCCATTCCTCCAGTTTTAGTCTGTGTATGTCTTTGTGTTTGAAGTGAGTCTCTTGTAGGCAGCATATAGATGGGTCTTTTTTTTATCCATTCAGTGAGTCAATGTGTTTTGATTGGTGCATTCAGTCCATTTACTTTTAGAGTGATTATCGATAGGTATGTACTTTTTGGCATTGCTGGCTTTAGATTTGTGGTTACTAAAGGTTCAAGGTTAACTTCGTTACTATCTAAGAGTCTAACTTAACTCAATATGCTATTACAAACACAATCTAAAGGTTCTTTTTTTTTCTTCCTCCTCCATTCTTTTTTTTTTTTACAATTTATTTTATTTTAGTATCATTAACCTACAATTACATGAGCAATATTGTGATGATTAAACTACCCCCTTCATCAGGTCCCCCCCACCAACCCTATTACAGTCACTGTCCATCAGTGTAGTGAGATGAGAATCACTACTTGTCTTCTCTGAGCTGTACAGTCCTCCCCGTGCCTCCTCCATTCTTTATATATTAGGTATCATATTCTGTACTCTTTGTCTATCCCTTGATTGACTTTGGGGATAGTTAATTTAATTTTGCATTTGCTTAGTAATTAGCTGTTCTATTTTCCTTACTGTGGTTTTATTACCTCTGGTGACAGCTATTAAACCTTAGGAACACTGCCATCTGTAGCAGTCCCTCCAAAATACACTGTAGAGATGGTTTGTGGGAGGTAAATTCTCTCAGCTTTTGCTTATCTGGAAATTGTTTAAACCCTCCTTCAAATTTAAATGATAATCTTGCCAGATAAAGTATTCTTGGTTCCAGGCCCTTCTGCTTCATTGCATTAAATACATCATGCCACTCCCTTCTGGCCTATAAGGTTTCTGTTGAGAAGTCTGATGATAGCCTGATGGGCTTTCCTTTGTATGTGATCTTACTTCTCTCTCTGACTGTTTTTAATAGTCTGTCCTTATCCTTTATCTTTACCATTTTAATTACTATATGTCTTGGTGTTGTCTTCCTTGGGTCCCTTGTGTTGGGAGAACTGTGCATCTCCATGGCCTGAGAAACTATCTCCTCCCCCAGAGTGGAGAAGTTTTCAGCAATTATCTCCTCAAAGACACTTTCTATTCCTTTTTCTCTCTCTTCTTCTTCTGGTACCCCTATAATGTGAATATTGTTCCGTTTGGATTGGTCACACAGTTCTCTCAATATTCTTTCATTCTTAGAGATCCTTTTTTCTCTCTGTGCCTTAGCTTCTTTGTATTCCTCTTCTCTAGTTTCTATTTCATTTATCGCCTTCTCCACCATATCCAGTCTGCTTTTAATACCCTCCATTGTGCTCTTCAACAATTGGATCTCCGACAGGAATTCATTCCTGAATTCTTGAATATCTTTCTGTACCTCCATGAGCATGTTAAAGATTTTTATTTTGAACTCCCTTTCAGGAAGAGTCATGAGGTTGATGTCATTTAAAACTTTCTCAGGAGTTGTATTAATAATTTTACTCTGAACCAGGTTCTTCTGGTGTTTCATATTTGTATATGGCACCCTCTAGTGTGCAGAAACTCTACTCCCTGGAGCTGCTCAGCCCCTGAAGCAATGTTGGGGGTTACATGGGAGTGGTATTGGTGCCTTGGGGTAGGAAAGAGCTGTTTCCTACTTCCTGGCTGCTATGCCTGTCTCCACTGCCTGAACCAGTGGGCTGAGCACACAGGTATAAGCCTCTATGTTTGTGTTTGTAGTTGCTGTAGACAGATCTTCCCTCTGGCTGGGCTAACACCAGGGTAGGTTTTGCCAGTTTGCGAGCCAGGTGGGGCTGGCCAGGAGAAAGGTGCAGTAGGCTGCATATCACAGAGGGGGTCCTTGGAACTGTGTATCCAGCCAGGGAGCTGGAGCACCTGAAGATCGTCTAAGCAGGAAGATTTCTTCCTCCTCCTTAAATATAAGAGTCTATATGGCAAAGCTCCCAACCTGCTGGGCAGAGGGCACCCGGACAATTTTGTCTACCTGTCCTCTCTCCTGAGCAGTAAGCTCTGTGCAGTCCTTGCCCCTTTAGCAGCCCTCTTGCTAAGGGCTTCCTTGTTAGGAAGTCTCTCAGACTGCCCGCCTTTCTTTTGTCCTAAGCAGCTGGATATGGATCCCTGCTTTCCACAAGCAGCTGGAATCTCAGTCTCTCCAGGAATTCTGCCTGTCTTAGCTTTCCAACCCCATAATCATGAGATTATCATGCAAGCACCATGAAATGTAAGTTTTTGCTCCCAGAGCAGATCTCCAGAGTTAGGTATTCAGCGGTCCCAGGCCTCCACTCTCTCCTTGCTCTGTTTCTCTTCCTCCCGCTGGTGAGCTGGGGTGGGGGAAGGGCTTGGGTCCCACCGGGCTACAGCTTTGGTACGTTACCCTGTTCTGCGAAGTCTGCTCTTTTCTCCAGGTGTATGCAGTCTGGCTCAGTCCTCTTTCCTGTTGCTCTTTCAGAATTAGTTGTATTAATTATATTTTTGGAATATGTGCCATTTTAGGAGGAAGCCTGTGCCTCACTTCTCACGCTGCCATCTTTAATCCCAGTAACAGACTTTTACTGCAGCTAAAAATAATGGAGCAACACACATCTCATTTCCTGTATTCTATGACCATAGGCACCCCAAATGGTGTTGGGGAGGGAGGATCAGTAGAACTGTGAGGGAACTGGAGAACATTTGGATACAGTTCTATATACATACATATAACTAATAATTAAAGAAAGCAAATAATTACAGATACAGGATTAGGAATGATGGTTACCTTGAGTGGAGGAAGATAGGGAGATAGGATGGACAGAAGGAAGCCACATAATTAAGTAATGGTCACTGTCAAGATCTTACCTTTTATGTTAGCTGGGGAGTTTGAGGATACTTATATTTTTTACCGTAAATGAATGACTGATTGTACGAATGAAAACATGGAATGAGGACAGTGTAGCAAAGACTATAATTATACAAATTCTGTGTTACTGAGCTTCAAAAAATTGGGGAAAATATCAAGGGAAAATATACAGGATTAGGTGCACCCTCTGGCTTCCTGGACCTTCCTGACTTGCTAAGCAGAGTCTCAAAGCCCAGATTATCCAGAAAATATCCTCTTCTTAAAGCAGGAGCAGCTTGGTTTGTCTCCTGGATAGCAGGAGAAAAAAATTAATTAAAAAAAAATATCCTCTTACACTGCAAATCAAATGGTGCCTGCTCCCCAAAGGGACCAGGACTCTAGGCAGGAGAGGCCTGCATTAAGAAAACAGTGTGATTTGAAGAGGTGAGGGCCTGCTCACCTTGTCTCTCCCCACCATGGTGTTCCTGCTCTGAGAATCCCAGTCTCCACTTGGGCCTCATGTGGGCTGGGTTCCCTTACCACTGCCATCCCCGCCCAACTTGGACAGGGAGAATGGCCCCTTTCTAGACCTCTGTCTACACTTCCCACTCCTCTTCCCTGCTACCCCCTCTGTCCCCACTGGGGACATTTCCATACAGAGGAAGCCCGGCAGGGCCTGGAGTGCCACACTCCGTGTGCTTTCCTGCCTCACAGTGTCCCACTGCCCCTGAGTGGTGGGATGGGTGCTCCTGAGGGGTTCCTCTGTGTCCCAAAGGAGAAGGAGGGCAGAGTTTCCACCATCTCAGCCAGACCGAGGCCCTGGCACCCTTGCCTCACAGCCCACAGGGACACAGAGATGGGCGGACCTGTGTCTCCCCCTTGTTGGAACAGACCCATCTCCTTCTCTCTTTATAAGCTCTTATGTCTAAGCAAACTACCATGGAGTGTCAGTGAGGCCTCCCGAGCTCTGGCCGGGCACTATGGGCAGAGTTAAGAAGCGCTGATGGCTTTGTGGGGAGAGAGAAGATGGGAGAGCAAGTTCAGAGGATAAGCTCAGGAGGCAGTGAGGTGAATGTCTGGGCCCAGCCCTTCTCCAAGTCCTGTAATACTGGGCCCGCTCCCTCTCCAAGTCCTGTAATACTGGGCCCGCCCCCTCTCCAAGTCCTGTAATACTGGGCCCGCCCCCTTCTCCAAGTCCTGTAATACTGGGCCCGCCCCCTCTCCAAGTCCTGTAATGCTGGGCCCGCCCCCTCTCCAAGTCCTGTAATACTGGGCCCGCCCCCTCCCCAAGTCCTGTAATACTGGGCCCGCCCCCTCTCCAAGTCCTGTAATACTGGGCCCGCCCCCTCTCCAAGTCCTGAAATACTGGGCCCGCCCCCTCTCCAAGTCCTGTAATACTGGGCCCGCCCCCTCCCCAAGTCCTGCTGCCCTTCATTAGATGCTCTCCTGGACAGCACTTGGAGAGCTTTCTGCCCATTTCTGTATGGGGCCTGTGGCTCAGGAGTTTTAAGTCCCCCCCTTTGTAAGTATGGCTCTAAGAAGACAGATGACAGGCCCAGGTTCACGTAACTTATGGGTGACAGAGACTGGCCTAGGGCCCAGTTCTCCTGATTTCCACCCTAGTGCTCACCCAGGCCACTGTGCCAGCATCCCTGCCTCGGTCCACGAGGCTGAGAGAAGTGGGGCTGCCTCTGCTGTAGGAAGTCTTCTAGGAGGCCAGCACATTCCCCCACAGGAAGGCTGCCCCAGGGACGAACAACAGGCAGGGAAAGGGGCAGGGCTTCTGGCCGCAGAGGAGGCTTTGATTCAGCCCAAGGAACCCCTGGTAACAAGTCTCATGGGAAAAAATGTCTTTTTTCCCCCCCATGAGATAGGAGATAGGGTGGGGCCTGGGCCTTGTCTCTTTCTAGCTATGGTGCCTGGACCTGGTCCCTTACCTTCTCTGGGTTTCAGGGTCCCCCTGTGGAAAGGAGATTTTGCTTTCTCATCCTCCTGCCTCACAGAACCACACTGAGAATGAAATGTGACGTGATGTGTTGCAAAGAGCCTCCAAATGACCCCATCCAACCCCCAGCGCTGACCCTGGCTTCTCGGAGCTGTCCAGCAGAGGGAAGAGGTGGCTGGAAAGAGGCGTGCTCCAGGCCGGGCAGCCCTGTGAGTATGCGCGGAGCACCTACTGTGTGCCAGGCGCTGTACTGGGTGACAGGGACGCGGGGGTTAAGGCAGTCAATGCGGCCCCTGCTCTCTTGGACTCTGGGCTCTAGTCCAGTGACTCTCAGTTACCGTGTACCTCAGGATCCTCTGGAAGGGGTGGAAAAAACATTAACAGCCCGGCCTCATTCCAGGACAACTGAATCTGCATTTCCTTAAAGCTCCCAGGAGACTCTAATATGCCACCAGGATGAGATACAAAAATCATCAATTACCATTCATTCTCACCCTTGCTTTGCTCAGAGAAGTACGGGGAGAACTGTGGAAGGATGCCTAAGTCAGGTTTTGGTGGTGGTGGGAAAGGAAGGGTCAGGGAAGGCGGTCTGCAACAAATGACCCCTTGCAACATGATGGCCTGGAAAAACTAAAGGCAGTTCTCCTGGGCTGAGTTCAGGGGCGAGGGACAGGTACATGGGGCGAGGCTGGACGAGGTAGCCAGGGGGTCACGGCCAGGTCACAGGGGGCACGCCTGCTCTGTGAGGGAGTTTGCACAGACCCTGAAGGCAATGAGGTACATCAGAAGGTTTTAGCAAGGGAATGACATGATCAGATGCCTGCTGTCTGCCTAGGAAATTTATGGTGTTCACCTGGTGCTCATTATGGTGTTCAAAGAGTTCTCAGCAGGTTAGCCCTCCTCTGCTACTCCCCCCAGTGTAGGGGAGGACAGAAGCTCTCCCCAGGGCCACTGGGTGCTCCCAGTTTAATCTGAGTTCCCCGGTGTGTTAACAAGGGGCTCCCCGGGCCAGCCGAGTCCCTGGTACTAATCGGCTGCTGAAGCAGGATCGATGGATCTTGCCTCTCTTTGGCTCTCTAAAGAGCTTATTGACCGAGAGCCTCAGGGGACTGGGACGGGTGGCAGAAACCCGAGTCTCATCCCCATGTGGGACAAAAGCAAGGAATAAAAGTGTGAAGAGAGGGCCCCCTCCCAGATCCCTGCCACCTCGCCCTGTCTCACACTCATTCGGGACATGCATCCTCCCACCCCACCCCAAGCCTCCAGCTTGTGGCATTCAGACCTCTCGTCTCACCTCCTCCAACTCCAGGTCTAGCCCCACAGAAAGGCCCTTTCTTCTCTGCTCCTTTGCCTCTGGATATGTTGTCCTCTCTGTCAAGGATGTGATCCCTACCCTCTTTCCCCAGGCTGGCTTACTCCGTCTTGCAGGTCCAACTCAAATATCACCTCCTCTTGGAAGCCTCCCTGGCCTAATCTCATCCCAGAGCAAGAGTGGAGTCTTTCCTTGCACATCCACAGCATTTGATACCTATCTGTATGTGCAACACTTAGCACTTTTTACAACCATCTACTGTATCTCTGCCCCCAGAACATAAGCTCCTCGATGACAGTGACTTCATCATTTATCTCTGGGTACCCAGCATAGTACCCAGCATAAAGCAGATGCTCAGTAAGGGTTCTGGAATGAATGCTAAACAAATGAGTGAACGAATGAATGAAAGCTTTAGCATGTCCTGAGGACTTCCTTCTTTAACCCTAACCCAGCACAGCCCCCTGCATGTACAGAGTAGTAGAGACTGCGCTTAGTCGAGCATAGATGACCCCGGCTCAGATCTAGACCTTGAAATATTAGAACTGGAAGACTTATACCTTATTGTCATGAAGTTCAATCTCTCAGTTTACAGCTGAGGTCACGGGTCCAGAGAGAGGAACTGGCTCGCTCACATCTCACTAAAGCAGGTGGCAGGCCTAGGACCTCTAGATGCTGCTTTTTATGGACCTGGCAGTGGGGCTGGTGGTTCCAAAGTCCTCTGAACACCTTCAGGCATTTCCATCCATCACTCTGACTTCCTGTGATGTCCTTTGTCTCTTCAGGTGGGTCTGGCTGTTCAAAACCAGAACCATCTGTGTGACCAATATCCAGACCAAGAAACAGAACCTTCCTTGTCCTGGAGAAGCTCCCCTATGCTCCTTCCACTCAGCTCCACCCAAGTCCACCATGCTGGCTTTAAATGCTTTAGATTAGCTTCGCCTCTTCTTGTCCTTCACATACAGTGGTACAGTGGGTCCTCTTTGGCGTGATACAACATTGTGCTTCTGAGATTCATCCACACTGTTGCATGTCCTTATTGAGTGCCCCTTCTCATTGTTATGTAATGTTTCATTACGTGAATATGCCATAACTTATTTATCCATTCTGCTGTTGATGGGCATTTGGTTAGTTTCCAGTTTGGAGCTATTACAAATAGCATTAAAATACCTTGTTTTTAATATTTTAGACAGTCATTTTAGATGCTTAAAAATAGCCAGGAAAAAAATAATTGTGCATTCATTTGCTCATTTAATAATAACAGATATTTATCTGTTAAGAACCTACTGTGTCCTAGAAAGATCTTTTCCCTCCCTCTCCTGAGCTTAGTCTTTATAGACCAGGTGACATCCCACCTCTTTATAGAAAGATTTTTGCAATTGCTCCCAATTCAAAGTGACGTATGCCCTCCCCTGAATTCTCAAGGTAGGTCTTCCAAGGACACCCAGGAGTCACTGAGCTGCACGGCTGGTCTTTCTCCTGCAACTTCTCTGTGCTCATTTTCATGTGGACACTCCTGAAGAGCAAGTGCTGGGTCTCATGTTTCTCTGCCTTCCACAATACCATGCACATTATTGGACACCCTACTAAACTCACGAAAAATGAATTGAATTTAGCCAGATCTCAGCTATAAGAAGGTGGCACAAATACATAAAGACCCTCTCTCTCTACTTACACCCCTGGCAGAACATGGGCAAAAACCATGAATAGCAATAGATGGAGCAAAACACTGCACTAGATTTGAAAGCAAAATGAATAGATTCTAGAACATGAGCTGCCATGGTTTATCTTCACCTCCCTTTCCACTCATTGGTGTGAATAATCAGAAATGATTTGGTAGACACAGAAGTTTTGGGTGGTGGGTAAATTTCAGTACCATGGATAGACAATCCCACTGGCTGCTCTCAAACAACCACAGCAAAGTCTTACAGTAAAGTTCCCTGGCCTCACTGGAGTTTCAGAAAAGTTCACGTTCCACTTGCATTTTCCTGCCAACTCCTACTAAACTTTAAATCCCACCTAGTGAGGCTGAAAAAATAAAGTCTTTAAAGCCAGGTACACTTAGGATTCAAATTCTAACTCTATCATTCGTTAGTGTAACTGGAGAAATAGTAATCTCTCTGAACCTGAATTTATTTTATTTATAAATAGTGATTATAATTCTTTGTTGCAAATATATTTCCCAGGTCTGCAATTTGCATTGATTTTCCTTTGAGGCTATTCTTTTTTGGCTGATGTTAGTTCTACTTTTGTATTCATTGTGAACATACTTTCTTTACATCCTTGAGCACGGTTATGAGAGCTGCTCTCAAATCTCTGTCTGCTCATTGCAGACTTTGGGTTATTTTAGGGCCAGTCTCCATTGTCTCCTGTGGGTCACATTTTCCTGTTTCTCTCTCTGTCAGTAACTTTGGATTGGATCCTGGATATGCATATGATGAAGCTGTACAGACTTTGGATTCTTTCTGTTGCTATGAAGAGTATTGGGTTTTGTTTGTTTGTTTGTTTGTTTAATTTAGTAGGTAACTTGCCTGAACTCTCACCACAAAGCTCTCCCTCTTTGGGTGGATTGCAGTCGAAGTTTCTAGTTAGTTCCTTTAGGCTTTGCTGGGTAGCTTGGCATCTGCCCTACATATGCATTGGTTCAGCAGTTGGCCAGATATTTGGGCAAAGTTTATACCCAGAATCTGGGCTTCTCCAGACTGGTTCACTCTTGCCAGAGTTTCCTTTTTCATTTTATAGCCGACATAGTTGCCTTCAAATCTCTTCCCTCATTCTTCAAACCGGTATGCCTGCAGGTTTCTTCTAGGCTTCAGCCATCTAGCATGGGAGGACAGAAGCTTGCCCTCAGGCTGAACTTACAAAAACTGGGAAATTTACCCAATTCCCTTCTCTTCCATGTGTCAATAACCTGTCCTACCTCCTGACTCTGAGTCACTTTTCCTCTGATAACTATTTATTTAATATTTTGCCCAGAGTCTGTAGTTGTTATCTATGGGATGGTTGGTCTGCTAAGAGCTATTCAGCCAGGATCAGTAGCAGAGAATCCTATAACACCTCTATGAGATGTGTTGAGGATTGTATGAGATAATGTCTGTAAAATGCTCATAGTAGATGCTCAATAAACGTTGCCTCCCCACACTGCAAGTCCCCAGCCTCAGGTTCTATGCTTGACATCACCATTTCATAAATAAAGCGTTTTGTTATTCCTGAAGCCCTTTCATCTCTATTGTATTCTTTTCTTACAAAAATTCTAAGGGGTCTGCAGGGTAGGCACAATTCCCTCTCTTTATGGGTGCAAAAAACTAAGATTCAGAGGAATTATGGGACTATCCCAAGGTCACATAGTCAATCAGTGGCAAAGGCTGGAACAGTCTTCACATTCGCAGATGTCTCCCTGCACCAGTGTCTGTTGGCAGTGAGGATCAGCAAAGAGCATGCATTAGCAGACCCAGGTAGGTTGTGGGGTGCTTCACCCCAATCCCTTTTCTACAGATGAACCCTGGGGGGATGTATGGATTACGCCTCCTGGGCTTAGCCTGACCCCACATGTGAAGGCCCTACAGACTGTGGGCATTTAGCACGGATGGGTCTGGACACCCTGGCAACTTTATGCTGTGTGCCTCTGGGGATCCCTACATCTATCATGAGCCCAGGGAGGGAGTGGTGTTTTATCATGTCATTGGCACTGCCACTCGGGTTCCAACAAATTGTGTGCCTTGGGGTAGTAAACCCAGTTTCCTAACCTGTTAAGTGGAGAAAATACCTAATTTGCCAGCTTTATGGGTTTATTGTAGGCACTGAGATGCTGTGAAGAATGTAAGAGTACTTTATAAATCAAACAGTGCAAGACTGTGTGTGTCTGTAAGACAGTGTTGCCACAATCCTTAAGTCTGCGGCCACTCAGAGAGACGCAGGACTCCGCGCTCACTGCAACACAGAGATGTGGGTTCAAGTATCTGAAGTGAGGAAGTTTAGCAGAGCAGGGCTTGGAGTCCTACAGTATTGAGTTCAGACCCTTGCTGCTCCACTGCTTAGCTGTGCACCTTGGGGTAAGTTACTTCACTCTTCTGAACCTCAGTTCCTAATCTGAAAAATGAGAATAGTAACAATAACAGTAGGAATAATGAATAAACCATAAGGTTATTATGAGGATTAAATGTGATTATGTATGTTAAGTGCTTTGCAGATGGTAAGTATTCAATAAATAATAGCTAATAGTAAAAATGGCAAATGTCCCTGTGGGGGCTCTGAGCAGGCTGCCCAGCACCATGGGAAGCAGACATCGCAATCTGCACTCCCATACCCAGAGACGTCCGCGACCCGCCCTGCACCCTGTAGCCCTGGGAGACTTGCTCCAGTCTCTGGGCCTCAGTGAGGGGGTTGGACTAGATCCTGTCCTCCAGGTTCCACTCTCCGTTGCTGAGCAGATTCTAGCTCCTCTTAGGCAGCATGAGTGATGCAGGGAAGAAAGAGGTATTAGCAAACCCAGGCTCTGCCTCAGGCTGATGTCTGCCCAGACGGGAAGGTGCCCAGATGGTGCGGCCTGGGGTGTGTGCAGCAGGAAAGCTCGGGGAGAGATGGATTCCCGCATAGACGGGGACAGGGCAGCGCCATAACACAGAGCAAACCCCAGCCGGGCAGAGGGAGCCAGAGGCCCCAGAGTGGAAGCTGGGGTTTCAACCACAAATCAAACCTTCTCAGGACCCCACCCACGGGCCCTCCCCCACCTCCTCTTCTGATGGGAACAGGTTTCAGCTCCAGCTGAAGTGAGCTAATTCCTGCGCCTGGCCCAGCACGGCTTGTGTAGCACGTCCCTTCTCTGCTCCCTCCATCTCTGTCCTCGCTTCTCCAGATAGAGGTAATCAGGCTGGTTGGAACCACAGCTTTGCCACTCTGTGACCTTGGACAAGTGTCCTTGTCAGCCTGGGCTGCTATAACAAAATATAAGGGGGGGGGGCGGCTTAAAACACAAACATTTATTTCTCCCAGTTCTAGAGGCTGGGAAGTCCAACATCAAGGCACACAGGCCGGCTTCCTGGTGTGCAGATGCCTGTCTTGCCTGTGTCCTCACATGGTGGAGAGCAGACAGCAAGGCAGCTTGCTCCGTGTCTCTTCTCAGAAGGACACTTAATCCACTCATGAGGACTCCACACTCACAACCTAATTACTCCCTAACGGCCCCACCTCCTATACCACCCTAATGTCATCACACTGGAGGTTAGGGTTGCAACAAATGAATTTGGACACAAACATTTGGTCTGCAACAAAAGTCACTTATACATCTCAGTTTCCACATCTGTGAGCGAAGGATAATGCGCCAACTGTCATAAAGTTTCAACAGCACAGTGTGTTTAACAGGGTGTGAGCTGGGCTTATGGTATGTGTGTCCTGGGTCGAGGCCCTCTCCCTGCCTCTCCTCACTCCCAGGCATTCCAGGGTCCATGGGGTGGTTGCAGGTAGAAGCCTGAGGCTGTCATATCACTACTGCAGATCTCATGCATTTCTTCGTTTACTCAAACAATAGTGAATGGGCATCTAGATCAGAGCTTTTCTAAGGTGAATGTGCACACAAATTACCTGCATCTTATTTAATTACAGGTGTTGATTCTGGAGGTCTGGGGTAGGGCCTGAGATCCTGCACTTCTAACACGGTGTCCGCACTGCGGATGCTGTGGGTCTGTGAACCGCACCTTGAGCGGTAAGAGGCTAGACCCCAGGGCTACTATTCTGGGGAAGGTGCATCCCTGCCCGCTGGGAGTTCAGAGTTTGGTGGGAGACATGCGCAGCAGACACTCGGTGAACCAGAGTGTTACACTCGGGGGATGGGCACCCACCTGACCTTTAGAAGCCTTGGAGGGCTTCCAGGAAAGAGGACGGTGTAGTCCTGAGAGATTATGAGGAAGAAGTCAGGTCATGGGGAGAAGGAAGGAGATGGGAGGGTAGATGGCCTTGCGGAGTGAAGGGCCTGTATTGGATGGGCTGAAAGGGTCATCCTGCCAACTGAAAAGCTACAGACAAGCAGGGAGAGGCGGCGGCCGGATGGTGAAGCGCCTTGAAACAATACATCTGAGTTCCATTCTGCAGGAGACAGGAAGCCTCTGAAGGGTTTTAAGCAGAGTGGCATGGTCCTCTTGGGGGTTTAGAAAGCTCCTTCTGGCTGCTGTGAAGAGAATGGCTCCTGGGCAGACCCGAGGCTGAACCACTGCTGGTGGAAAAGGGAGTGTCCTACTTTGCCGGCGATACCCATTCCCCTCCTCCCCTGCTGCCCGCTCCCTCTCCCGTCACCAGGGCACTCACACTAGTCCAGGGCCTTTGAGTGGGCAACCCAAGAGAATGTAAGGCCCCCCAACGGCACCCCACCCCTACCAGGCCCTTGGGGTGTCAGGTCCCCAGCCAAGGTCTTAGAAAGGAAAGGAAAAGAAAGAGCAGTGCTTTCAGCCACATGCTCCTGCCCTGGGCACTCCAAGCTCAGGGAAGCACTAGAAACACAGAGGAGAACCTCACTCAGAGACCCAGCTCAAAAGAGAGAGCAATCCACTGAGGGGGAGCGTTTCGGATTTGCTGCTGGAGGGAGAAGGGGCAGAATTTAGGGCAAGGAAGCAGTGGTTCTACCCAAGACCTGGGCAACCAGGGGGACTTGAGAGCCTTCTAGAACGCCTAGGCTGCTGCACTGGCCCCTCTCTGCCTTGGGCACCTGGAGCATCTTAACTGGAGGAGGAAAAGCAGCTGCCCTCTTGGGATTAGAAGTCACCTCTGGCGTGTCCCACTTCCTAGGGATGCTTTTAGTGTAAGGGTTGCCCCCTGGGGGGTAAGGGAGGTTGTGTTCCAGTCACTCTGTAATTATTTATGTCACCTGCATGGCTAGGAGGTTAAGCTAAATGACACTAACACCAATATATCCATCTCTGGGGCTCGGTGAAAAGTCTCAGCTCCTTAGTCCCTGGGGCTTCATCCCATGGTAAACGCCCACATCTTGTCCTTCTGCATTAACTGCCCTGGGTCTGTGGGTCTCACGTCCATCTGTGGGTCCATGGGCTCTTGTTCGGCATCAGAGACCTCCACACAGTGAGGGGTGGTGGCAAGAACATTGGGCCTGAGGTCAGATGACTGCTCGATTTCCCATTCTGCCATTTATTTGTCTTCCCATTGTGAGTAGGTTTTCAGATTCTCTGAGCCTCAGTTGTGAAATGAAGCTAAGACTTCTAGCTCCTTCAGTGGCAGTTATGGGCATTAATTAAGAACATGTGAAACTTACAAAAGTTTCATCAGAAAGACTTGTGAAAGGGTCACATCACTGCCAGGACCCTCCCCTGACAGCCCCATATGTGGGCATGATGGTGCATGTGGCCCAAGGCCACCTCAGTCCAACCTCTGAATTTCCAGGTTGTTCACCATGCACTCTATTAAATGGAGGAAAGAAGGTTAGAGTCCAAAGTGCTCTGTTCAAATCCCAGCTCTTGTACCACCTTAGACCTATCTAAGGTCACCTTACCTTCCCAAGCCTTGATTTTCTCACTTGCAAACTTGAAACTCCCTCTTTATGGGATGGTTGTGAGAATAAATGAATAATGTCTAGGAAGCAGTCACGCAGCAGACATGCAACATCCTTCCGTTCTTTCCCCAGGACAGTAGTTAAAAATACATAAGGCCTCGTCTCCTTCAGAAAGCACAGCGCAGGAATTAAACCCCTTGCTGAAGGACCTTCTGCCTCCTGCTGCCCAGTCCCGTGGCTGCTGAATCACTCAGCATGCCGTTAGTGAGCCCCACAGTGCGAGCAAGGCAGAAGGTGGGATCTGGGGCAGGCAAGTGTAAGTGCCGTCGGGGAACTGAAAGTCTGCTGGGAGGGACTCAGGCCCATGGAGCTAAGACAGTGAGAGGAGGGCACTCAGCATCCCTGTGCGCCCGCAGGGCTGCGGGAGTGTGACGGCAGCAGGGATGCTCAGGTATGGGGGGGCGGGGTAGAGAGTCCCCGGAGGGCTGGAAAACATCACCCCATGCACACCACTGGAACCTCAGAACACAGCCTGGGGCCAGAAGGTTCGTCACAGGTTGAGTATAACGAGGCTGGTGGAGGAGGACAGGGCCCGGGAGTCACAGCTCCCGGCTTACCACCCGCATTTGCTAAGAGCCACCGCTGATCTCTCTTCATCTGGAGCCTCAGGCATGAGGGACAAGGTGAACAAGCTATGGAAAGTCCGGGGGGGGAGCAGGCAGCCCTAGGTTCCAGCGCACCACCTCTGAGGCCTTGAGCAGATCAGGTCACCTGTCTGAGCCCCATTTTCCTCCGCGGTCTCATTGGAAAGGAACGCACCACCCACCGCCCCCAGGGCCCCTGGGAGTGTCTGATGAGGACAGAGAACACCCTCGAACGAGAACCCCCACATCTGGAGTGAGATGCTGGTTGCCGTGGCTCTGAATGAAGCTGTGGAATTCGCCAAGACACAGATCAAGGCGGGGACTCAGCTAGGAGGCAGCAGGTGGAGGCAGAGGGGTCAACAGGCCGGTGTCTTGCCCAGCCTGGGACAAGGGTAACCTCAGGTAAGGACCAGAGCCAGGATTTCCAGCAGACAAAATTCACAGACCGAATCCCTGCTTTGGAGACACCAGTCCGGACAGGGGCAGAGACCTCCAGCCTGGAAAGAAAAGCTCTGTATCACCCACCCGCCTCTCCCCTTTCCACCCTCATCCCCGCTGTCCTGAACCTTTCTCCCCAGACACTGAGTCCCACTTCTGGTCCTGGGAGTCCCGGCCCGGTGGCCTGGCCCCTCAGAAGCCCCAGCAGCAGCCATGGAGCTGCCAGGAGAGGGTGGGCTGGGCCTCCCGCGCCCTTCTCCCCTCCCCTGCCTTCCCCCAGACCTTTCACACGGCCACTCAGCGTTTCCTCATTCGTTTGCTTGATAATTAAGCATCCTTGTCCTCAGTTTCCTTCCTAATCTATTCATTGTGAGTCATTAGTGGATAATTGGACAGAAATGAAGAACCTTGACAGATCCAAGCCGACTCTGAAGCCCCTCCTCCTGAGCTGAACAGCCTCCTTCTCCGTTGCCCCAAACCAGGAGGCAGCCCGCGTCATTTTCTCCCTGCGGTGCTTCTCTTCCCCTCAGTCACGCTGTTCGCAGCTGTATAGTCCCCTCCCCGCTTCCCACCCCACAACAAGACTTGAGTGCAGACCTGGGTGACCCAGCTCGGCATCCCAGTTCCTCATCCTTTCCCTGGCAGGTACTAGGTGTTCAATAAACACTTGCTGAGTGAATGAATAGTGACATTTTAGATTAATACTGACTAGTTCAGCCAACAGTTTCAATCGAAGTGTTTGCTGCTGTCCATGACCAGGGGTGATAGTCAAATATTTAAGAGCCAGCAGTGCAGCAGTGGTTGAGGTCCTGTGGGCCAGGCATGAACCTTTCAGTCTCTGGATATCGGGGCATCTAGGAGATCCCGAAGGAACGTCCCTGGCAGCAGGTGCTGCTCACAGAGCTCTGGGAAGTTACTACGTAGCAGCCAAGGTGGGAGAATTCCAGCATTTTAACAGGACACCAGTGCGTCCTGGATGAACGTCAGATTGAATGAGTGAATCGCTCCATCTCCAGGGCTGCCTCTGGGTCTGCCTCTGTCTGCCCTGCCCACCCCCTCGCATTCTGCCTCGCTTCCCTTCTCTAATGAAGCTGGAGGGTTATTTCCATAAGAAACCCCCCACGCTGCTGCTCCTGGCATGAGCAGGAGGAATGTGGTCCTGCCCATGCCAACTGTAGCCGGGCTTGGGCAGCCACCCACAGCCCAGGAGAAAGGGGAAGCCAGGCTGCCCCACGGAGCCCAGGCGGCCTCCCCATGGCATGCCCTGTGCCCGACAGGGGCCGGTGCCTTGGCAGCAGGATGCACAACACTTAACCCTCTAGGCCGGCCCTGGCCTGCTGCGTGGCTCAGAGAAAGTTGTTCTCTCTATAACCCACAGTGTTGCCAAATGGAAAATGGGTTCTTTGCTCCAACTCTAAAAAATCTGTCAAGATCAATAGCCAGAAGCCAAGGAGGCCAGCATTAGGCTTGGTTGTCCAGGACAGGCAGGGAGTCCACTGCCCTGCCAGGAGGGACAATCTGGTGCTCACTGCTGTGGTCCAGCCCCTGACCCCTGCTCTTAGACCAGTCAGCTATAGCAGAGCTCTGGCTTTGCCCAGTGTTTCCCTTACTTCTTTGATAAGAACTGATCACATATGGAAAAAATATGTCTTTGCAGAAACTCTCTTACTGACATTATTCTCAACACACAGGTGAGGCAACTATCATACCCCCACTTTACAAATGGAGAAACGAAGGCACAGGAGGGGCTGAGAGGGTAGTCCAAGGCTCCGTGCTCGTTAGTGATGGCCCCAGGTCTGCCTGACTCCATCCATCATGCAGAAGCCGATACAAAAGAGAAGAGAGCTTGCTGTCTATCTGTCCCCTCCTTTTCTCCCTCCACCCCGCCCCTGGCCTGTCCACACCCAGAGAGCTTCAGTGGGTGCCTCCGCTGGGCTCTAGGCAGCTAGGGGCACACGTGGTGCTGACTTCCAGGCAGCAGATGAGCCGAGCTGCTGAAGCAGCCCCCTTGGCCTGGGGGATCCAGCTAGGGCCAGTTCAGCTGAGTTGGGGGATAAACCACTTGGTACAGTCTTCAGGCCGGTAGAGTGAACACTGGGAAGCCAGCAGTGACAACAGTAGAGGCAGGGGCAAGGCTTCAGAATGGCAATGAGCGCACATGCTAATCCCTTTGCATGGCTCTCTTAGGTTCATGGGCCAAGATTTGGGAGCATAAGGTGTCAAGTGACAGGTGTTAGGAGAAATCTGGGCAGGCAGCAAACAGCTGGACCCAACCATGGGCAGAATCGCCATCCCTGGGAAGATGGGTAGGAGCCCACCTGGGGTGCAGGTGTGGGAAAGCCACGCCCCTCCCTACCTCTGAGCTGCTGGGCAAGAGGCAAGGCTGCAGGGGTCTGAACTGAGCAGGCGCTCAGACTCCTCTGTCCGTTTCCTTTGGTGCCCCTGGCTGGGGATCAGATCGCTCCAGCATCTGAGGCCAAGCGGACTCCCAGGTGGATGGGTTAGGGAAGTTAGTGGGTCACAGCAAGGGTGTAAAGATGTCCAGGTCACACATCAGAAGGAATAAACACACCCTCACCCGGACCGTGAGAACCGTGATTGGAGGAATGCTCCAGAGATTCTGCAGCTCTGCCACGCGGCCGCAGTCCACACTGCAGTCCATGCGTTTCTGGGAAGGGCTTTTCCCTGTTAATGATGTCACTCTTCAGGAAGGTCCACACCTTGAGACCTAATCGCAATCAAATTAACTGAACTACAAACTTGCGGATGAAGGCCTGGAAATGCCGGATGAGGGAAGGTGGTTGTGGCAGGAAGAGGAGGCAGGGGAAGCCAAGAAAATAACAAAACTGCATGCAGCTTCATGTGTTCTTCATAGCACGTCTTCAAGGTGGGAGTTATTTTACTTATGTTAAAGCCAAGAAAAATGAAGTTCGGAAAGCTGAATTGGCTTTTTGACACCATCCATAATGACAGCACATGAGTATCACCTAAGAGATTTCTGGCTTTGATTCCTTGCAAGGCAATCGAGGTAAACAAACCTCCCTATATGGGGCTTATTTTTCATCAGACTTTTTAGAGTCTTGCCCACACCTAATTCAACAATGATTTTTTATTGGCCTTCTCAAAGCATTAATAACTATAAGAACACAACTCCTTGCTGTATATATTTAGCTGGCTTATGTCACCCTTGATTAAGTTATCTGCTTACAGTGATGCGCACAACTGCCATAAACAGGTTTGGGAACGTGGGTAATGGAGGCAAATGAGAAAGGGTGTCTAACTAGCAGCGTGTTCAAGTGCCACGGTCTATTGCTGGCTGGTTTTAGAGAAGGAATAGAGAGGTCAGTTCATGTAGATGTCCGTGAAGTAGGGATAGTTAAGAGAGTTTTCTTGTGGCAGGATTTGAACCCTGGTCTGCCTAGCTCCAAAGTTTGGGTTCTTTCCACTATACCACACAGACCCACCCCACCAGGTTTTTAATTTTGCCTAGATCTAGCCCGCTGTGGACCTGAATTCTTAGTAGTTACCTGTTTCAGATACGTGGAGGTGGTTTCCCCAGCCCTGGGCTTCCCTTGTCCTCACCACATAATGTTCCCCAATGGCTCTCCCAAGAAAAGCATGATGTAGGAAGTGACCCTCAATGCAGCTGAGAGAGACAGAGGGAGTCTGCGATGGCTAGGAAGGGAGCTTTGATCTCCAAGTCCCACCTTCAAGCAGGACCTCCTCCCCTTCCTGCACAAGGCAGGCCAGAGGGAAGCCTCCCATCTCCCTTGAGCCAGTCCATGCCTCTCTGTCCTCATCTGCCAGCGGGGCATTGGTCCCCACACCGGAGCACAGCTGTTGGGATCAAAAAGATGCCACAGAACTGGACATACAGGGAGAGCTTTCTAATGCCATTTCCTTTCTTTACAGAAACAGACACCTGCACCTTCAGAAGTGGAGGGAATCTTACAGAAGAGGCTTTAGGCCACTATTTCCCAAACTCTGTTGCAGGGACTATTCCTTCCTTTGGATGAAAATGAAAAGTTTGAAGAAATAAGGCTTTTGAGGAAATATGGGAAATTCCAGGCCAGATGATGTTCAACAGGTTTTTGTTCTATGGAACTTTCTGGAGCCTGCAATGTATGTTGAGGATGGAGAGTGTGTTCTTTCCCCAAACTTCTTTTCCCCAGAACATCTTACAGGAGCAGCCTTCTAAGGGACCCTCTTTGGAAGCCCATGATCTGGTCCAACCCTCTCATCTTACGGGAGTTGAATGGGTTCTGGAAGGAATTTGCCCGAAGGTCCCTGGCAACAGAATTGGAACCGTGTCCTTGGGCTCCTCATCCCACCCCAGCTCGCCTCTTCTCCAGCCCACCTGCCCCTCCCAGCCCTCTGAGGAGCACCAGGTGAGAAGAAGCAGCCTCTGCAAATGTTCACAGCCCAATAGCTGATGGGTCTCTGGAACCAAAAGGCTTAGAGCACAGCTGGGGGGAGTTTGCTTCTCGGGGTTCAGCTTGATCCCTGGGGAAAGCCATCTGACCCACAAGCAGGCCCCCTTGGGACTCTGAGCATTCATCAACCTTGCCCAGGTCTCTCTATTTCTGGAGCTCTTCTGTGCCTTCCAGGGCTGTGGAAGGATAGCTAGAGTTGGTGCCTGCATCCTCTCTTGATCGCAGGGAAATTTTACCTTGGCAGTCCATGCTCTTGGTGGTGGTGTGGAGGGGAGCTGTCTGCTTCACTAGCATTTCCGGCATTCTGGATTGGGAGACAAGGTAAGGAGAGTCGAGTTCCTGCTCATGGGGGCTCCCTGGCAAAGGGGCCCTTGCTCCTGTCTGTCTGACTCTGAACTGTGGCTCGCCTGGCAGTGGCTACAGATGACCCTCAGTTGGTGCCGGGCAAGGATATCAGGCTGGCAAAGCCAGGGCTTTTGGCCCCATCACCTGTTCATGCCCACCCCAGAGGGCCACTCCTGCCTCTGTTCCCTCCCTGAGCCCAGCATTGCAGATGGTGCCCTGGCCTGCTGGCCTGCACACCCTCGCCCCACTCCCTCCAGACCCTCTCTAGGACGGCATCAAGTCCAAGTCAGTGCTCGCTGGTGGGCCACGCCGGTGCCGCCGCTCACAGACCAACACGCCTGGGGCCTTGGGCCGCCCAAGCAGCCCCATGCCCACCCTCCAGATGTTAAGCCCTTCCTCCCTCAGGTGTCATCAACCTCAGGGTCCCTTTAACTCACTTCTCCATCACACTGTCCCTTTCCAGAAGATACGACCACTGACAACACCATGCAGGGCCCACAGTTGTTACAATGCTGACATTCTAGCCATCACTGACCTGTGAGGGCGAGATCTCAGCGACCTGCCCTCCAAGTATCCTTCAGAAGTTTGTCTCATTCTGTCTTTTCCAGGGAGCCACCCCTGCTGCTTCACCTCCCCCTGCTCCACCCTGGTTCAGGGGTCCCTCTTCTGCGCTGCCAGAGCCCACAGCCCCACCCCATCAAAGTACTTGCCATGTATTAGAATTGTTGATTCTCATCCACCTCCCCCACTTGGCTGGGAGCTCAGAGAGGAGTTAAGCCTCCTTCATCCTTACATCCCCAGCACTTTGCACAGAGAGCGGACGTTCCATGTGCTATTCCTGTTTGAACATCTTCATCAAACAAAGGTAGTGTATCTTTTTTCCAATGACCTTATTGACAGCTAGGGAGGGTAAAAATGAGTGTCCCAAAAGGGATGAGATATTTGCACAGGAAGGGCCTGGAAGGTCTAAGTGGGGACAGTGACACTGGCTGGAAGGGCTGGTCCAAGACTCTGAAACTCAATGTTCCAATTCACTTTGGCAACCCCTGACTGGTTGTCGTGCCAGGGAAGTTATTGACATTGAAATTGAAATTGAAATTGAGTTAGGAGAGGGGAGGGAGGCCTGCAGGAGTCATGCAAATGAGCGTGAGGGAGAGGAAGACATTCCTATTCTGGGAAGCCCTTTATTATCCCAAGTTCCCGGCTCCTGTTCATTCATAACCTGTTGCCACTAATTGGACTATCATCTTTCTCCAGCTCAAAGGCTCTGGGATTGGGCCTTAGGGTCACTTAGTCCACCTCCTTCTCAATCCCAGATCTGCTTGTGAGCACTCCTACCTGCCAGGCGCTGCGCAAAGTGCTTTGCGTGAATTAGTGATAGAAGTTGTTGTATTAAATGTCGGTCCATCCCGACGACCCTGGTCCTACTCACCCCATTCTTTACTCGGGAATCCCCAGCACAGCAGCCCTGAGGGGTGGGTAGCCAGCCCATAATGGAACGACTTCAGTGACAGAGAGATCACTACCCTACAGCCCATTTTGTTTGTTGGACAGCTCTATTGTTACAAAGGTTCTTCCTGAGCTAAAATGTGCCTCTCCGTCGGTTGCCATGGGTACTGTCCCTCCTCCTCCTCCTAAGCCTCTGTGGGGAGACCCCTCTGTCTGTGGTCAGGCAGGCAGACAGATGGGGCTTTGAGGTGAGATGGATGGTGCTCTGGGCACCCTTCTAGGGTTGGGGAGACCTTGAGTGACCCTGTCTCAAAGAGGACAACCCAACTGTCAATCCTCGGTGTGCGCTCGTGTTCCATCCCCCATATGTGGGCTCCCGTCTGTCACTCTCTTGTGCTCTCATTTGTCACCTCTCTGTCACTCAAAAAGTGGAGCCCAGGTGCAAGAGAGTCAGCTGCCATCAGAGCTATGGGAAGGCAGATCGCAGGCAGACTGACAGGCAGACAGGAAGTCATGCGGGCTTCTGCACAAATGAGTGCTGCAGGCAGGAACAGGTCTAACAACCATTCCCCTAGGACAAACGGACAAACGGACAAACAAGTGGGCCAGAAAGACAGGTAGCGAGGCACTGCACTGGAAGGGAGTCGAACAGACACTTGGGCCCATAGCAGACAGCAGGTGCCTCTGCTGGAGAAATGGCACCTGCCCCACTGTGGCTGCTTGCCTGGCTTCTGAGCCCTTCTGGGCTGAGAAGCTCTTGAGGAGAAGCGTGAGCCCTGTGGGGATAGATGGTGCTTCCCACACCCCGGCAGGGCAAGAGGCCCCACCCAGCTGAACCACCTCAGTGACCCTCGTCCCACCACCCTCTCCGTCCACCCAGACGCAACCTCCCATCCCCACCCTGTGACCCACTCACCGCAAAGCCAGGGAAGGGGCCAGAAAGGGCGTCTACCTCTCCTTCTGGAAGCTTCCACGGGTTGACCACTGGAAGCATACTCTCTAAGACAGGTCTTAAAAAAGGAAATGAGATTTGATGTTCACACTTACCATGTCACTTATTTATACTTCTACCCCTCGAAGTAAAATCAGCCCATCTGAGGGAATGGAGTATCAGAGAAGTGAAATGACTCACCCAAAACCCTCCAGCTAACAAGAGGGAGCGGTGAGATTCACACCCAGGTCTGCGTGACTTCAGGATCAACACTCTCCCCTCCACTCCCAGCACCCTCTCCAGGGGACTCCCACACGCGTGGATTCCCTCTGTCTTCTCAGCAGCATGAGCAGTCATGAAAAGACAGGCGTGATTTATGTCCCGAAGGAAGTTCCCCCTGGAGGAGGCTGGGACTTGGCCCGGGAATAGCAGATGATGTCAGCCGGGGCATCCCCCCCCGCCCCAAGCCCTTGGCATCGCCCGCATGGGACCGTCACCAGAATTGATGTACCGGCAATTACAGAATTGGATCTGTCCTTCCCTGACTCGGCCTGCTCAGACGTCATCCCTGGTGCTCAGGGAACACCTGTCTATTTGCCCAGTGACCTATCATCATCACGTACACCCTCCTCCCGCTCCCAGGCCCGGAGACAGCAGGAAGGCATATTGTATTCCAGCCACGTCGGTCCCTGAATCAGCCAGCACAGTGCGGTCTCCACCCCCAGCTGCTCGCCCTGGCCCTCCTTGCACACCTTACTTTCCCCTCTGTTTATCTTCCTCCTAATGCCTAACTTCCTCACTCTATTTTCCTTTTCTTTTCTTTTCTTTTTTTCACTTTATACGCTCACCTGTCACTCAGACCCAATGCTCAGCACGTCAGCTGGACCTCTTGCTTCTTGTCTGACCTTGATTTAGATTCTTCCTCTAGCTGGGCTACCTGTGCCTGTCTCTTTCGATCTCCATGTTCAGAGGCTTCATGACAGTGGATTGAAATCATGCTGGGAGTGTTTACACCAGATAAATTGGCAAACACTGCAAATCCGGGCTTTTTTTCTTGCAGGGGGCCGGTTGTTAAACATCTACCAGCACACCTCCGGATATAGGACCTGACCAACCAGGACCAGCTACAGGACCCCACACATTTCAGCATAGTGGGTAACAGTCCTCCAGACCCAGGACTGAGATCCAGACTAGACAGCATGACCCCATTCTACACAGGGAAAATCTGAGGCTAAAAGACGGTCTACCCCGAGGTCATCCAGTGGGTCAAGAGCAGGGCAAGGACTGGGGCTTCTGGGGCTTCTCACCCCCTCGCCAGGCTGCCTGCAGAGCAAGCAGGGGTACACGTCTTGGTTCAGGTCTCAGGAATGACAAGATCAATGTGGCTTTGACCCAAGTGAGGGCATTTGGGAGACTCGGGCTGGAGTGGTGCAGGCCAATCTTGGCAAGCCGGGGAGGGGTCCCTTTTTGTCCTGCAACCAGTAACAGGAGGGCTTCACCCACAGCACACTCCTACCCCACAGCTAAAGACACAATTAGGAAGGATTGCATTGTCTCTCTCAGTCAAGGCAATTACCATGTAGTCTAAGAGGTCAAGGGCAAGAGTGTGAGATGGTGATGGACACAGTGTGTGTGTCTCTGTGTGTGTGTGTGTGTCTCTGTGTGTGTGTGTGTGTGTGCGTGTGTGGTAGGGGAGCCCTAGCAAGATGGATGCAACCCATCTCACTGTGTCCTATGTGGAATGTCCATGCCGTTAATAAGGGGTGGTGACAGGAGATTCAGAGAAGGAAGTGTGGTGGATTGGAGCCTGGTTTGGGGACTGTGGCAAGATTTGCCTGCCTGATGTTTCCAGCAGCCCAAGAGCAAGATGTATTGGTACTCCCTCCCTCCGGAGCGTGGGAATGGTGCACACGCACACTCCTGTCCAGAATCAAAGCCTCGTGATTCCTGGGGCAGGCATGCACAGCAAGACAAAAATATACACTCTGAGGCTCACTGGCGAACGACACACATCAACATGTTTGCACTCGAATGTGTGCAGAGAGGTAAACATTCGTTAGAAATGTGTTCACACAGGCACGCGTGCAGAGAACCTTGCGCTCTTAACCAGCTCCTCTTAACAACCAACCTGCAGCTGCCAATGACCCTGCATTCTGCAGTGGCCCCTCCCTGGCCTCCTGGCCTCCCGGCCTCAGGTCTCATCCACTCCAGCCCAGTCTCCACAGGAAGCCACAGGAGTCTCGCCCTGGCTCTCCCCCAGGTGCAAAGCTTCAACAGCCTGCAGCACTGAGAACTCAGACTGGCGTTCACAGCCGGGAGAAATCTGGCCCTGCCCACCAACTGGCTATATCCCTCCCTCTCCCCATCCCCTATCCTTTCTGTTTCCCAGACCCCTATAGCCAAATCCCCTTTGATGGTGCAAAGACCTCTGCTTCACTGCCCTTCAGAAGGGTCCCAGATTAGAAGGGGTTTCTTGTGGCTCTGAGCAAATCCATCTCCTTGCCTGACCCTCTTTTGGGGCCCTTGGCCTTGCCCAGCTTGTGTGAGAGATTGGTGAGCATGCCTGACCTTGCCCCCTGCACTGTGGGCTTCCTGTGGCTCCTTTCCTGTCTGTCTTACAGTCTGACACTCACTAGGACCTCAGGAAAGGCAGTAGGCGGGGGGGCTGGGCCACTGTCCCTTCTCAGTCACCTCTTCTCTCCTATTTTTGATGGGTCCGGCTCTCCCTGTTAGAGAAGATTCTCTGTGGAGGCATGTCCCCCCTTGACAGGAGGATTTAGGAAGACCTGCCAGTCACCCCTTGCCTAGGAGCAATCCTCAGACTAGAAGGAGCCTCCAGAGGTCATTAAGCGCCTCCGCTCTGAGTTCAAGCACATGGCTGGTCATTAGTGGATCTCAGACAAACACAGATTCTCCCACTCTACTCCCAAATACCTGCTGAATCTCTGGAAAGCTCTATGCTTGACTTCAGAAGTTAGAGAACTGTAGTGTTGGGAGGGGCTTTAGCCAATCTCTTATCCAGAGTCAGCCCTTCTCCTGTGTGAGGCCAGCCCCTGGAATGTCTCCAGGGACAGAGAGCTCAATCCTTACGAGGCTGAACACCTCCCAATGTTAGATCTCCTTGCCTCCTTGTGGCACATCCCTGACCCAGCTCAACCCTCTGAGGCCACAGCTGTCTCCAGCGTCTCCAGGACAGGCCTCTGAATATTTTGAGCAGGTGACACGGCCCTGTTTGTTCACGCAGTCATTCCCCACGTGACATGGATTCCACACCCGTGTCCAGAGCAGGATCTTTCTAAATGCAGCCATTAGAATGCGCGCTGCTACAAGGCAGCCTCCCCTCCTATCCCGGACCCGCCCTCCCTGAGGCTCTCAGCCCTTCCTGAAGCTCTTGTCACCCCTCCCATCCGATCCATTTCCATGGTCCATTTTCAAGTCGCACCCCCACTTGCCCCCACCACCCCCTGCTCCTGGCACAGAGGAACCTCTTGCCAGGGCAAGAGCACTGGGTTTGGACTAAGGCAGACCTGGCTTCACCATGAGCTAGTCACTGACTGTGAGCTCAAGTGAGGCACGTTGCCTCTCTGTGCCCATCTTCCCTTCTGCAATGGGGACAGTCATTCCTTCCTTGGTGAGTGTTGTGGGATGGGTTAGTGGACCTAAAGCCCCCAAGACAGTGCCTGGCCTGGATGTCCATTAAACCTCACTCCCACCCAGTCTCTCCCACTGGGGATCCCAGTGATGACAACTTCCCTCCAACCCTGGGAGGGATGAATTTAGCAAACATCTGTGCAACCCTCTATCACAGGCTCTGCTAAAATCAAGATTCATAATGTCTAATGTGTTTCTCTCATCTGCTAATTTAATAATTCTGCTAAAAAATGAGCTCGTTTGGCCCTCAATTTGCTTCCCAGAGTCCTCACGCCTCCTATCGCTCTCTGACTTCATTAGCTCCCGGACACACACGCTCATGACTTCATTAGCTCCCGGACACACACTTTCCCCTCCTCCCTGTGGTTTTAGGAAAGGCTGCTTCTGATCAACTGTACAGCCCAGCCAACTCTTCCCTGCCCAAGGGCGCCTCTCCTTGGAGGATGGAGGGCAGGCTCTCCCCTGCCTTCTGCTTTCTCGGTATCTCCTCATTGGCTGAGAAAATGAGCTTTTGCCCACTGGCCCATGGCCTCAATATCCAGGAGGACCAGTGGGCTCTCGTTACAAGAGTTCAGTTAAGTGTGAGGAGGGGCTTTTCTCACAATAGTGCATTCCTGCAATAGAGCAACATGATACAGGGTCTGGTCGCGAGCTTCCTGAGACTGGAGACACTAGTCAAGGCAGCCAACTGTATGGCAGAGATGCATTAGGGCAATGTATTCCTTTCAAAAAAAAGTTTTGATTTTTAAGAGATTTGACTTCCTCCTCTCTGCTTCTCCGGCCACCTTGTACCACGTTCTCCATCCCTTTCTCTGCTCTATTCTCACCAGCCTTGGGCAACAGAATATTTACTCTTCTGTCTATGGATACCTAGGGGATTGATGGATGGGATTCAAGGGGATGCAAAATGTGTTCAGTTTGTGCATGTATTCAGTTTCAAAGTTTTTATAATTTTTCTAAGGGGGTCTCTAATCCAGAAAAGCTAATGCCGTAGAACAGGGGTAGGCAAACTTTTCTGTAAAGAGACAGATCTGAAATACTGTAGGCTTTGAAGATTCCACAATCCCAGCTACCCAAACTGTTGCTGTAGGGCAAAGTGACCATGAGAAATGTCAATAAATGGATGTGGCTGTATTCCAGTGACACTTTATTCACACAAGCAGGCATCTGGCAGGATGGGGCTATAGTTTGTTGACCCCTCTATAGAAAGAATTCTGATTTTGAATGGGCGCTTACACTAGGCATCCCTTTAATGCTCTCCACTTTATTCTTTCACTAATTCATTCGCTCAGTTTATTACGTAAATATATACCAAGCCCCTGCTATGTGGTAGGCCTTATGCAAGGCTCAGTACAACGAATAGTAAAAGGAAAAAGACACCAACACTGCCCTCAAGGATCCTACAGCCTCGTTGGAGAGACATGCATGGAAACTGTCAGTGCAATAAGGACCATGATGGAAATTTGTCCCAGAGGCAGCAGTGGCATAAAGAAGACCGTGCAAGGCAAAGCGGAGGGACCTAGACAGATGCCGACAGAGTGGCAGGCACTCAAGCCATACCCACAAGAAGGAGGAGGAATTTTCCATATAGGTGACTGGGAGGCCATCCCGGGCAGCAATGCAAAGGCCCTAAGGCATGAGCCATATTTGGGTAAGTGTAAGAAACGAAGCCTAGAACTGAAGTGCAGAGTACAGGCGGGTGTCAAAGGGAAGGGGACGCGGGGGTGGAGAGAGGGTGAAGACATTCCATGAAGGGTCTTTCAATCCAAGACAAAGATTTTGGACTTCCTTCTGAAGGCAACAAGCATGTATTTACAATTTCTCCCCTTATCTTCACTCTGACACTGTTACATTTGGGATTAACTCAAGTTTAATACTCCGAGCGATTTGATTTTCCTAATTTAGGCTATGTTGCACAAAGACATCTCTGGTGAGAGAGGGATTTTCCTCCAAATGATTGGAAAGCAAACCCGTGTTGCCCAAACAAAGGGGTTCAGTCTTCCCAACTTCCTCTCCTCTCTCTCTTTTAGTTTTGCCTTGTTATTGAGTGGATTGGAGAGCTCAGAACACAACGTCACCAGGAAAATGTCCATAAAAATGTAATCAAATGAAACATTCCCTTTAATACGAGTGCATAACTTACTGAGATAACATTAATGCACTTTTAAAACTTCAGGAAGACTCTCTGGGTCTCCCAGGGAATGGCTCCATTAACGGAGGCTCCTCGTTTGGAGGGGCACGGGGGAAGCAGAGGTGGAAACCATGTGATTGCACCAGACTGTGACCTCATATGGGCAGCCCCAACCCTGAGGCAACAGGAGAAAATGCCGCGTCAGAGCAAACCGCCTCTTCTTTCCTCGGCTGCTCAGTTTCCACCTCGGATCTAGGAGATCAAATCCTCCTGCTCAATCATATTTTAGTGTTTCTTATGTAATTGCTGACTCCAGCAGGGCAGGGGCCGGGTCCATCTAATATTCCCAGTGCTCAGCGTGGCCCGGCACAGAGCTGGTGCTCAATACAACTCACGTACAGCCTGCTTTCTTTCTCTTCCAGGGCCAGTTCACGAGTTTATGATCTTAAACCAGCACCATCCACAGGCTTGGAGCTCTGGGACGTGGGTCAGAGAAGATCTGGAGTGTCAGTTGCACCCCTCCCCTTCTGGTTCTCTGTAGCTGATTCTTTCATCCCTCTCGTTAGTGCTAGTTATCAAGGGTTTCCATCTCTCTGTCTTCCAGGCGCATGGAAGGATTCCTGGCCCATGTGACTAGTTCTGGACAATGGGGTAGGGGCACAAGTAAGGCTATTTAATGGCTAGCATGAGACCTCCAAGTTCTCCTCTCCAAACAGTGGCTGGTGATGTCTGCGGCAGTGCCGCCCCATCGTCCTTGGTGCCTGAATGACTGTAACGAGGGACTACCAGCCCCTGTAAACGTGAGGTGTGAGTGAGAAATAAACCTTCGTTGCTTTATGCCACTGAGAGTCGGGGCTTGTCTGTTACCACGGCCTAACTTTGCCTTATCCTAGCTTATCATTTTCTCCTAATTCCTCTCCTTCCTTCTACTTGGTCCAGCCACCCAAGATCCCTTCTTTCCTTGGTTGGTAGCTAACCAACTTGATCCCCTCTTCTCTGCACAGTTATTCATTTCTCTAGCAAACCTTCACTGAGAATCAGCTCTGAGGAGACAGGATGTGAAGAAGTGGAGAGACAGAAGTAAACCAGACATGCCCTCAGGCTCCCAGTCTGGTGGGCCCTGCCCTGGCCTAGGCTACCTCCCCACTCCTGATAGGGTCTGTCTTAGTCACTCTGAGGCTCCCACACTGCCATCTGGCTTGTCCTTGGAGACGGAGATTGAGATTGGGAAGCTGTCACCACCAGGGCCTCTGATTATTCCTGAGCCTCCCTTGGAAGACGCTCCTTTACCACGAGGTGGGATGGTCCCGGGAGCCTGGGCCCCCGCACAGGAAAACCCTGGAACCCCACTGGGACACACTGTGATGGATCAGGGATGCCTGCAAAGGCTTTGATTCTTTTACTGATAAAAAAACTAAAACACAGAGGGGAGCAGGGATGTGCGCAGGGTCACACAGCAAGATGGGTCAGGACTAGAATAAGACCATGTGCCCTTGAAAGAAAGAATTCCTGCCTTGGGCCTCAGTTGACCCTCAGCAGAGGGACTCGCCAAGGGTGCAGGAAGAAGGCGTTTTTAGCACTGGATAAAGGGCCTGAAGCTGCTAGCCGTGGGAGGCTCTGTGGGGAGGGACAAAGCGGGTGAATCTGGGGAAAGACAGTCACGTCCGAGGGAAGGGCTAAGGAGCCATGACGTCACTAAGGAGGAGAAATGAGGAAAAGGTCTGGGCTCACTGAAGCGCTGGCCCGCGCCAGGCAGGTGAGTCTGTGCCCTTCACGCTGCCCCCAGAGAAGACCCCTCCCCTGACCTGACGCAACCTTGGCACGTCCCTTACACGTCTCTCGGCAGCCAAGGGATTGTCTCTTTTTGAGGACCTTCAACCCTTGGGACGGTCCTCCGTGTGTTTGGACGCAGGAGTGCAGGAAGGAAGAGGGGTAGTGAGGGCCCTAGCTGGGTGGTCAGCCCCTCCCACGGAGCATCCGTCCTGCGATGGCCGCAGCCTGGCCTGGACGCCCCTCGGCCTGCCCCCCCCCCCCGGCCCCTCGGCTGCCCCTCCCGCGCCCTATTCAGAAAGGGGTGAAGTTCTGTGGCGACGTGACTCTGTTCCCAGTTCTGAGGTAGATGGGGAGGCTGGACGCTAAGCAATCAACACACAGTCGGGAGTGAAGGTGCCCAGGGAAATTTCCCGCTGAAGCCGAGCCTGGCAGATGAGAAGGCTCGGCGGGCACAAGGCAGCAAGGGGGCCGGGCAGGGAAAGCCAGGCAGCCTTCTTTGCCCAGTGCCTGCTTCTTTGTCTCTGGAAAGAAGCCACGGTGGTGGGGACAGTGAGCCCAGGGAGAGGGAAGAGGCGGTGCTGTACAGGTCCCCCCGGGGGCACTGGCGTTCAGGCCTCGGGAGAGGACAGCCCCCTTTGTGCCCTTTCTTGGGGCGGGGCAGCCACTTGAGTCCTTGCAGGGCAAGGTGTCCTAAGCAGGTGTCTTAATGACTGTGGGAGCAGGCTCTGAGGGGCTCCAGCGGCCCCTGAGGGCGCTGCACCCACAGCTCAGCAACAACACACACACTGCCACAGAGCAACACGCGTGATGCCCAGGGCCCCAGCAGGCACGCATACTCACACGCTCCACACGCAGGCATCAGATACGTAGCACGTCACACGTAAAGCGGCACACAAGAGCTCACACACACTCCACCGCTGCTGAAGCTTCCCCAGCCCCTCCCACACATCCCCAGGAGGAAGTGCATTCCTGAGTCAGCTTCTCAGAGGGGGCTCCCCCTGCTCTGCCTCCACTCGGCATGACTCACCCCCAGAAGACAGTGCCAGAGGCTCTGAGCCCATTTCACAGAGACCTATCAAGCATAGGACCAGGTGCCAGGACATGCAGGGCATGGCCGGGCTCTGCAGCTTTCTGACTGGGAGACTATGGGCAAGTCACCATGTCTCCAGGCCGCAATTTCCTCATCTGTCCAGCGGGGTCACTAGGAAGACTAAGAGTAAGAATAACGCCTATTTCTGAGATTGCAAAGAAGTCTAATGAAAGCACTTAGCTAGTCACAGGCATACGTTCATGTGACCCTCAGACCTGGGTACAGAGCCCCACTCCAAGGGCCCTATGCTGAGCCTACAGTCCACCAATCAGGTCTGATCCCAATTAACATCAACGCAAACCCACATCATCAAAGACCCTCTCATTCCAGCTTTGACTTTGTTTCCAATACCGTTCATTCGTTCACCATTCAACAGTTGTAGAATCCTACATGCAGGGTGTGCGAGATAATACGATTCTGCATGCAATTCTAGTGTGTGGGGTTTTCCCCCACACCACCAAGCAATTCTCTGAAACCAGCAAGGATGTCCTGCAGTTCAACTCAATTCTACATTATCTACCAGGAGATGGTTTCAAACCCCACAGGTTAAGGGTTCAGCCCTACAAGACTAACTAACCTCTGCAACCCAGGCTTCTGACCAATTAGCTATATTTGGAGGCTACAACAGCCCCCTTCTTGGGTGTAATTTGCTAGAGTGGCTCACAGAACTCAGAGAAACATTCTACTTACTAGATGACTGGTTTATCGTGAAAGGATGTAACTCAGAAACAGCCAGGTGGAAGAGACCCATAGGGCAATGTATGGGCAAAGGACGCAGCGTTTCCATGCCTTCTGAGCATGCCAGGCTCACCAAATCTCCATGGTGCTCACCAGCCCGGTAGCTCTCCAAACCTGTACTTTTCAGTTTTTAGGGAGGCTTCATTACACAGGCATGGTTGATTAAATTATTGGCCAGTGGCAACTGAACTCAATCTCCGGTTCCCCTCTGTCTCCGGAGAGGTGCGGGGAGGGGCTGTAAGTTTTACCCTCTAATCACATGGTTGGCTTCTCTGACCACCAGCCCCCATCCTTCAGGGACCGAGGGGCTTTCTACAAGTCGCCTCATTAGCATAATAAAAGACACCTTTGTGCTGTCATCACTTTAGAAATTCCAAAGTTTTTAGGAGCCCTGTACCAGAATCAGTTCAAAGGCCCAATATATATTTTTTATTATAAATCACAATATCACAGATTAAAAATAAAAGGGCAGTGCCTGGTCTTTGCTCTCAGACAGCTCCTGGGCCAACTCAGCATCCTCAGCCCTGGTTATCTGATAGAATCTCTGGCCTGGGAGGCTTGTAAAACACTGGCGCCTAGGTCCCCGTCTCCAGAGACTCATAGACAAGTGATCTGAAATGGGGCCCAGGCAACCATGTTTTTAAAATGTCCCCCTGGGTGATCCTGATGTGCGCTCAGACCCAAGACCCACCCGTCTAGTGGAGAAATTAGACATACACCAAAAGATAGAATGGGACAATTTTACGAGAGATGCACACGCAATAATAATAGCTAACATTTACTGAGCCACTCTTTTTGTGTGTGACCAGCACTGTGCCAAGTCTTATGTTAGTATATTTAATGTTCCCCAAAACCCAGTAACATATGTCCCATGCCACCCATTTTACAGATGAATGGATGAAGGTCAAGAAATCAAATAACTTACTCAAGGCAAGACTTCTCCAAAAAAGGTGGCATTTGTGCTAAAGTTTGAAAGAAGACAGAATTTTGCTCTGGAGAGACAGAAAAACAGAAGGATGGGGGTTAGATTCTGTGGCTGGTTGTTCAGATTCCATGACCTGGGAGGCTGTGAATATGTGGGGAGGTGAGCGGGGTGGCGCACGGGGATGGGGAGAGGCTCTGCTGACCGGGATGGAGACTTCTGAAGGGGACAGATGGGAGCTCAGCTCGCAGAGGTAGGTGGGGTTCAAATTATGGGAAGAGAACATTTTAGGGCAAAGAAAAGGTAGGGTTACTTCCCCAGCAAGTAGCAACGACGAGCCCCCTGTCATTATCCCCAGAGGTGGTGCAGATGAAAATAGAATGCCAAGACAGAGCCAGAGAAACTAGACCCACAAGGAGTTTGGCCAGAGGAAGTTGAAACTGAATCCTTAACTTTTAAAGATGGAAATCATACCCTCTATTCAGAAGCAACACAGTATGGGAGGGAGACCACTGAACTAGAGTTCAGAGGCCAAGTTCCAGACACTTACCTCCCTTAGCCTGGGCTCGGTCATCTGTAAAATGAAGGCAGAGAAGCCTGTGTCTCGGGGGTTCAAACAGAGCACTGGAGAGGCAAGCCTCGGAGGGACGCTGGTGTGGGAGAGTAATGGGTCTCCCGGCCCCATCGAACTCCAAACAGGCAGTTCAGTTTTCCTCTGCTTTACATATTGGCTGCCCTGGGAATTTTCATTGACTGAGAGGTTCTGCAGCTCAGAGGTTGAAAGTGCAGCCTTGACACCTACTTAAAGATGACTTTATCACTTTTCTCTCCTAGAACGCCCTAAAATGATAGCAAACCCTGAGGGGCTCATGCACCAAGTCACACAGAGGTGAGAGTGACCCCCAAAGCTGGAAATGGGGGAATTAAGTAGAAGTCTAACCAGAAATCCCTGGGAGCCCCAGGCTTTCGCCCCCATAAATCATAGAATTCCTTACTACGGTATGGCAGAAAAATAGACATGAGGTGGGTGGAGAGAGAATAAGGGCAGTGGAGCCCCTAAAAGGGCCTCAGGGAGTCAACCAGGTAAAACCAGGGGCCAGAAAGGGCTCACAGACTTAATCAGTTGAAGTTCCAAAGGCCAGGAGCAAGTTGGAATGTCGGGATATTCGAGCCCAGCCCATGTCGTCATTGTATCAATTAGATCCTGCCCTTGTAAAATCTACTTACTGCAAAAAGGCCCAGCTTATTCTTTAACTTAACCTATATGCTGTTTTTTTCCTTTTCTTCCAGCCCCTTGATCAAGTAACTTTGTAACCAGGGCAGGAGACAGACCTCCCACGTGTCAAGAAACCTTTGTGGACAAAGAATGCTGAGATGCAGGCCAACACAGTCACCTGAATAACCCTATTCTTAAGACAAAACCTCAAAGGAATTATAAATCACTGTGTACATCATGCCTTATGCTGACTCCTACTCAAAAAAGCCCTATAAAACTCCAAACTCTAAATCCGTAAGCGCGCCTCTCTCTGAGGTGGCCCCCACTCCCCTTTCTTGGAGTGCGTATTTTTAAAAAGTCTTATCGCTCAACTTAAAAATGTTTTGTCTCTGTGCTCTTCCAGTGGTGTCTTTGTCATTTTGTTGTTTCCTTCTATTTTTCCAGACTTAAAGCCCGCGTCTGCCCTCTCTCTGGCTACTGCAGGTAAGCAGGGAGGGGCCGCGGAGAGCTCTGATTTGAGCTTGCCAGTTCCGGGCAGTGAGTGACCCCTGCCTCTGCTTTATTCAGGCAAACCCGCCCTTCTCTCCCTTGAGTCGGCCTGCTTCTCGCTTGGAGTATATTCAAATAAGACCTCCATTCTGCTTCACTACTGCGCCTCTGCCCTTCAACTCTTTGTTGCGGTGGGACAAGAACCAAGAGGAACAAACTCAGTCCCCAGCACCACCATCTTTATTGGGGAAAAACTGCTCTGAGTGGAAAAGGAAAAAGCATAACATGCCGAGATGACGCTCAGTGGCAAGGGCAGGACCTTCACCCAACACCCTCCATGGAAGTGTGCCTTCCCACAAGCTTCTCCCCTAAACAGGAGACCCTTCCGCATGCTGTGAGGTAGGTTACTAGTTCTGCTCCTATTTTACACGTGAGGACGCTGAAGAAGGAAGGGGCCAGGCCCAAGTACAGTCATCTAGTTAGTAAGCGCCAGAACTGCATTACTGAGACAGGGCCCGTGGGCCTAGACAGAGCAGGGGGAGGGCCTCTGGAAAAAACAACAAGATAACCATTGTGAGGTTTGCACAGGAGCCCAGCTTATTTTTCTAACTTTACCCAAGTGCTGCCTTCCTTCCTCCAGCCCTAAACAAATGATTTGTTGCAACTTGGGCAATGTAGCAAACAAGCCCAAAACAACAAAAGGCAGGAAGGATTTCATCTTGAAATATTAGTTAAAAGAAGTAAAACAATGACTCCGCCCCCCTTGGGAGCAAAGCAGGCAGCCTTGAGTGATAGGCTCCCAGACCAGGAAGCTGCTCTCCTGGGAGGAAATCAGAGCAGTAAAGTTCTTGTAAATAACCAGGAAGACTAAGAAGAAACTTAGTATTTCTTCAAAAGTATTTGGAACCACTTAGCAGGTGTACATCCCTAGCCCATTGTCTCTCAACTGCCTATAAAAACCCCTAGACAACGTACCACCTCGGGACTCTCTTGTCCCCTCCTGGCGTGGGCTGGGAGCTCTGTCCTTTCACTCTATCTCTGAATAAAAGCCTGTCCCTTGGTCCCCTACCTTGCCTCTTTGCTAAGCTCATTCTTGGGCTTCGTGAACAAGAACCCCGGCATCATTACGACCCCGGGCAGTCGGCCCCCAGGTCCTCCCTCTAGGCCACCCTGCTATGTGCTGCCCCACCAAGACAGAGACCACGCACAGCGACGGCAGCTGGGCGACCCAGGGGAGAGAAGAGATAATGTAAAGAATTTCAAAATTATTTTTAAAATTTCAAAGGCTTACAGAAAAATGTCTAATAGTCTAATAAAGATAGAAAATATATTGTATTCATAAAATAGGAATAGGGTGCTCTGAAAAAGGAAACATTAGTGAACAAGAAAGAGCTCTAGACATTTTTAAATGTGAAATAAAACATACAACATATTCTGTAAAACAATGTCATAAAAACCTTCCGGAAAGTAGATCAGGGTTGCAAAGATGTGGACAAATAAGAAAAAATGTGACTCGATGGATTGCAGTAGATTACACCGATTGCCCTGATTCTTTGCTCATCCCCATATCCAAACCTTTCACCGTATGATTTTGCAGCTCCGCACCCCCCACTAACCCCCCAGCTAAAAAGGCCTCTTGACTTTGGGTTCTGCATCTGATCAGCTTTGGATATTGGTGGGGGGAATGTGACCAAAGGCTTGAAAGCTCTTATGAGACTGAGCTCTTGCTTCTTCACCATCTCTAGGAGAGTAACATGCTCGGCTGCCCACCAGACCCACATTGACAGCAGCCCTAGGCTCCTCCAGCCACTCCCATCCTAGATCAGCCCTCCCCTGGGCCACTCCCAGCTGTATGAAGAAGCTCAGACAGCGTTAGACCCTCCACCGAATTCAAGTTCAATCAGTGACTCTCAGCCTCAGGTCCACCAGAATAAGTAATTACATGTTAAGCTATCAAGTTTGGGTTTGGTTTGTTATATAGCATTACTGTAGCCATGATTAACTCCATAAATATCAACCCAGAACCTGGGACCCAATCAACAGAGAAAACAGAAAGAGAATAGAAGGAAGGGAATTATCAAAGAAATAACTCAAGGAAGTTTTCCAGCACTGCAATGAATCTCCAGATTAAAGGGCCTACCAAGTGCCCAGAACAACAAAGAGATCCACCCCTAACGTATTATTGTAGAACATCGGAACAAATAGACAAAGAGATGATCCTAAAAGCTTCCAGCAAGAAAAAACAGATTTCGTATAAAGGAACACGAGTCAGGGTGGCTGTTGGTCTCCCCAGTGGCAACACTGAATACTGGATAACAGTGAGCAGTGCTTTTTACATTCTTGGAGGAAATTTTGTTTCAATACAGAATTCTATACCTTGATACACGATTGACATATGAGTTGAGAATGTAATTTTTTTTAGATACATAAGGATTCAGAAAGTTCACTTGGCACCCTTATACTTAGTAAGCTACCAGAGGAAACGCTCCAGTAAGAGTGGAAAGAAAACCAAGAAAATATAATCCAGGAAACAGGAGGTTTAACACAGGAGAATGGCAGAGGAAATTCCCAGGATAAAACTTTGCAGCAGGCCTAGACAGTCATAGGCCAGATTGAAACAAGAAAGTCCGGGCTCCAGGAGAGCAGAACCCAGGGAAACAGGAGGGATTGATAGATGAACTGAAAAAGTGAGGCGATGCTTGTAAACAAAATGCTAATAATAACGATAGGGAAGATCTGATGCATATCTGGAACAATTTAAGAAAACAGTGCAATTGAAAATGTGAGGTGATTATTACCTCTGGGTATATTCTCCCAGACAGTTAATACTAGATGTCACAATTGACAATAAGAGTTTATTTCTCATTCACATCACGGCCTGCTAACTGCCTTAGCCCCAGGGGATAACTCTAGTCACATGACCCCCACCTAAGTGGAGAAATGCAGGGGAACGGTGGATATCTGAGGAGCAGGGTTTTTTTTTAATCCCACTAGAAAAAAATGTATGAGAAAGAAAATAAAATCATGATCCATTGCTTCACCCTGAAGTGAATCACATTTGCATTATAATGTTCTAGATTTGACTAGAAGGTACAATACAACTACGCAAGGAGGAAGGGATAGAAGCAGGGTGGGTGACAGGGTGAAATCCTTGCCCACCGTAGCAGGAGCTCAGTAGATGATGCCTGCAACTATTAAGCAAGAAACAGCATCATGCATAATATTTAGAAATACGAAGGCAAACAGCCAAGAGAATGGGCTCTGAAAGAGTTAAAAATGTGTTGTCCTTGAAGGACAAGAGTGTAAGTAGGAAAGGTGAGGAAAGGCTTCTTTATTATAAGCCTTCTGGTGTTTAAAGAATGTTTTCAATTTGCAGATGTATTATTTGGATAGTTTTTAAGGCAAACCAAAAACTAATGCTAAAACATCCCCTGCATTTGCCGATCATGGAGGACTGCTCAGTTCTGACCTTCTAAGGTTCTTGAATTCTAAGCATCCTGGAGAGAAAGCTTGTGTCCCAGTTAAGATGTGTCTGAACACAAACTGTCACAGGCCCTGGACAGAGAAGTCAAAACAACGAAAGGTCGCCATGTAGTGTGAATGTGAGGGGTCATTATGCGACCCTGCTCTCGAGCTGTAGCCAAGGGATCCGTAACGGACAAGACCGGATCCTGGCACCACCAAAGCCCCCCGGGGCCCCAGGGACCCTGCCAGACCAGGCGCCAGCCTCCCCCGGGGCTCTGGGAGAGAACAAGGCCAGTTTTGCCTGCTGGCCCCCTGGCAGGTAGTGCAGGACTCAGCTGTAGAGAAGTGCCAGGTACGACTACTGGGAGAACATCCCAGCCTAGAGCTCAAGCTGCCCGGAGTGGCTGGGGGACTTCTCAGGCTGTCAGGAGGGTCCCCAGACACCGTGATGCCACAGCCAATCTGGTCTTCGGCCTTAGCATCACAAGCAGAGGCCAACCTGGGGCCTGATCACCAGCCCAGCTTTGGGTGGAGGGAAAACTTCAAGCCCAAGTGGACCGAGGGGAGGCACCCAGCAGCCCCACCCTGCTCCACGGCCCTGTTCTGCTGAGACCCAACCCGGGCACAGACACTGTCTCTAACGTCTTCCCTGGGCAGTCTCCCTAGTATTGCAGGGTTAACGGAGGCCCTTAGAGGCCAAGGGGCTCACGTACACAGTCAAGTGGCTCCTGGCTCAGATTCTTCAGAGGCTGTGGGTGACTTCAACTGCGGCCCTCTAGAGCTGGGCCTCTGCCTCCTGCTCCAGCCTCATCGCTCCTCTCAGTGCCCCAGAGCTTCGAGGCCAGAATGTCCCCAGCCCTTGGTTCCAGTCCTGCTGTCATCCAGGTTGCTTGAATATAAGTCACACCCACCTCCGGACAGTTGGATGCCAGGATCACCCACCCGGTGTGGGGGCATATTCCGGAGGGATTCCCAGCCACGCCTGCCAGAGCCCTCTAGGCTTATCCCCACCTCTCCCCCGCCAGCAGGAAAGGCAGAAGGGCGCTCCGGTCCCCAACCTTCGTGGGAAGAGGGCGCCTGAGTGGTCATCCCTCGTCTCCATTCAAAATGCGCCTTGACCACCCCTACCAAATGCCCAGCGTCTTTGTTCAGGGGAAGGGGCATGAAAGATGGCCGGCTGGCACAGAGGAGGGACATGTTGAAGGGCCACGTGGCCTAGCTGGGGAGAGGACCTGGTTCAAGGACAGGCTCTGTGACTGGCTGCCCCGTCGCCCTACGCCCGTCCCTCCCCGCCTCTCGCCTCCGTTCCCCTGACTGAGAAGGGCAGGGTGGGGCCGGCTAGAACATTCTTTCAGAGCCTTTCCTGCTATGACAGGCTCGGGCCGGGCTTCCTCGTGGTACCCATCTGCACAGGACTGAGGTGGTCAGAGCTGGCAGGCCACTGGCTCCAGCTTCTGTTCCCGGGCAAAACTGCCCTTGAGAAGGGCCAGAGACCAGCCCAACCCCGCAGGCTCCGGGAGCCGAACTGAGGGCACAGGTTTGGGGACCTTCCCAGGTGCCCTCCCCGTGGGGAAACTCTCCCAGCGGCCCATTCGGGCAGCAGCGGGAGAGATGCTCCATGCTGAGCACCACACACCGGATGGATGAGATAATCGTAAATCCACAAACTGCAACAAGATAAAATTACCATTATATGAAGTTAAATAATTAATTAGCACCTCCAAAAAAAGACCAGCACCACCTGGTCTCAAATCTTGGAAGCTGTCTTTCTGAAAGCAACAGAAATATCAAAATAGTTTGTGTGCCCCACAGTGTGGGAGTGGCACCCCCTTGTCCGTGGTTGCCAGGAGCCTGGTGATAGGGGTCCAGCCAGGCAGGCCCGGTGGTTAGTCTGGATGAGGTTACCAGGGGAAGGAAAGCAACTCACGAGACCCATTTTTATGGCTAGAAAAACTGAGGCAAAGGACGAGGTGCAAGGGTTCCAGAAGCTAGCTGGCACCAGCAGACTGAGGACTTTGTATGTTGGGTTGGAAAGGGGTAAGTCCTGAGTCTGCCTGTGGTCTAAAAACTAAGGACACTCATTCATTCAGTGAACAGAATTCTACTGCATTTTACAGAATGCCAGGCACGGGAATACAGAGGAGAAGCCATAATTCCCAGTCCATCCGGGACACACCGTATGATAGGCTGCACCAGTGGCACAGCGCGTCTTCTGTCTACCCCACCCTGCCTCATGTCATAGGATTTGTCCCCTTCGCCGTCATCATCACCAACATCGCTGCCACCACCCGCTCCTACATCCCGTAGGCACTCATTAAATCCCAGAGCCACAGCAGCTTGATGAGAGGGGAGGAGCTGGGCTTTAAAGAGCATCTTTCTAACCAGGGCATCAGTCTGCACTATGGAATGCCTGGTGAACTGTGACCCAGTGGGACCCTCCCTGCCATAAGGGGCTTACTCTCTGCCTCATAAATCAGCGCATTGCATCTCTGGAGAGCAATTTCTCATTCATTCATTTATTCATTTGTTCAACAAGCGTTTACCAAGCATCTACTAGGGCTACCCCAGGACTAGTTCTTGGAGAAAAGAACTATTTTCTCTTGCTGAGAAAAATACGATCCAGTACTTTCTTACAAAAAGTTCTCAGGGTGATGGGGGAGACAACCAGGTGACCTTGCCATGACAATACCGTGTGTGATGTAGGCAGACCATGTAATCCGTTCTGGCATGTTAGAGGGGTGAGCTCATTCACTCTGCCCAACAATCCTGAGATGGGAACCAGCGTTAATCCCCTTTTACAGATGAACAGTCTGAGCACAGAGAGGTTAAGTAACTTGACCGAGTTTGTTCAGCAGCAGAGTAGAAGGGTCAGGATCTAATCACTGTTGGACTCCTGTGCCGTGTTCCTGGCCCTCTAGTAATAGTCTGTGTCATCCCCTGCTGGCTGCTGTAAGTCTGGCAATCCACCGGCAGCCCCAAGCACCGATGGTGAGCTGTGCTTCGAGCCCGGGGAGCTCTCCCTAAGGCATGCTCTGGCCCCTGGGGCTCACGACTGGCAGACGACTCTGGACCCAGCAGGATTTAGGCTTCAGCTCAGACCAGGACACCTCTGTCTCCCACGTGCTCCTTCCCCGTGCCCCCAGAAGGGACGGGCCGCATGGCCCAGACTCTCTCCCGGTCCCCAAGCCAAACCCTGCTCCAGCCAAACGAGGCCTGAATAATTCATGGCCAATGCATAGGGCCCAGTCCTGGAGCGGCTTTCCGGTGGCTAAATTGGAGAAGGAGGTGGAGGTGAAGGCAGCTGGACCTGAGAGGGGGCTGTGGTGGCGTGTTGAGAGCCACTAACAGCCAGGCAAAGTAAACAAGGCGCGATGAATTATTCAGCCAGGCAGCTGCTAATGCAGCGGGGGTGGCAATGGCATGACATGTGCTGATCTGGCGTCGGCACTCCCCAGGGGCAGCCCGGAGCGCCCAGTGTGGCCAGGCGCTGACCAGGGCCCAGAGGGCAGGGGGAGGCTGAGATCAGGCAGAGCCTCCACCCAGGAGAGTGGAGGGGCTCCAGGGAGGCGGAGCCTGAGTCCGGGGCCTGGGCCTGCCTGAGAGAGCTCAGGAAGGCAGCATGGGAGAAGGGTGTGGACTCTGCAGGCGGCAGGGCTGGGTCCGAAGCAGAGTCGAAGCCGTGCAGCCTTGGGGAAACCCCGGGAGCTTGCCCAGCCTCAGTTCTCAGCTGGAACAGGGAAACCATGAGCACGGTCAGGATAAGGCCCCATAGCTGCCAGGTGGCAAGGATAATTGCTTCGCCACTATCTGAATCCCCCTCCTGGCCAGGCCCTGAGCCCAACCTGGGCGGCGAGGCCCGCTCCCTGGGCCTTCAGAAGCCTCTTCCATCCCGCCTGCTGTCTCCCCACTCCACTTCACAGGATGTTCTGGGAGAGGGACGCTGTCCACAACCCCTTCCGCATGCGTTCCCTCAGAGAAAAGGTTGAGATGTCTGCAGGTCCTCTGAGAGCCACGCCCCCACCCCACTGCCGGCGGCACAGAGCAAGCAGAGACCACACTCTTCCACGGATTGCTGTGTAACCTCAGGCCAACCCCCTTCCATCTCTGGGCCTCAGCGCTAGACAAGAAGATCCCCCGGCTCCTCTGGCTCTGGCCTCAGTGACAGTGAGACAGGGGGGAAGAGGGGCTAGCTGGCTGTGCCTTCCGGCAGGGCCTCTTGGGGTAGGGGCTGAGCTTCCTGGAACCCGCAGGGGGGTCAGGTCTTCCTTCAGAAGGTCCCAGCTCTCGAGCTTCTCCCTTCCCCTGAGAGTATCATGCTCTATCTGTAAGGGTGAAACAGTAGCCGCCAGCTGAGAGGGTTCCCCAGACCTGCACCATCACCCCACACAGTCCACAGCCTCAAAGGCAGGATGATTCCAGCAGTTCCCATTGCCAGTGTGAGGGTGGGGCAGCAGCAACTCAGAGAAGCTGGGTGGTTGGGCTAAGGCCATACCACCGTCGGGGGCAGAGCCCGTTCTGGAGTCCCAGAGCAGACGCACGGTCTCCATCACCCGCAAGCAAGGCTGGCTTCTAAAGCAGAACCACCCGGGCGGTGGCTGCCCTTCCTGGAACCACATTCCTCCTGCCTGCTCCCCAGCGCCGCTCCTGGCAGGCTGAGAGGCTGCATGAGAATTCGGCAGGCCATTCAGTGAACTTGACCGGGGTCCGTTCCTGGCTCTGCCACTTTACGCTTGCATGCTCTTAGGTGAGTCTCTTACACTCTCTGAGAGGCAGCTCCCTCACCTGTCACAGTAGTAGAGAGTCCCAGCCCCATGTGCCGCTGGGTGGCTGTGACGGGCCCGCCTTCCGCGCTCGGTCCCCTGATGGCACAGCAGCTCAGGCCAGAACCGGCCAAAGCAGAAAGGAGGTGCCTGTGCAAGGAGAGGGGCTGGTAGATGGGGGGTGCGAGGAGGGTGCTCCGGGCAGAAGCCCAGAACAGCTGCCTTCATGCTCAGTGATACATAAGTGATATTGGCCACCACCTAATGTTTCCACAGTGCCAGCCAGCCAGGCTGGGAGGGGAAGTTTATTATAGAGCCAGCCGCCTCTTGGTCTCACTCACATTGAACCTCATGCATCGTTAATGAGCTCAGGGTGACAGCTGACCCTGAGGGCACAGGGGCTTCCCTAGATTGGAGGGTGAAGGCCTTTGGGGTGGCTGCTCCCTTGGGTCCCCAGCAAAGCTGACCCCTGCCAGAGGCTCCTCGGGACAAATGTCACAGGATCAGCAGGGGCTGGGGGGTCTCGTCCCCTCCCAGTGATGGTGAGGGGAGAAGCAGGGTGTGGGTGCTCCTGTCTGGGGAGCCTGCCTCGCCTGGTCTGCCCACCTGTAAGAGAGAACCCCGGAGCTTGGGGAGCCATGGCCCAAATTAAGAAGTGCTGGTGCCTGTACCAGAGCGAGCTGGCCAACACACCCCAGCAACAGGCGTCCTCAGATGGGGGGGCAAAGCTGCGAGGGTCCCGAAAGGCCATCTGCCCCTTTCCCAATGGCACAGGAGGGTAAACCGAGGCCCACAGAGAGACTGGCTCACCTGGGGCCATGCAGCTAGGTCTGGGGTCTCCATGTCACACTCTTTCCACAGCCTCCTCGTCAGCCTGTGGGGCCCTAGAGACCCAGAGGGGAGGCCTCTGCCTCCTGAACTAGTGCTCAGAATGGGACATGGGGAGCAGGAGCTTGTTGGGTGGGGAGGCGGCCTACCCGCCTGCCCAGCTGGCTATGTGACTTCAGGGGCCTCTGTCTCTCTGGGCTCTTGTGTCCCCATCTATAGAAGCGCCATGACTCAGTGGGGCACCCCTGCAGACATCTTTAAAGGTACCAGAGGCGCGCACCAAGGACCCCGAATCCCAGGTTCTAGTCTCGACTAGGCCACCGACTCGCACGAGAAGCAGAAAGAAGGGCCCGTTGCTGGGCCGTTACCCTGTCCGTGAGCAGGTTCTTGAACTTCCTCCCATGTCTACGAGTCAGTTTCTGGCCAGAAATCGTATGGCAGTTCCTTAAAACATTAACAATGGAGTTACCATATGATCCCACAGTTCCACTTCTGGGTATACACCCAAAAGAATGGCAGAGCAAAAACGTGAACAGGTATTTGCACACCCATGTTCTCAGCAGCATTACTTACAACAGCCAAGAGGTAGAAGCAACCCAAGTGTCCATGGAAGGATGGACAGGTAACAGAATTGGTCAATTCATACAATGGAAGATTACTCAGCCTTAAAGGGAAGGAAATCCTGACACATGCTACAACATGGATGGACTTGGGACGTGGACAGGCCTTGGAGACACTGTACTCCATGAAATAAGCCAGTCACAAAAAGACAAGAACTGCATGATTCCACTTATGTGAGGTCCTTAGAAGAGGCAAATTCATAGAGGCAGAAAGTAGAATGGTGGTTTCCAGGGGATGGGGAAAGGGGCACTTAGGGAGTTAATGTTTAATGGGTACAGAGTTTCAGTTTTACAAGATGAAAAAGGGCTAGAGATTGGTTATACAACAATGTACTTAACACTGCTAACCTATATGCTTAAAAATGGCTAAGATGGTACATTTTATGTTATGTGTATTTTACCACAATGAAAACTTTTCTTAAAATAGAAAGAAAGAAGCAGTGGCCAGGAGCTCAGTGTAGAAGTCTGCCACATCTTGCATACGAAGTATATTTCCTTAAAAAAAGAAAAGGACACCAAGGAGATTTGTTATTTAAAGGCAGTTGCATCGCGGTCTTTGTGGCACGGAGAATCCTCTGAATCCGAGACTGTCGGCTAAAGACTAAGTTTTGCAAAACCAGGCACATTTTCTCCTCATAATGCAATAGGCATTGAGCCAACGCCCTACCTACTGGCGTGAGGCCAGTGTCAGAGGCCTTTTACCTGCAGCTGGGAGAGGAACAGCCTGGACCCAACCTCGCATTCACGGCCCTCCCTGGTCTGGCACCAGGAAAACTGCCGACTTCACACCCTCCATGCTCTGGGATCACGCCCCACCCTATCCTGGGCCTGCACGTCACCCCCTCAGAAGCTGCCCTGAGCCCCATCAGAGCCAGGCCCCTCCTCCCTCCGCCTTTCCATGCCTCACTCCCTTGCTCGTAGAACCAAGGCGCCTGGTTCATCCTCAGGGCTCCACATTGCCCACAAACCAGACTGCGGGGAGGGGCTCCTTGTCCTCTTCAAGTTGTCCCAACTCGGTTTCAGCACCAGCCCTCAGCCTGGCACATAGGTGCTCAAAAACATGTGTGAAAACAAAGTAAGAATAACCCTGCAACTCACGTCTGTATTGCTTACCTGGATGGAAAAACTAAGTCCCGCAGAATCAGAAACAGCCCAGCTGGACCACTGTGGACAGGGACAACTTATCTATAATCTCTTACTCATGACTGTAGGCATAGGGAGGACTGGCCGTGCCTCACACGCTGACTAGGTGCTTCCCAGGGTAGTTGTTTAAAACCCTTCTAAGAGCCTTGTAAAATAAGCACTGTTACTTGGCCTATTTTGTAGATAAGGAAGTTGAGGCACAGAGAGGCTAAGGAACTTGTCCCATGTCTCCCAGCTGGTGCGAGACAGCTGGGGACCTAGGTGTGCAAGTGTGGTGTGAGCCCAGTTGCCTCCTGGGCTGTCCCCTGCAGGTGCCTGGTGGCTTGGCCACAGCCGCCGCCACCAGGGAACCGGCGGCAGAGCCAGACGCAGGGCTGCCGTGGCCTCGCTTAGTGCCACCCTCCCCTCAGCCTCCAGGACGAGCGGCCGCTCTGCCTCTCCTGGTTAGCGCCTTGATGGCTGACTGATTGGCTGTGCTGAGCGCGCAGCTGCTCCCACCGACTTGGCAAGTCTCAGAATTAGCAGCTCACTGACCTGTTGGAAAAGCAAATGCAAACTACAGAAGAGGGGAAACCCTCCCTCCCACGCCCCTCACTCCTCCTGTGGCCTCCCCAGAGCACCTGCCCTTGCCTGCGTGTCCCCAGCAGAGCCCCCCAGGATGGAGAGGGCAGGGCAGAGGAGGTCTGGATCCCTGGAAAGTCAGAGCAGGAGTCTTGGGAGGTCTTCCTCCTGCCTCCCTCCGGGCAGGCCCTGCCCTGCAGTGCAGGCCTGGGTCAGGATGGCGCACTGCAGGCATCCCCAGAGAAGTCAGCCTGGCCTCTGCAGGAAGTGCTGACAGGGAGCCCCAAGCAGCAGGCCAGGGCCAGGCCAGGAGGCCGGCCGCTCACCTCAGCCCCCAGCGTGGCCACCACTGGGGCTTTCAGGGAAACTGAGGCATAGCCACCTGCCCAAGCAAAGCACCTGAATCATACCCCCTGAGCACAGGGCTTAGGGCAGAACTTCTGGAGGGCCACAAACCGTGGGGCCTGATCCCTGGCCCTTGAAGGGGACGAGGCCAGGCACAGATGGCAGAGGTACAAGGCGGAAGAACAATCAATACGTGGTGTTGGTTCAGAGCTTGGAAATTCACAAAGTACTTTCACAGTCTCAATTAATCCCCAAACAATCCTGAGATACTGTAGCAACTGATATGGTACTGTGTTCTTCCTAAGTGCCAGGCATTGTTCCAAAAGTTCTACGTGAATAATCTCAGTCAGCCCTCATGACAACCCTGTGGGTTAGATATCATCACCAGCACCTCCATGTCGCAGATGGAAAACCTGAGGCACAGAAAGGCTGAGTGAGTCGCCAAGGTCACGTGGACGCCAAGAGGCCGAGCCGGGTGCAAGCCCGCGCAGTCTGGCTCTGGAATCCAGCTGCTGTTTCTCGTGGTGTTGGGCCCTGGCAAGTAGTCCTACTCATGGTAACAGAGAGGGAGCAGAGGCTCACTTACACTAAGCCCCTGAGGACACTCAAAGGTGAGGACAGAATTTGAACTGGGCGACTCCCCTACAGCCACACCCTGCAGTTAGGTATCAGAGGCAGGGTTTGAACCCAAATTCTCGGACTTAAAATCCAAGAGAGACCAATTCAGAGCAGGGACAGAATCCCATACTGCCAGCAAATCAGGAAAGGCTTCCTGCAGAGGGCAGCATTAAAGACAGACCTCAAAGTGTGTGGCCAGGCGGAGGGAATCCTGCAAGAGAAGGCGTGGATGCTGGGAAATGGGCGCAGCAAGTGGTCTAGTTTGGGCCAAGGGCAGGATACAAGTGGGAGGATGACCCGGCGAGAACGAGAGACCGGTGGATGTGACCTTTGCTACTTGACCGTAGGCAAGTAACCTGACTGCTCCAAGCCTCAATTTCCTCATCTGGAAAATGGGTTAGGTATCATTTTCTTATGGGCTCAGGGAGGATAACATAAAACATGGAGAAAGTTCTTAAGCACCTACTGTGTGCAGGCCCTGGGTTAGAGGCTTAATGGCATATCATTTGTATCACATGAATTCTGAAAGGTGAGTATTATTAACCACCTTTGACAGATAAGGAAACTGAGGATCTGTAAGATTAAGTGCCCTCGCCGAGATCTCAGAACCTACTAAGTAATAATCGCAGCCAGAATTCACACTCTGGCTGAAACCCAAGAGGAGCCTGATTAGCCCGCCAGGGAAGGCAGAGCTCCCCAGTCAGTGCGGGTAGGTGATGGGGAGCCCCTGAAGGGTTGGGGTCAGAGAAGTAACTGGCAGCGGCCCAGGCGCTCCCTGGCTCAGAGCGAGGCTTGCAGCGCTGCCCCCACCTCTGCACCTGCCATCCCTCATTTGTGCAATGGAGACACTTCTTCCCATCCTGGTGCTAAGTAAATAAAGACAACAATGTGGCTTAATCAAGACCAGGGAAGCAGGTGCCGTCTCCTGCCAGTGGAGAGAAGATGGGAGTACTCGGATCAAAATGGAGGCAGATTTCAGAACTGGGTGCAGATGCCCCCCCAAACCCAGGCTCCTGGCTGCTGCCCCTCAGCTGTCTGCCTGGGACAGTGGGTGAGAGGAGACCAGTGGTCCCGCCAAGAAGGAGGACCCTGCCTGGTGAGTAAACCCTCAGCCCTCGGGCAGCTGGCACCCTCTGGGGGCTGCATCCCACCCACCTCAGTGGCTCAGGACACAGGCACTGGGGCCTGACTATCTGGGCTGGGATGCTTGTCGCCTTCAGCTGCGTGAACTTCCAGTAACTTGGCTGCTCCGTGCCTCTGCCCTCACCGGAAATGGGGATGCTAATAGTGTCCTACGACCTGAAGGAAGATAAAATGCAACCTATACTGAACGCTTGCAACAGCCTCTGGAATAGGGTGAGTGCTATGTGTATCGGCTGCTGGTATTACTATTATTATTAATAGCTACATGGCTTATAAAAAATGGATAAAGTCCAGAGTCCTCCCTGATCTGGCCCAGATCCTCCTCCCAGTTCATTTATAGCTCAGCTCTTCATGCTTCCCCATGCTGGACGCTGCCCGTACTCCAGTGCGCAGAGCCGCCTTCCCTGAGCACTGCTCGTTCCCTCTGCCAGGTGCTTTTCCTGTGCCAGCCATCGGACTCAGGATGCCCTTCCTGTCCCGCATTAACAGGGAGTTTTCTTCCTTTCCTCCAAGACCCAGTTCTGTTGCCTCTCCTGTGAAGAGTCCCGGTGCTTCCCCAGTCGTCCCTGTGAAGAGTCCCGGTGCTTCCCCAGTCGTCCCTGTGAAGATTCCTGGTGCTTCCCCAGTTGTCCCTCAAGCCCTCTCGCTTCCTCCGCGACCTCCAGTCTCCAGCACGTAGTCCTCCTCCCAAATTATGCTCTGGTTGTGTGCACGCAGGTCGGCCTCACCAAGAGTGCCTCTGGGGGGAGATCTGCGTTCCCCTTCACACCCACACTGCACTCCCAGGGTCTAGCACAGCGCTGTCCACCGCGAGGCGCTCACAGGTGCCAGAGAAAGGGAAGGGAGGAAGCGGGAGCAACGAGGCCTGGGAGGGCGGGCCAGGGGTAACGCTCCCACTCCACAGAGAAGGGGCTCGGGGTCTGGGAGGAGGAAGGGTTGCGGGCAGCAGGGAGGCCAGGGCATCCCTACCATGGCCGTAGCCTGAGGCCTTTGGGAAGTTCAGAGACATAGATAAATAGAGCTGGGAGTCCACCAGGAGTCATCAAGCCCCACTGTGCCATTTCGTAGATGAGAAAACTGAGGCCTGGAGAAGGCTAATGACTCTTCTTGGGTCAACCAGGGAACTGATGTCAGAGCTGGGCCAGAACCCAGGTCTCTGGGGAGCTCTTTCCACTGCGTGCTGTGGCCACTCCTCACCCCAGTCCCAGGGCCCTGCTGTCCCTGCACAAACACCTGCAGGCTTTTCTGGGAGCTCAGTGAATGTTGGTCTGGAATGGAGTTTGTGGGGAACACAGAATTACAAAGCTGGGGCCCTTGGGGATGGCCACGCAGGGACGAGAACATGGAAGGAGTCAGGAAACGTCAGCCCCCAGGCCGTAGGACCCAAGAACACTACTGCTGGAACAGCCTTAGAGGCAACCGGTCATGGCCGTCCAGCTCTCAGAACAAGGAAACAGAGCAGACCGCCCGGCCTCCAGGGTCGCAGGCCTCAGAGGTGGGCACGGCCGGCCCCGCTCCGGGACGGTCCCCTGGGCTGGTCATGATTGGCATTCCAGGCTCCTCTCTGCAGGTTTCTCCTTGGCCATCTCTCTCCCCCTTCCTGGGAACAGACACAGACAGTCCTGCCCCTGCCCCTGAGATGAGGTTGGCCGAGGTCAAACCAAATGAAAGTGGAATTTAAAGTGGGTGAAAGACGCCAGTGGTTGGAAAGAGAGTGAGACGGAGCAGAACCAGAAGGCCGACTGCTTTCTCCAAGAGAACGGAGCAGGGGCGGGCGACTTGTTCGTCTGCCAGGGCCGACTCTGTCGGGGAGCTAAGAGTGATGGCTGCAGGGCCCGTGTCCTGCTCCCACGAGAAGATGCCAGCGGGGCTCGGGGAGGACAGAGGAAGATGAGCGCCTCCTCTGAGCACTTGCCCGGCACCAGGCGCTGGGTTGGGCATTTGCTGGGGCTGCTGCACTATCTCATTTAAGCCTCACACCGGCCCATGAGGCGGATTCCTTCATGGACGAGGAAACCGAGGCTCAAAGAGGTTAAAAATCTGCCTTATGTTACAGAGCCAGAAAGCGGCGGGGCCAGGAGTCACAAATCCCATGCGATCGACCATGCTGGTGGCGAGGAGAGGAACTGAATGCAGGGAAAGACTTGAGAGGGCACCGGGTCCTTCCCCGGCCCCATCGTCTGTCAGAATGGGAACCCCAGTTTCAGAGGGGTGCGTGGCTTGCCCAGGATCACAGAGCAAGGTGGCAGCTGGCAGCCAGGGGCCCCTTTCGGACACTGAGGAGCCCCCAGGGCCCACGGGGGAGGGCGGAGGAGGCGGCCCCTCGGGGGACGCACGCGGCATCGGAGCAACACCACGGCACACCCCCAAAAGTGAAAGATTGCGTGAGGGGAGCTGACGATGGAAGTGGAGACTGGACGCCCTGGGGCTTCCCAGGAGAACTGGGAGCATGACGGCACTCGTGCTTCTGCAGCAGCGGGCTTTTCTCGGGGGCATCGTGTGCTGCTTCTCCATGCGGACGCTTGACTGTCCCGCTTTGAAAAAAGCCCAGGCTGCCTGAGATAACCCACGTGAGACTGCCTAGCGGTGCCTGGTGAACAGTAGATACTCAAAAAAATGTCCATTTATTTCCTTCTTATGCAACGGCTATTCCCAAGTTAGAGTAATCTTCTCAAGGGAGACCATTCGCTCTTGATCCATGTATTTATTGGGCACCTACTGTGTGCAGGGTGTTACCCCCATGGAGCCCCTCCCTGCAGCCACACTGAGCCCATGCCAAGTGCCAAGCGGTGCCGAGCGGGCCTCCAGCTCCCCGAAGGACAGCGTGGCCTGGCCCACTCCCCTGGGACATGCTCCAGCTGGCCTCGGAACTTCCATTTTCTGCCTCTAAGGACATGACCAGCCTCATCTCACCTCACCCATTCAACACGGGGCTTATCACTGGGTCTTCCTGGAACTGGATTTCTTAAGACCGACACAGGTGAGACCGACCCACCTGAGGTTAGATAGAGGTGCATGATCTGTATAGTTTGACCATAAGGAAAGGCAAACGTGACTTTAAACGCAGTTCAAAGGGTATGAGACGCACTCCTGAGTACACAGATATGGCCCAGGTGCCCCCTCAGCCAGGATTCCAATTGTCTCCCGGACTCCGCAGTCTCAGGCCACCTCCAGAAGCCGCTTGCTACTGGAATAGGGACCCTCTAGGTGGGCTGCCCTCCTCCTCCTTCCGAGGCAGCTTCAGGAACGAGGCACTGTGCCCCAGGAACTCTCCCGCAGCCCCGGGGAAAAAGCTTTGGAGTAAGGCGGCCCTGGTTCGGGTCCCAGCACTGCCATTGCTAGGTGTGTGACTGTAAGCAAGTTACTTAACCTCTCTGAGCCTCAGTCCCCACTAATGAATGACAACCATCCCTACCTGTCTCCCAAGGTTGGTGAGAGGATTAAATGAGATAATGCAGCCACAACAACTTGCATTTTGCCTGACTCACGGGAGGCGCTCAATAAGCGGAAGCTGTGACTATTATGCTCAGGTTTCCACCTCCAGATCAATTGCTCATTTTCTCCACACTCCGTCCGTGCTCCCTGCATGATGTCAGCTCTGTGCCCCGTGGGAAACAGAACTGAGTAAAGTCCTTTCCCCTGGCTCGTCTCCACCCCCAGTCTCAGAGGGTCAGGGCAGCCACACACGGCTGGGGACAGCTGCTGGTTCCATTAGCAGCCAGAGAAAGGAGTAGAGCTGTGCATTCCCCTAAGAGCCAGGTTATTTTCCACTTCACCCAGCGATAATGGAAGCAGAGTGAATATGGGGCAGAGGGGGAGGGAGGCTGGAAAGAGGCAATCCCGACAGGACTAGGAATGCCTATTACCCCCAGGCGCCTTTGTCCATGGCCCCAAAACAAGCAGCTCAGAGACTCCAGCACAACTCCATGCCCTGGGATGCCCTGCCAGTCCCCCCACTCCCACTCCCAGGGAGAGATCAGGCTGTCAGCCAGCATGTGACCATGTGCCAGGGTGACTACGGCCTTAGCTCACAGGACAGGGAAGTATTTCTTGAGCTCCTAAGTGTCAGCCCACTTCCTCTTGCCTGCTTACACCGAGGCTTAGAATTATAGGCACGCATGACGATTCCTGGGGATTTGGCTTTGCCACTGGCTCTGGGTCGGGGATGTGCAGGCCCGCCTGGATGGCTGCAGTCAGAGAGTCAGCCTCAACGGGAGGAAATCCAGGCTCACCCACGGGAGACCAAATGAGGAGTTCTGGGCAGGTGAGGATAGGGCAATATGGCAGCAAGTAGGGAGACGGTGTGGGCACAGGACTCCCTTCCTAGAATAACCCTTATCCCAGAGGACCTGGCTTCCCAAGCAGAGACACCAGGCAGGCCTTTGATCAGAGTTGGCAAGAGCAGGTCAAAGATCAGACCCTGATCAGCAGCTGGGCTGAGTTCCCTCACAATCCCCCTCCCCGGGACAGAGCTCCTCCTGCTCTGGGCATGGCTGAGGCCATGAAATAATCAGGGCTCCAGATGATCCAGGACAGGCAGAGAGCCAAGCCAGAGGCACACTTGGGCATCCCTGGACGGAGGGGTGGGGGCATGCACATGCTCACTGCACAGCTGGGTGAGGCTCTGCGCTGGGCAAAGGAGCCTGGGCTCCGCCTGTGCGGCAGGGGCCTGCCAAGTAAGAAGGGCTGCCCACAGGACAGGGCCCAGGAGCAGTCCTCCCAGTTGCTGAGAGAGGCAGCGGCATTATCTGGTGGGCCCTCAGAGAGCCACGGTGGGGAACCAGGAGTTCAGAACTGGACTCAGCACTAGACCAGAAGCTCCTTTCCTGCAAGGACTCGGTCTCCTTAGCTTGCTGCGCTTGGATAGAGGTGTTAATATTCATTGAACAGGCAGAGGAATGAACGAAGGAAGAGACAAACCATTAACAATAAAGGCTACAAATGCCCGGTGCGCCTTCTTTATCTGACTCTTTAGAGAGCTGCATGTCAGGCCCAAGTACCCACCTGTGCCTGACCCAGCTTTGTACCACGATTATGTCTCTTGTGTCCGGGTCTTCACTCTTTGGCAACCTGCTCTTATGGAGAGAGCACTGTACTGGGAGTCATCGGCCCTGAGTTTGCCTCCTAACTCTGGTCCAGATGGATGTGAGGCCCTGGGCAAGTCATCCCTGGGGCTCCAGGTACTTCATTGGTGGGGTCAAGAAAGATGATTCTCCCAGGGCCCTCAGAGTGTGAGCATCTGACCGTGGAAGACACAGGGAGGGTGCTGACCCACGCTGAACATGCTGGCCCGCCCCTGGCACTCCTGGGCAGTCTCACTGCCTTCTCCCCACATCCCCGTGGGGTGAGTTGGCACCTTTAAACACCCTCTGTGCCCAGCAGCACCCAGCATGGTGCCAGGCACGTTCTAGGTACACAACCCTCAGAGCTGGACAGGACCGTTGGTCTGGCCCAGCCCAGTGCTATCAGTAGATAATTCAGTTCAGAACCACAACGTGTATTAAGTGCCTACTGTGTGCCAAGTACCATGCCAGAGCCAGTGGGACAAAGGCGAATGGGGCACAGGGGAGGATCTGCAAAGAAAGTCTTGAGTCCCCTTCCCTCCCCTTCCTCCTGCTGCTGAGAGGACCCCCACCCCTGGGAGGACAGGGCCCCAGGCCTGAGAAGAATGGGTGCTGAGCCCTCCATGGCAGGAGGGGCTGAGCGTTCTCTCGGCAGGAGGACGCTGCCGACCCCGGCCGTGCCGTGCTTCACCAAGCAGACTCGGAGGGAAGACAACAGCTTCCCGACAACAAGTATTAAGAGATGAGCTATTAGAGGCGTCCTATCGGGCTCTCTCTCCCTGGGCATCACCACGGCCGCCACCAGCATTCCTCCATATCCAATCACGCGTCTTCCTTCCACCGTTCTGCTCCCCCCAGCCTGAGCTGGCTGGTGACCGCTGCGGGCAGCACGGGGCGCCCTGAGCTCTGAGGGAGTCAGTCACAACGGCGCGGGGACGGCACATACACCCTCCCCAGGGAGCAAAGGGGCAGGGGAAAGAAGTCCTCTCCCTCCTCCAGGGAAACACTGTAGATCCATTTTCAGGATAACAGGTAAAGAGACGGTGGGGACAGAGAGGAGAGGTGTGAGGGTGGGCTCCTGCTTTGAGAGGAAATTGTCTTTCCTCGCATTTCCAGATTCCATTAAGCATTCTGGAAGTGATGGGAAGTGGTTATGGAGAGAGAGAGAGAAAGAAGAGAGAATGCTTGTGGGAGGGAGAGAGAGGGAAAGGGGGAGGAGAGCCCAGTGAGCACATGTGTGTGCATGCGCACACACACACACACACACACACACACACACACACACACACACACCCATATCCCCTTATCTGATTAAGGATCCAAGGGAAGTAAAAAAGCTTGTGGAAAATTAAAATGACCCACTGGGTTAACCAGGCCAGATCTGCAGGCAGATTATGAAAACCAAGTCTAGTGGGGATTTCCTTTGCTTGGGGCACATTCCTTAAGCTCTCTTCCATAGGCCAGAGGACAAGTCAGACACAGGAAGGGAAGCGAGGGCAGATCTGCCCTCTCCAGGATTCCACTCCTATCCCAGCAGGCCCTGTGGCTGGCAGCAGAGGTTGCATCCTGCTCTGGGTGCATCCAGGGTGCCGGGCAGAGAGAACAGGGACAAGGACAGGGGCTTTTATTCTGCCCAGAGGCCAGAAAGATGGATGTTCTCTCCTCCTTTGTTCCCTGATTTCTGGTTCTGGCCTTTGCCAAAAATGCAATGGTTTGGGGTGGACGCAATCTCTTCCCTAAACTCTGACCACCGAGCACAATGCCCAGGAATGCTGTGGGTGGCCGGGACCCAGCCCCACTTCTGCCATCACTTTGTACCAGTGACTTTGGGGAAGTGCTTTCCCAAGCTAGGCCCGCATTTTCCCTTTTGCAAAATGGGCAGTAGGACTCCATGCTCCAGAAAGGCCCCTTCAGCCCTGGCACTCCAGCATTAGAGGACCACCTGAGTGGGGGCTGAACTGAGCCGGCCGATCCATTGATTTTCTGTCCCACAGTTATAGAAAGGATGACAGTGAGACGAGCTGCTCTAAGGGTCACCAACCCAGGCCTAGGTTAACAGAGGCAGGAGAGAGTTTTAACAGCCACAGATAACACTGGTTTAAAACGGGAGCCGTCTCTCCAGCATGCCTGCAGAGCCATTTGCCGAGCTCTGTAACGTATTTGCAAACATCCCAGAATACACATATTATGAAGCTAACAAGTTGCCTGGCATTGAAAATATATTACACACAGTGTCAGATAGACTTAATATGCATCCACAATAATCCTTTTTTTTCCTACTTGCAACAGCATATTTTGCTTGTTTTTTTTTTTTTCTGAAGAGTTCATTTCCCATAATGTCACAACCAGCCAGGATATTAACTCAACAACGCAGCCAGGCCTCCAACAGTGCCACAGCCATCGGCACTCCGTGGATGCTTCTGGAGGCAAAGCACCCCCCCCCACCCCTGATGCAGGCCCGACCTTAGGCTCTTTGGTGCCTGGAGCCAATGAGGACTGAAGCCACACTCTTAATTTCTCTGCCTTGGAGAATGCAGTAAGAACCTTGGCTTTATTAGCTCTGGAAACAGTACTTCATCCACTCAGAGATGTTCTTGTCTCTTGGCCCGTCACTCCTGGAACTGTGCTAGCCCAACCCTAAATGTCGGATTTCTCGAGCCCAGAGGAACAGGGAAGCTACGGCTCTGGCTTGCCCGCCCCTCATTAGCTGCAGGACTGTCTTTCATGCTTCTAAGCCTCAGATTCCTAAACTGTGAAACGAAGGTGTTGTTGCTGTGAGGATTCCATGAGATCACAGACAAGGAAACCTTTTGTATTCTCCTATTTATATGTGTACACATTCCCTCGACGCACACCACCTGGATTCCTGCTACATGCCACGCACGGTGCTAGGCAGTGGGGGCAGAGAAAAGAACAAAGGCGTGGGGCTTGCTCTTGTGGAATAGAGTGGGGGAAAGAAACCCAGGAACAACAGGCAGTGATGCTTATCAAAGGAAAAGCTCCCGGCGAGTCTCTGGGTCCCGAAAACCTCGGGTGCCCCAAGACTGTGGATGATCTACCTACGCTCCCTCAGCCTCAGCTGTCTCACCTAACAATGGGAGGACTGCTGTTATAAAATGTATCACAACACAATGCCTGGCACAAATTGAGGCTCGATAAGTAAATAAAGGCAGGAATAGAGGATGACAGACCTGTGCAAGGGAAGCTGATCATTCCACCTGGGAGTGTGAAGGAGGCCTGTCCAAAGAAGTGGTTTTGCAAGGAGATCTTATAGGAAAACAAGACATTTGTCAGGCAGGACAGGGGAGGGGTCGCAGGGCAAAGAAGACACCTCAACAAAGCCAGAGGCATGGACACACTAAGGGACTTGAGGGACAGTGAGAAGTCTGGAGCTTCTGGATGTCAAAGTGCTCAGAAGAGGATATGAGAGATGAAGCAAGAATTGTGAGTTAGGGTCACGCAGTTGGGGGCCACTGGAGAATTTTGACAGGAAACCTCATAAACAGATGTGTATCATAGACTAAGCCCCTAGAAACTGGGTGGAACAAACAATAGTGTAGGGGGCGAGGTTGCAGACAAGGAGGTGAGTGTGGTGGCCCATATAAGTGATGAAATGAGGTAGCAGGATAGAGGTGGAGAGGTATACGGCTCTTATATGGCTGTGGTGACCCATATAAGTGATGAAATGAGGTAGGGGGATAGAGGCTTGGGAGACATTGAGTGTCAAGAAGAGAAGAAACAGGGGAATATATAAAATGGAGACCAGGCATTCAGCATCATACATGGGAACCCCAGGGGACCACACAGAGCCTGGGACTACAGGGAAAGGAGCAGAACGGGGGAAGAAAGAGAGTGCTCAGTTAAGGATATGTTGTGATGAAGGGGTACTTGAGGGGAGGCACCATGAGGGAGAGTCGAGAAGGCAGCTGGGGAAAGACCCCTGGAGCACAGAATCAGTGCCTGGACGGGAAGAGAGACTCAGGAGTCCTGTGGGTTCATGCGGTTGAAAGCAGGGAGTGTGTGAGTGAGGAACATCAGGACCGAGGACAGAGCTGAAGGGTTTATCAGCTTCCCCAGGCCAGATAGGGAACGGGAGGGACAGTTCTCACCTGACACCAGAAAAACTGGGCAGGAAGACAGTCGGGTGAGAGGAATGGAGCCGTGAGAGCTGCTGTACTTTGTCATCTGTCACCCCACCCCACTGGATGGTAAGCTCCGTGATGGCGGGAGCATTTTTTTTTCTGTTTTTCTGTTTTGTTCATTGTCTCTAGCACCTAGAATCATGCCTGGCACATAGTAGGGACTCTACAGTATTTGTTGAATAAACGAATGAAGCTGAAACGAGACAGTTCCTATTGAAATTGGCAACCAGGAGGTCATTGGTGGGCCTTGCTGGACAGGGCTTGGTGGGGACAGAAGACTGGCTGCAGTAGGTGAGGATGTGGGGTGGGCAAGACAGAGCGGTGACCATGAGGAAGCAGGGCTGAGCAGGCACACGCTTCAAGGGCACAGGGCCTGGAACACATTCTTATGTTGGAGAGGAGACGAGGAAGAGAGCAAGGTTGAAGATGCAGGAGAGAGGGAAGGATGACTGATGGACCGAAGTCCCAGAAGGTGTAGAAATAAGTATAAATTGCTGAGCAGATTAAACAGACGATTGTATCCCTTTATATCCTAGTACTATAGGAAGAGTGGAGGCCCTGTAGGCAGACAGACTGGGTTTGAGTTGTCCCTCACCTAACCCACCCCTTACTGGATGGACCTTGTGTGAGCTGTTCAACTTTTCTATGCCTCATTTTGCTCACCTGAAATATAGGGATGAACATTCCTACCTTACCCATTGCTGGGAGTTAGATGAGAGAATTTATCTGTAAAGTGCCTGGCACATGGAGATCTCCCCACCAATACCAGCTTCCCTTCCCTTTACCATCTTCTCAGACAGGAAGGGAACTTGACAATACTTCCTGACCTCATCAGCCAACAGGAGGACATCCTTTCCTTGAATGCCACTAATTGAATGGAATTGACAGTTCGGCCTCTCCAGCAGACTTTCCCTGCAGCATTGAGAAGAAGGATGCTAACTGCCTGCCCTTCCCAGGCCCTCAAGCCACCACCTGATGGGTGCGATGTGCCAGTGCCAGCCTGGCCAGGGGAATACTGCAGGGCTGGAGAGGGAAAGTGAGTCCAGTCATGTCACTACTGGCCTGAGAATGTGCAGGGCCACCCCCCTAGGGTCCCAGATCCTAGGAGACAGTGAGGAGGTTGGGCTTTGGCCTGATATCTCCGGTTTAACTTTCCATCTTAGCCATGCAAACTCGGCCAGGTCACTTATCCTCCCTGAGCCTCATAGCAGTCCTGCAAAGCAGGTGGTATACTCCCAGTTTATCCATGCAGAAACTGAGGTGCCAGATGGTAAAATAACTTACCCAGAGTCACACAGCATATCAGTCTGGGTCCCATCAGGAAGCTGATGGCCAACTGAAACTGAGATAACCTAAGTTTAATAAGAGGATTATTTTCAAATGCATGGGCAGGACATAGGAAAGCTACAAGGGACATAGAAGTACCTGAAGGCGAGTAGCTACAGGTGCCTTTACCTGAAGGGAAGATTTCCAGAAACCAAGGACAGAAAGGGCTATGTGGGGAGGGCCACCTGTCAGGACCTGTGATCTGTAGTTGAGGGGCCCCATAGAAAGGAAGATGGAGAAATAAGAACCCTAACCTTGCTCTCCTCCCTGCCTCTCATCTCCTACACGTGGTGCTCATCATGGGATAAACCCACCCAGAAGCCAGGGGCAAGGGAGCCCCCTGACGTGGTCCACAGGTCGTCCTCCCTGGGCACAGGCAGGAGAGTAGATCCGGAGGGCAAATGGAAGATTCCAGCACATACCCAGCTGATCCTGACGTGGCGGTGCAAGTCTGAGTCAGGGCTGTCAGACCCTTTCCACTACAGTGTCACTTCCTGTAGATCCTCAGTAAATGCTCATTGAAGGGGTGAAAAAGGATCGATGGATGGGTGAGTGGATGGGTGGGTGGGTGGATGGACAGGTGGATAGGTGGGTGGATATTTGGGTGAGTGGATGGATGGGTAGATGCATGGCTGGGTGAGTAGATGGATACGTGAGTGGGTGGGTGGGTGGCTGGGTAGATAGATGGATATCTCCTGCAGCCTTCCTTCATGTGGCTTTTCCTAATCTTGTCACCTGAGTAGAAATACAAGGCATGCTAGAAGGTTTATTTCTAAGCCATAAATGGGCCCTAAGAATAAAAGCCCTCTTCCCAGGTTCTAACTCCCTGTAGGAGTTCTCGTCTCTCTCTGGCCTCCGGCTCATTTTTCCTGCTGCTCTTGCTGCTTCTGGAGCTGCTCTTCTATCCAAGGTCTGAGCCTTGAGCCAGGCTGAGGGGCTTGCAAAGGAAGCGAAGAGAAGGCAGAGGTCAGAGGGGGCTGCTCCCCTTGCTCTGCTGGGCTGGAGTGCAAAGCTGAGTTAGCCAGCCTCTCTGTTAGTCCAAGGGAGCTGCAGGGGTGAGAGGAGGAGGGAAGTGGGAAGGCAGGATGTTCACTATAATTATTTTCATTGATTTGTCTACTCGGATCCCAAGCGCTGCAAAACCGTTGTGACATTTAATAAAAATAATTCAAGGTAAAAATACCTCTTCCTCCCTGCTCCCTCCTCCCCACTTGTCAACGCCACCTCAGTTTCCAACTCCCCTTTCTGAGTCAGGCCACCGCCACCCTGCTTTTTGGCGGCCTGGGCCAACTATAAAAAGAAGCGGGTGGAGGAAGAACCTACCAGTGGAGAAAAGGCTGGATCTGGAGTCAATAGCCCTGGCTTTGAGACTGCACTGTCACCCTCTGGCTGGTGACCCCAGGCAAGTTGCTGCCCCGTCGGTGAAATTAGGAGATGAGCTAAACATATAGAGTCCTCATTTGGGGCCAGCAGTCCGGGAGTGGACACTTCGGCAGGAAAGGGAGATGCTTTCCACACCAGTTCCTGTGGGTCTCATTCCCATCTGCTGGGTTCATGTCTTTATTTACAGCATTTGACCTTGGGGGGACCCCCTCCTCCCATACTAACACTTTCCAAGCTACAATAGGTTTATCTTCCTTTTCTCTGTCCTCAGTTCCTGGTGAAGCAATTAATACTCAGCCCATTATACAGAAAGAATAAACTAAGGTGTTCATGTGGTAATCATTGCCACCCCGTCTGGCCTGCTAACTATATGCCTGATATTTTAAATACATGGACTTGTATCTTGATAATTCTGCCCCATAGGGATTCTTGAGGAAACGGAGACGCAGGGAAATTAAAGCTGCTGCCTGGAGACACACAGCTAGAAAGCACCGGGCCACTGTGACTCTGTAGCCCGCAGCGCTCTCCACGGGCTCTCACTGACTCTCCACAATGTGTCCAAAGCCAGGCCTAAACTCAGGCCTCCTGCCGTCCAGGCAGATAAGCTCTGAGCCGCCCCTGACTCAGCAGAGCGAAAGAAGCATGGGAGCAGGGAGGGAAGTAGATTCGGGAAACCTCATTCTGCGAGCTGTGGAGCCACCGAGGCTGTCAGGGGAAGATGTAATCAGGGTGACCTCATACGTTTCATGGATTCATTAAAGCCTGTGTTCTGGGGTAAATGATTGCTTTCCCCCAGTCCTGCTGAAAAGAAAATCGATCGCCTTCTTGTAGATTTAGAATGGGACAGTGGCAATTAGAAAACACTTCCCCAGGAAGGCACTGGGGAAAGGGGTCTCATTCCACTTCCCACTCATTCCGTCAGTGACACCCTGGCTGGGCCTCCCGGCCGGCAGCAAGCTGAGGACGTGCTGGGCTTGGCCCAGCGGTGAGGCTGAGGCCGCGCTCGGGTCCTCCGGGATCTCAGTCCCATCCCTGCTGCTGGGGCTTCCCTCTAGCCTTGCTCTCTCCCCATGTCCCTACCCCAGCCCTGCCCCATCAGCTAATGGATTTTTCTCTGTACAGAGAGATTTACTAAACAACTGAACTAGGATGCATTAAGTCTGTGGGTTTGGAGGTTTGTTTTAGAGCAATTCTCGCCTGGAGAAACTGGCTGCTGAAATTAAGATGCATTCTTCTCAGCAAATATTGATTTCAACTAGAGGCAAATCCGAGAAGCTCACTGCTCACTGGATTTAAGAGCTGGCAGCTGCGGTGTAGACTACAGGTGGGTCACCTAGGTGCACCTCACCTGAGGACCCAGAAGGGAGGACGATGAAGAATATAAAGAGTTAAGCAAGAGCTGAGAGATCAACAGACAGAAACTCAGTCTGAGCCTTACAGCGGCTCAGGTATATTAACAGACAAGGAAAGTGGCCACCGTCCCACATATACTGTGAGCACACCCAGTATACACAGTCCCACGGGAGACTGAACTCACACACAAAGCCAGTGACCAACACATGGACTTTATGTTTCCCTCCAAACTGGACCCAGGTTCTCTTCCTCCAGGAAGCTTTGTTTGACTAATTGCATCTTCCTTTTCCATTTCCTCCAATATTTTCAGCAACTCAGAAAGACATCCAAATGTGTCTTCTCTTCCTATCATTGTCCTACGTTACTTCCATTATTCCCAAGAACTTTGCGGGTACTGGGACCATATATGTATCTTCAGCATCTCACACAGCTCCTCAGGTCTACAGCACAGAGAGCATGAGTCTTGCAGAAATGAAATTAGTCAATCTAAGATCCTGATCCAGTTCAGGCATCTTCTAGCTGTGGGATCTGGGCGAGAGCTTCTCTTCCCTGGGCCTCAGTTTTCTTACTTCTAAAAAGCAGTGAAATAGGCTTGGGCTAGAGAGACTAAAAAATTTAAGAGTTTTCTCAGTTACTAAAAATAGAATGTAGCTGCTGTGGTTCTTAGTTCTAGATAACACCCACCCCCTACTAACCTTCTCAGCTTTTAGCAAAGGTTCTTGTTGAAGCAACTTTAAAACCATGCTCTACCCTAGGGCCTCAGGCAAGGGAGTCAGGTCTTAGGATGCACGAAGATTTAACACAAATAAAAGAGGTAACAGTTTTGATAAAGGGGCATTTGGACACTTCTCTAAAGGAGATCTAAGGATGGCAAATAAGCACATTAAAAAGATGTTCCCCATCCACAATAGAAAATCCAAACATTAACCCAAACATTTACAGCCAATTAATATTTTATAAAGGAGCCTTGGATATACAATGGGGAGATGACAGCCTCTTCAACAGCTGGTGTTGGAAAAACTGGACAGCTACATGTAAGAGAATGAAACTGGACTATTGTCTAACCCCATACACAAAGGTAAACTCAAGGTGGATCAAAGACCTGAATGTAAGTCATGAAACCATAAAACTCTTAGAAAAAAACATAGGCAAAAATCTCTTGGACATAAACATGAGTGACTTCTTCATGAACATATCTCCGCGGGCAAGGGAAGCAAAAGCAAAAATGAACAAGTGGGACTATATCAAGTTGAAAAGCTTCTGTACAGCAAAGGACACCATCAGTAGAACAAAAATACATCCTACAGTATGGGAAAATATATTCATAAATGATGTATCTGCTAAGGGGTTGACATCCAAAGTATATAAAGAAATCACGCACCTCAACAAACAAAAAGCAAATAATCCAATTAAGAAATGGGCAGAGGACATGAATAGACATTTCACCAAAGAAGAAATTCAGATGGCCAACAGGCACATGAAAAGATGCTCCACATCGCTAACCATCAGAGAAATGCAGATTAAAACCACAATGAGATATCACCTCACACCAGTGAGGATGGCCAGCATCTAAAACACAAACAACAACAAATGTTGGTGAGGATGTGGAGAAAGGGGAACCCTCCTACACTGCTGGTGGGAATGCAAATTAGTTCAACCATTGTGGAAAGCTGTATGGAGGTTCCTCAAAAAACTCAAAATAGAAATACCATTTGACCCAGGAATCCCACTCCTAGCAATTTACCTGAAGAATGCAGCAGCCCCGTTTGAAAAAGACATATGTACCCCTATGTTTATCGCAGCACTACTTACAATAGCCAAGAAATGGAAGCAACCTAAGTGTCCATCAGGAGATGAATGGATAAAGAAGATGTGGTACATATACACAATGGAATATTATTCAGACATAAGAAGAAAACAAATCTTACCATTTGCAACAACATGGATGGAGCTAGAGGGTATTATGCTCAGTGAAATAAGCCAAGTATCAAATGATCTCACTCATATGAGGAGCATAAGAGCAAAGAAAAAAACTGAAAGAAAAAAAACAGCAGCAGACTCACAGAACCCAAGAATGGACTAATAGTTACCAAAGGGAAAGGGACTGGGGAGGATGGGTGGGAAGGGTGGGATAAGAGGATAAAAGGGGCATTACGATTAGCAGACGTAAGGTGAGGGGGCATGGGGAGGGCTGTACAACTCAGAGAAGACAAGTAGTGATTCTATAGCATCTCACTATGCTGATGGACAGTGACTGTAATGGGGTTGGTGGGGGGGACCTGATGAAGGGGGTAGTTTAATCACCATAATATTGCACATGTAACTGTAGGTTAATGATATCAAAATAAATTAATTAAAAAAAAAAGATGTTCCCTATCATCAGTTATATGCACAACACACCTACTAGCGTGGCTAAAACAATTGTTCTGAACTGACAATATGAAGCACTGATGAGGATTAGAGCTTTCATACACTGCTAATAAAAAATACAAATGTACAGCCACTCCAGAAAACAATTTGGCAGGTTCTTATGATGTTCAACATACTTGTCACATGAGCTAGTAACTGTACCCCTAGGAATCTACCCAGAAAAAAATGAAGACTTATGTCCACACAAAAATCTGCACATTAATGTGTAGAGCAGTGTTATTAGTAAACGCCAAAACCTGGAAACAATTCAAATGTCCTTCAGTGGGTGAATGGATAAACAGAGGGTGGTATATCCATACAATAGAATACTACTCTGCAATAAAAAAGAAAGAAATACTGATACCCGCAACAGGACCTTGGATGAATTTCAAATGCATTTTGCTAAATCAAAGAAGCCTAAGTCAAAAGGCTATATACTATGTATATGCTTCCATCCCTATGACTGTCTAGAAAAGTAACTGTAGAAATGGATAACATATTGGTGATTGCCAGGGGAGGCCTGCAGGAAGAGATGGCCTGCAAAAGGACAGCACAAGGGAATTTTGGGAGTGACAGGACTCGTCTGTGTCATGACCGTGAAGGTAAATACATGAAACTCACTATACATATGTCAAAACCCACAGAACTGTATGCTACAAAGAGCCAACTTTCCTCTGAGTCAATTTAAAAGTAAATTTAAAAAAATGAAAACAGAAGTTAAAAAGAAATTTTTAACATGGCCATTCTGACATAACTCTCTTAAAATCGTGGCATCGGATCAGCCCAGTCAAACCATCCTTCTTCAGACCCCCTCTTCCCTCCATCCCCGGGCGTCTCAGGTCTCTGGGATGGAGATGGGCCTCCCTTCCCCTTCAGCTTCTTCCATCTCCCCTTCACGCAGCCCCTCTGGTGGTCAGGGGGAAGCGGGTGAGTCTCTCGGGAAGGAGACCCCTTCTGTTGGCATCCCAGGCTCCGTACATGGAGCTGGCGGCTCAGACGTGGAGGGCAAGGACGGGTTTTGTTCTACTTCGTCCAGCCTGAATTCCAGGGCAGAGAGGCAGACTAGGATTCAGGGAAGAAGCCCAGGTGGGCGTAGAGAAAAAAGGAATCCCCTAAAAGCTCCCATGACAGAGGAGGAGGAGAGGAAAGAGGTGAGGGACATTCCCTGCCCTGGTGCCATTTGCCACCCTGACCGGCCGATTCCATCTTCCCACTTACTATGTGATCTTAACCAATAGCCGGTTGCTGGTTAAGGTGTGTTATAGCTTTGCCTTGGCTTCTCCATCTGTAAAAATGGAAAAATCAGCATACCTACCTCACAAGACTGGTAAAATTATAAGTGAGTTAATATTCGCTCATTCTCTCAACAAATATTTATTGCTCATTTGTTACGTACCTGTCACTGTCTTATGTGCATAAGATACAGAAAACAATTCCTACTTTCATGAGATTTGCATCATAAGGAGCAGAGACAGTAACAAACAGTAAATATAATATGGTAGGTGATGGAAATGTTATGAAGTAAAGGGCTGGACATTGACGACACGAGGGGACTATTTTATACAGAATGATCCGGGGAGGGAAGACTGGCCGAGGAGGCGGCACTGGCGCAGAGACCTGAGAGGATGAGAGAGGTGGGAGGTTGGGAGGGGAGCAGCTCACGCAGAGGGAAAGAATGGGGGAAGCGAAGGAGAATGGCTCAGGGCGGGCAGGGCCAGTCGCTGCTCCCGTGTGGTCGTGTCACGGACAAAGATTCGGAGGCGGAAGTGTATTTACGCCAAAGCTGGGGAACTGCCAAGAGGCCGACTGGGTCCAGCAGAGGGGAAGGGTATACAAATGGGTAAGATCAGAGCTGCGGTGAGGGACCAGATGATGGGGGGCTAGTAGACCACTGTGTGTGCTTCATCTTTTATTCAGAGTCCGATAAGAAGTCAGACTGAGTGCCTTTGAGGGGTGACACGGTCTGACTCGTGTTTTAAAAGGATCTCTCTGGACAGCTTGTGAAGAACAGACGGTAAGGAAGCAGCAGTGAAGGCAGGGAGTCCAGTTAGGAAGTTATTGCCAGAGGAGATATGACGGGGGCCTGAACAAATAGAAACTCATATATAGTACTTAGATCCCAGCACATGGAAAGGGTTCAGTCAAAGTTATCTATAACTATTATTGCTAGCGTCATTGATTTCCTCCTCATCGTCGAGGGCAGGTCAGGGAAACTTCAAAACAGCCCATGTCCCCAGCAGGAACAAACCCCAGACCCTCCTGGACCCCACATGGGGCTACGTGAGCCTGCCGGACCCACTTTGGGAATACAGAGCCTCAGGGTAAAGGTGTCTCGGGGCCCCACTGTCACTCTCTCCCAATTTGTACCCTGAGAGAAGTGACAGGGCTTTTTAACACCACTTCAGTTTGGGGAAAGAGCCAAATGGGAAATGTCTGGAGGCATAGAAGCTTTCAAGAATGCGGGAAGCAAAAGAGAATGGCTCAGACCGAGCAGGGCAAGTTGCTGCTCCTATCTGGTCATCTCCCTTAATCCTTAAAATGTTCTCGGAAGTAGTTAATCTCCAGTCCTCAGATGAGAAAAGCAGGCCTTAGAAAAGCTAACTGCCCAGGATCAGTAAAGAAACAACCTTGTGACTTGGGAGTGGTGGGTCACCCAGGCAGCCCTGGTCCCTGGCGTGCCGCTCAGCATTCCCAGGGTGGCAGTGTGTACATGCTGTGACCCAGGCCCAGGGACCCCGGTCAGGACTCAGACCTCAGTCACGCTTCTGAGTGCCTCCCCATCTTTGCATCTCCAATACAGACTCAGCCAGCTCCGAAATCCCTTTCTTTTGCTCCTCTGCTACAAAGTTAAGATTTCTTTTTCTTCATTATGGAAAAAAGTGGACCAGCAAGAAGCATCAACTCTCTTGGCTGTTGCTTTTCACAGATGCAAGAATGATACATGCTTACCTGGTAGCATTTTCCAGACTTATCTCAGGGAAAGCCACCTGACCTGCATCAAGCAACTTTACCTCCCAGAAAATTTCTGGCCTTTTGTTTCCAACCAAAAAAAACTTGTCAACGTTTTTCTACCTGTGAAGCGTCACATATAACCATGTCAGAAGAAATCAAGAATCTCTGGAGAAAAGGCTAATACGAAGAGCAGGACAGGAAAAGGTACAAGCCAGAACATCTTTATACTAGAAACAATGAAGCTATCAAACGTTATCAGAGGTTACGGTATTTGTGTCAAAGTGATTCAGGAGCTGACTTGAATAGGCTCCCACTAGTCAAAGTTGGTGCAATTTAAGCATCAATAAGGGCAATACACTGTATTAAGACACATCAAAATGTTTAAATCCTAGTTCAACCATTGTGGAAAGCAGTATGGAGGCTCCTCAAAAAACTCAAAATAGAAATACCATTTGACCCAGGAATCCCACTCCTAGGAATTTACCCCAAGAATGCAGCAGCCCAGTTTCAAAAAGACAGTTTCAAAAACCCCTGTGTTTATCGCAGCACTATTTACAATAGCCAAGAAATGAAAGCAACCTAAGTGTTCATCAGTAGATGAATGGATAAAGAAGAGGTGGTACATATACACAATGGAATATTACGCAGCCATAAGGAGAAAACAAATCCTACCATTTGCAACAACATGGATGGAGTTAGAGGGTATTATGCTCAGTGAAATAAGTCAAGCCGAAAAAGACAAGTATCACCTGATTTCACTCATATGTGGAGTATAAGAACAAAGAAAAAACTGAAGGCACAAAACAACAGCAGACTCACAGAACCCAAGAACGGTCTAATAGTTACCAAAGGGAAAGGGACTGGGGAGGATGGGTGGGTAGGGAGGGACAAGGGGGAAAAAGGGGCATTACGATTAGCAGACGTAAGGTAGGGGGGGCACGGGGAGGGCTGTACAACACAGAGAAGACAAGCAGTGATTCTATAGCATCTCACTACTCTGATGGCCAGTGACTGTAATGGGGTTGGTGGGGGGGACCTGATGAAGGGGGTAGTTTAATTACCATAATATTGCACATGTAATTGTAGATTAATGATACCAAAATAAAAATAAAAATAAATAAATAAATAAATAAAAATAATAAATAAATAAAATAAATAAAAAAATAAAAAGCTTAAATCCACACATTTATAATGATACTCAAAAAATAAAATGAACCTCCCAGGTCACCTGTGGAGATGCTAAAGAATGAACTCATTCTTTTGAAAACTGGCAAATAAGAGGAAAGAATCAAACATTTATCCTGCCTTTGCTACACAAATGATACCACTGGTAACCACATACTTTATGAGAAGAAATTTATCTCCATGGAAGTATTATGGCTGACAAATGAGGAGTGAATAACTGTAGTCTCATTTTGTAAAAACGAATAGATTAGCAGATTCTATAAATCATAAATTAGAATAGATCAGTCAGTCTGGGAAAGGGTTATGAGCAGATTCATGACCAAAAGACAACTCGATACTGACACCTCCTGATGGAAGAACATGCCGCCAAGATGATCAAGTCTCCATCTGATCGAACTTCCAGATCTAGCTAACTGCCAGCTCGCAGGAAACTTAGGGACACATTGAATAGCACCACAGCATTCAAGCACAATCAGATTGTGGGAAGATTCACAGGACAAAAGACCCAGTTTCATTGAAAAATAAATTCCAGGAGGAAACATATGTACTGGAAGTGAAAACTATAGAGGAGACTCAAGAAACATTTCAACCAATCAAAATATACAGCCTTATTGGATCCTGACCAAAAACAAGCAACATGCCAAAAAGTATGTTTATGAGACAATCAAGGAAATTTCAACCCTGATTAGGCATTTGATGAAACTAAGGAACATACGTGCATCAATTAGCTATTGCTGCGTAACAAACCCCCGCAACATTCAGTGGCTTAAATCAACGACTCATTTGTTTGCTCGTGATCATGTGAGTCACTCTGGGCAGGTGTCCTCCAGGATGGCTCGTATCTGTCCCACACGGTGTGGCTGGTCATTCGTGTCTGGGCCTCAACGAGAACAGCTGTGCCCCTCGCCTTCTCTCTCCCCGCGTGGTCGCCCATTCTCAAGAAGGTTTGGTTCCCACCACCTGGCAGGAGATTCACAGCCAGTGGCAAGGAAGTTAAGGCCCCAGGGGACAAGTGCTTTCTGAGCTTCTGCTTCCCACTATGTTTGACATTTTCCCATCGACCAAGAAGGTCACATTTTCAAGCCCAGAGTCAATGTAAGGGGCTTCACGAGGATTTAAATGCTGAGAGGCATGGTTCATTGGAAGTCATACTGTAACAACGGACCACAGCGTGATAGTGCCACTGTGATGATGATTTTAAAAGAGCATTTGTCACCTAGAAATGCATATTAATGTATATTCAGGTAAAATGATATGCGTCAAAGTAACTGGGGAAGGGAGAGGGGAGGAGGGTGGGTGGGTGTAGAGATGAAATAAGATTGGTCATGAGTTCATTGAGGCCAACTGATGAGTATATAGTGGATCATTATATTATTGTCTCTACTCTTCTATGTGTTTGAGATTTTGGGTTATATCAAGTTCGTTTTAATGGCTGGTCAAGTAGGAGAACCCAAGGGAGACAAGAGCATGCTCACCATCCTTGCTGCTTCCAAGACATCATGTCCTGCTTCCCAAGGCAAGGAGGGGTGAGGAAATACCAGGGGACCTTCTAGGCGCTCTGTCTCCTTTTCCTCTCTGGACAGTAGCATGAAACTGAACAGTGTGTATAAGCAACACCACGGGTGATCGTTTCACCAGCCCTTGCGTGGACCACGCCTGTCATTTCATTTACTAATGTTCAATTTTTTCCCCAGGTCATTTTGGGGCTTAGGACATGGACTTATTCTGGATGGTGAATAGCAAGTCATTGCAGCAATTAATTGGAAGAAGAATGAGAGAAAGAGAACTCAGTGGCCATAAGGGGGTGGGGGTGAGAGGCAGGAGCCTCTGTTAACAAGAACTAATGGAAGAGGAGGAAAAGAGAAGGAGGTGAATCTCATCCAGCTGGGACCAACCAACATTCACTGCATGCATAATGTGCACTGAACATTTATCTGGATAGAAAAAGGGAAAAATGTTCAACTAAATTAGACACTATTCATCTCCTTAAAGAGCTTATAGTCATTTATTCCTACAAAACATTTATGGAGGACCACCTGAATGCCAGACCCTGTTAGATGCTAGATGAGAATAAAAAGATGATTTAAGATACTTTTTCATTTTGTATTAATGAAAACCATTTTAGTTGTAATAATAAATTACAATTCAAGTCAGCTTAAGCAGAAAAGATAACTCATTGGCTCATGTAACTGGGAAGTCTAAGGATAGCTTCAGGCATATCTAGACCCAGGTGCCCCAACAACGTTGCCAGGAATCCGTCGCTCTCTATCTCTTAGATCTGCTTCCCTCTGTGTGGGCAGCATTCCCAGACTTTCCCACCAGCAGCAACAGGCTTATATTGCGCCACGCTGGCAGCAGATGCCCCAGGAGCGGGTTTCCCTGCGACAGCTTGGCCCAGTACCCGTACGTCTGGTCAGGAAGAAGGAATGCTCAGATGGGTCAGGCCAAGGCTGTGGGCCTGGCTGTGCGACTGGGGAAGAGGTCGGTCCTACTCAGCAACATGGACTGAGAGAGGAGACGGTTCCCCAAAGGATAATCACAATGTGGTCACCAGAGGCGGGCGGGAAGGATACTGGCCTGACAAAGCAGCAGATGCCTTTAGGCCCTCACAGGCACTCAACTCGCTCACCTCGATACATTTTCACTGGGTGCATATTGGGTCCTGGACTCTGTTCTAGGTGCTGGAGGCACAACCCTGACCCGGACACTCGGTCACTGGGCTTGTACTCTACAGGTGGAGACAGAAAAGAAAGATGTCAACAATCAATTCTAATTTCAATTACAGATCATAGTTTCCCATGAAGCAAATAAACAGAATGCTGTAAGAGGAAATACAGAGAGTCTTCTTGAAATGGGCAGGCAAGGAAGTCACTGCGGAGGTGACTTTAAAGCTGAGAGCTGTCAGCTGAGAAGGAGCCTTAAGTGTCCCGCGTTTGCCCCTTGAGAGCTGATGTGGCCTAGTCCCTGTCCTTGAGGGGCTCGTGGCTGAACGGGAGAGACAGCGAGGAGACAGACCCCCTGCCCTACAGTACAGTGCGTGCCTTACAGAATGTGGACCAGATCCCTCCCTTGGGACTTCAGGAGGGAAGTCACTAACTCTGCTGGCAGAGTGTGGGGAAGGCCAGCATAGGGAAGGGTTAGAAGGCCTCACAAAGACAAATGCACTGAGTCTTAAAGGGTGAAGAGATGGAAGTCAGCATACAAATGAGAGAGAGCGTTTGTCAAGGGGAAGGAGCATGGGGTAAAGGTCAGGCCCGTGTGGGGAAGAGCGAGCCTCCCTCTTGTAGGTGCTCTGGGCTCCGCAGTCAGGCAGTTATCCAGGCCCTGATTACCCCACCGACATGTCCCCACCTGAGGGATACATACTCAAATCAAAGTTTGAGGTCATTGTGCAGCAAAATAGGAAAGGACTCCACTCCTTGAAAGCAATCTGAAGGACTTCTTGGAGGAGGTGAATTTTAAGCTGGGCTTTGAATGAATGCCTCTCCCTCTTTTTATCTTCTGAACAACTGACACATCTTTATTAAGCAGAATAGAAGGCTAGGGGAAGGACGAAGCAGAATGGTGCACGACCTCTGACCTCAAGAGTCCACTATGGGGTTAGACGCACCGTGACTTTATACTGGAAAGAGCCTTAGATTTAATCTAGAGCACCCCATATTGATACAACTGGGATGCTGGGGTTCAGAGAGGGCAAGCAACTTGAACAAAGTCACACAGCAGAACTGAGACTAGAATCATAACCATTCCCCCTGCCCTCTGGCTTCACCCCTGGGACCTTCCACCCTTCATCCTGTTTCTGCCCCTTGGGGCCTCCCAGAGGAAGTCCAGTTGCTGTCTAATAGGTGAAGAAGGTTTAGAAACTTCCCAGCTTTTCCTTCCCCAAGCCCAGTAGCTTCAGTTTTGCCCCAGACGGCTCAGGGTTCAGACTCTCCACCACCCACATCAAATTCGTCAGTCTGTCTGTCTCAAAGCGCAGAGCCCAGGACTGGATACCAGCTTTGCACAGAGTAGACGAATGCCTTCTCTCTTCTGAACAGCACAGCCTCCCCAGGCTGTCAACCTCAGGGAGCTGCTGTTCAGGGGAACAGGAGGTGAGCCCAGCTCCCCTAAGGTCCTTTGAATGAGCTCCCACCTGCAGCCTCCCGATTGCCTCTGAGTTTGAAATTAACTTAGAGACAGTCAAGGATCCCACTAGTATGCCCTCCAGAGAGGATATCCCTCTGCTGTGCGGGGTTTACAGCAGGCAGGGGAGTGAGGGGTGGCCAGAGGGAGGGAAGCTTCGAGGGCCAGAATGGGAGCCTGGCCTGTCCCACATGCAGACCCCTGCCCTCCCTTGGCTCTGAGCACGGGGCCAGCTCTCGCCCTGTCCCAAGTGAAATGCAGCCACTAGGCTGGCTAGCTCGAGAAGAGCACGTGTCAGGGAGTCTCAGCTCACCTCTCTGGGCTTCTTGAGTCACCTCTCACCGCTAAACTGGATGCCTATATGTTTATATGCTTATCCATGTATACTTTTCTTAGCAATGGTGACAACACTCACTGATTGCTGGCAGCCACCCTGGAGCTTCCCAAAGGCCACCAATTACCTGGTCTGTCCCTTGTTGGGAGACAGGGTCTTTGTTCCTATTTATAAACAGTCAGGATTAGATTCAGGACTGTCCCTCGCATCCAGGAAGATGCTCAGGCCCCTCCCAGCAGCAGTACGAAAGAGTAGGGAAGACTCGGGTTGCCAGATAAAATACGGGATCCCTGTGAATTTCAGATAAATCAATTTTTAGTATAAGTACATCCCACATCTTACATGGGACATACTAATACTAAAAAAAATGAATCTGTTGTTTACCTGAAGTTCAAATTAACTGGCCACCCTGTATTCTTATTTGCTAAATCTGAGCCAGGTCCAGATGATGGCTATCCCCCACCTTCCCCCTCCTTCCCCCTCAGCCTGTCCCCCCTTTGCCTGCACCCCTGTGGTCCTCACTGCCCTGGGACTGGGAGCAGGGGTGGAAGAGCAGGGAGTCCCCAGAGCAATGGCAGTGGTGGGGAGGTGTGGGAAAACAAGGGAAAGAGACAGAGAGAAAAACTGCTTAGAGAGAGAGGACCCTTCCCGAGGCTGCCTGCCCCGCAGGAGTGGGCGGAAGGGCGGGCGGGGGCACTGCAGAGCGCCCAGTTAAGGGAACCGGCCCTGGGTTCCAGCCCTGAGATGGAGACAGGAGCCAGAAAGCTTCGTAGACGTAAATATCTCCCTGTGAGGCAGCCTGGACCCCAGCAGAGAGCAGAACAGTGCCCATCATTGCTGACAAGCTGGTGTTTGTTAAGCCTCTCTGGTCCCCTCTCTCTTAAAGATCCATCCCCACCACCAGCAGGTGTGGCCTCCGAGGGGGGGGGGCTGCCCAAACACCCATGCTGATCACCTCGTTTCCAGCCCATCAGAGGATGAGTGCTCGGCTGAGGGCAGCAGCCTCTGGGGAGATGGTGCAGGGCAGAGGTGTCTCCCTGCCTCCCCCACCACCACTGACCATCCCCTCAGTGATCTGGGCCTCCCCAGCAACCAGCTGCACCAGGCCTGGTGCTGTTTTCAAAAACAAACCTTGTTGGTTTCCCCTGGCATTCCCTGCACAGAGCCTTGAACGACTTCTACTCAGAGCTGGAGGTACCTCAACCGACAGCCTACATCCAAGGCAGGGGCCCCATGCCCTGCCCCGCCCTCAGGGAGCTCTCAGTCCCTGGGATGAGTGACACGGGAAAGGGCCTGAAAAGGGCTTCATGGGGGCTGAAGAGAGAGCCAGAAGGGGTGGTCCCGAGGGAACTTAGGCCTCAGTGTCTGGGGCAGAGGAGGGTGGAAGTCAGGACTGTTTCACAGCAGAGCTTAGCCAGGTCTTCTCTACTGCAATTACATTTTCTTCTGGTACCTTCTACTTAGCAGTCCTGTTTCTGCCCCCTGGGCCTCCCAGAGCAACTCAAAGTTCTCTGTGATATGTGAAGACAGTGCTGAGACTCCCCAGCCTTTTCTTCCTCAAGTCCAATTCCCTTGACTTTGCCCCAGTTGATGGCTCAGGGCTCAGACTTGTCACCATGTACCTCCACTTTCCCAAAGTCTGTCTCAAAGTGTGGTGCTTAGGACTGGATACCAATTTCCCTCGCAGAGTAGACTGTCACCTCCTTTACTCTGAGCGTCATACCTCTATTAATGTCGTGCAACATGTTGCTAATTCCTAGCCAAAGGTTAGACTGAGCCTAGCCACTGACCCAGTCATAATAAGGGAAGAAAACTCCCTCAAATCAGATATTTGAGGAACCCTGAAGCAGAAGGAGAAACTCCAAAGCTCAGGTTGCATTTGACAAACAGTCTTTTCTATCCCCCATTTTTATTTCTGCTCTCTGCCATCCAGACCACAGCCCCCGCCCCAGCCCTCTTTTCTCTTTCAGCTTCTCTTTTTCACCTCTTCTCATCCTGGCATCAAATAACTGGGTGACCTTGGGCAAGCCCCTTTCCTCCCCAAAGGCCTCATCCCTCATCTGAAAATGGTGGTAATAATCCCTGGGCTGCTTACTTCACGGGGTCGGCATGAGACTCAATTGAGATAATGAATGGATGAGAAAGCACTTTGAAAACTATTCAACACTGCACAAATGAAAGGCATTATTTATTTATTTATCCATTTATTTATTAATCTTGCACTGAGAATTCCACAAAGGCAGAGAAATCAGCAGAGCTCCTGACCGCCCAGAGCTTGAATCCTGGAATGTCAGAGTCAGAGGAGGCTTAGGGAGCAGAAAGCACATCCTCTTTACTTTATAGATGGGGAAACTGAGGCCTGGGGAATAAGTCCCAGCCCCCAGAGGCCTGCTCATCTGTCCTCAGCTCTGCACTGGATAATCAGACCAGCCGCCAGGTATGAGGCCAGAATTGAAGCTGTGGGCCTCCAGGGAGGGTCAAGGGCACATCTCAGCCCCAAGGCTCCCAGATGCCTTTAGCCTGTCCTGTGAGCTTCTCCTATAAACCTGGCAAACCTTGTCTTGCCTCCCTGAAGGTGTACTGGAGTGATAAGCCCCCTCCCAACAAATATTAGCAGGACCTATGGGGGCAATGCACCCCCATGGATAGACTTAGCAACCAGTCTCTGCTCCCAGACCTTTAATAGTTCTCCAGGGCCTACAGAGAAAAGTCAAGACCTCTTTCCAAGTAGCTCTAATCTGTTTCTTATGTCTAGGTTCGGTCCATCCCTTTTTCCCAAAGGCCTTTGTCCTGTTGAAACCCTGCCCACCTTCGACAGTCCTTTGTCATTAGAATGGAGTCCGAGTCCAGCCCTGAACAGTCACTTACCCTCCCTGTGTTTAAGGGTCTGCAATTGTGAAATGCGGATGGGTGAAGATTAAAAGTGTGGTTTTAAACAGCCTTTCTCAAATGCGGCAGACAGATGCAGCAGGTCTGGGGTGGGGCCTGTGCCTGTATTTCTAACAAGCCCCTAGGCAATGCTGGTGCCGCTGGCACACTTGGAATAGCAGGGCTTTAGACCTCCCCTAGTGCATGGCCAATAGCATTAGCTCCCTGGTGGGGGAAATGAGGGGTGCAGCTAGATGCAGAGGGGCCCAGGATATCCCTGGGGGCTTTGAGGCTTCCCCTCTCTTTTGCCCACCCTAGCAGTTTCTTAATGTGCTAGCACCTTCTGAGGGGTACAGTGCTACAACCTTGGCCTTTTTATGCAAATCCAATAACCAAGAACCTCCAAAGTGAAAGGGACCTTCTTCCCAACAACTATTAGCTTTGAGAATAAAGGAAAAAAGATGGTGGACCCAGAAAGGACAGCCTGAGGGGCAGGGTGGAAGAGTGGGCACCCCCATTTTGCCTTGGCATTAGGAAAGGGGAGTTGGGAGCAGCTCTGGGGCTGGCCCTCAGGCCTCTGCTTACTCTGAGGACAAGTGCCCCAAACTTGGGCTGAGCCCAACGCCCACCTGCTCACCTGCAAGCAGCCCGTGGGAGAGGGGTCCTGGCATCTAGCCCTGCCTCTGGGAGCAGCCAGCAAGCTCCAGTGTGACCTGGGCCCGGCACCTCCTCTTTCAGGGCCCCAGTTTCCTCATACTAACACACGAGGGGATTCAACGGTTTCTGCCTCTTTCTCTGAGGCTGTACTCAAGCCGTGAAGTGGAGGCAGGAAAGGAGGGAGCATGAAAGAATGAAGCGAGGCATGGGGGGGAATAGAAAACTGAAACGCCCAAAGAGAAAAATTCCACTTGTAAACTAAGTGGAGTCACTTTGTCAGGAAACGGGGCACACAGCACCGTAAAAATTAAAGTAATTTACTAGGAAACGTCATCCTGCTCTATTTTGTATTATTCCCCAGTCAAAACCACAGAGCTAGCCTAAGTCAAGAGCATCAACAGAGTAGGCAGGAGCAGAGAAAGAAAGGAGGCTGCGTCCTCCCTCAGCACCACCTTGGGGCAAGGCAACCCCTCCTGTCTCCAGGGAAACGTGGCAGGACCAGGTGGGCCACGTGGCAGCCAGAGAACCAGGGCACCGGCTCCCTCTGTCTGGTGAAGCTGGACACGGCTTAGCCGGAAGGACGCCCTGGGCATGGGGGCCCCATCCAGGCCAGGGTGGGCTGTGTTCAGCTCCTTAGAAGGTTCTGATGGTGCTCGGCTGCAGACACAGGCACCCCTATAAAGTGAGGCTGGCCTTAGGTGCCCTGGCAAAATGGAAAGAACCAGAGAGCCCAGGATTCAGACCCTGCCCTACTTCTCACCAACTGGGTAACAGGACAAGTTGCTTAACCCTTCTGAGCCTCAATTTTCTCATTTCACCTGCAAAATGGAGATGATTCCCCTCAGCTCATAGGGTTGGTGGGAGGATTAAGTGAGATCATCTGCGTCACATACCTGACCCTCGCAGGAGCTCTGCACTCCCAAGAAGCCCAGGCCCGTAAATAGGGAGCAGTCATTCTTCCATACTCTGCCTTTACACCTGCCGCTATGAAGCCCCAGCAGCGACAAGCTAACGGTAAGCGTTCCTGAATTCCAGGTGCGGGTCTCATCTAGCCCTCATAGCAGGCCTTCCGTGAAGTAGAGATATTGAGACACTTGCTCCAGGTCACACAGCAGCCAGCCTGGGCCCGTCCCACGTGTGAGCCAAGGCTTGTCTGGCCCCAAAGCTTGTGCTCTTAACTACTCCCCGAACCTCTCTGCTGTCGCGGAAGGGTCATGCCGGAGTCCCAGACTCTACCCTCAGCTCCACCGTGGGTGAACTGTGTGACCTGAGCAAGCCACCCTCCTCCCAAGCCTCAAGTCCCCCACCCATAACAGGGGGTGGGGGATCCCTTAAGGGCCGTCTGGCTCTCATGTTCTCTGATTCTAATGAGTTGGAGTGAAGGGAAGGTTCTGTTCTCTACCAAAAAGGCAGTGAGTATGTCAGAGGGATGACAGCCCGGCCATGAGAGACCCACCTGGCAGCCGAATTACCTCTCCCAACAACACACGCACACCTGCCGATCCTGTCTTTATCCGCTTGCTCGCTGCCGCCTGCCAGGGACAAGTCCCGCATAACCGCAGCAGAACGGGGATCTCTGATCTGGCTTTGGATGTAAATCTCTCACGCATGCTCTCTCTCTCCTTCCTGCCTGCTTCCGCTTCCCAGGGCTCCTGTGATCAAAGTGCCTTCACAGTCAGTCTCACAGGGCCGGCGCGGCCCGGAGGAGGGGCGGAGACCGTCTGCGGCTCCAGCTTGGGAGGGAGAAATCCCGGGGAGGCCTTGCAGAGACTGCCTGCTGGCTCGGCCCAGGTCCTAGCTGAGGGGACGGGTCTCGGCAGGGAGGAGGTGCCAGCAGGACACAGCAAGGAAGGGTGCGGACGAGGGTGCTGGCTTCCTGATCTTTAAAATGAAGACCTCGCCCCCGCCCCAACGAGCCAGTCTCCAATGTTGAACCAGGAAATTATTCTGGTGTGGCCCCAAAGATGTATCTCAGTCTGAAAAACTAGGGACCTGCACCCCACGTTGTCCCCACTGCTCCCACATCTCCCAGACCCCAGTATTTCATTAATCCAGTGGGGATAGTAGAATCTCCCTCCGTCCCTTCTCTGCTGGCTGTGATGATGACGGGTCCGGGTGAAGAACTTAACTGAGTGTCCACTCATGGGAGGGGTGCGGCTGACAGCCACAGTCCTCTCTTCTCATTCCCGCCCCTCCTTGAGGCTCGAGCCCCTGACCTCTAAGAGGCAGCAGTGATGTTCAGGGGGCATAATGCCCATGGGACTCAGTAAGTGGGGCTCCCTCCCTGCCTCTGATCTCGGTGTCTGCATCTCTGAAAGGCAGCTCGCAATGCCCACTTCAGGTTGCCAAGGGCATGAAGGAGGTTGGCATGTGGGGCACGTGGCACGTGCCTGGCACTTACAAGGGGCTCTCTAGACGTGGGGCCCCAGGCCCACCCCACCCCTCTCCAGGCACGGAGTTCTACATTTGGTCCATCGCAAGACTGACTGGTGATAGAGTTCAGCCACTCAGGGCCGCCACTGATGGCAGCCAGCTGTCCTCCCGGGAGCTCAGTGGGGGAGCCCTGGGGAGCGCCCTCCTTCTTAGCTGCCAAGTGTTGTTACTGCTGAGGGACTGGGCAGCCTGGGGCCTTATTCTCCTGGTTTGGTGGCTGTCATCCCACGGACAGAAGAGTAAAGGGATCCGGGCCAGGAGAGAGGACTGTAGGCCTCCCGCTGCCTCCCGCGCGGGACTGGAACAGCAGCCGCTGAGATTCATGGGGAGGGCCCACTCCCGGGAGATAAGCAGGCCAGTATATCTCCCGTCAGACTCCCGCTCAAGGGCAGCACCATAAATCCCTGGGCGGAACGAGCAAGCGAGCGAGCCAGCCGCTCCTTGGCGAGCGCCTTCCCTCCAGGCCGGCTGCTCTGCGCTCAGCTGGCACCGGGCCGGCTGAGCATAATCTGCAGTTCTGCATCTGATCCATCAGCAACCCCAGGAGAGGAGCCGCCACGCTGGCCGAGACAACCGCCTGTTTTTCACCTCCCCCTGAAGCTGGGAGTTTAATGCTCCCCCTAGACCAGGATCTCACTTGCTTCTTGGAACAGTTCTGCGGCTGACTGCCTGTGTTCTCCAGCTCATCAGCCCTTCCTGCCTTCCCGGCCCAGACTGCCGAGGACAGGAAGCTGTGCCCCCAATATTGCACCAGAAACAGGGGCGGGTTGGAAGGCAAGGAGGGGATGCCAGCAGGGCGGTGGGCAGGAGTAGAGGCCCAGAGCCACAGACTCCTCACCTGGCAGGTTGCTTGTGCCTAGATTTTCCCATCTGTACAATAGGTTTCCATTCATTTTTTTCAACAAATATTTACAGGTCAGGCTTTGTTTTCAGTGCATCTAGCCATCAACAAGACAAGACCCTACCCTGAATAAGCTTGCATTCTGGTGAAGGAGACCAGCAATATTAAGGTACCTGCATCAAGAAACAGGTTATTTCAGACAATAACAGCTATGAAGGAAATTGAAAGGTGCTGGAAGAGAGAATGACTGGGATGAGGACATCACTTTAGCTGAGAGTCTCAGGGAAGCCTGAGGAAGCGGCATGGGAGCTGAGGTCTCGTTAATAAGGAGGAGCAGCCAAATTAAGGAGGAAAAGCATTCCAGGAAGAGGGAACAGCAAAACCAAGTCCTGAGGTGGGAAGGACCGTAGCATGTCAGGCAGAAAGGAAGCCTGTGTTGGAATACGGGTCTGGGGGTGGGTGATGGGGGCGGTAGGAAATGAAATTAGAGAAAGCAGAGGACAGGTCACACGGGGCCTTGTGGACTGTGGAGAGGAGTGTGGGTTTCCTCATAATGGGAAGCCCTAGAAGGTTCTGAGGAGGGACATGATCTGACTTAAATTGGATATAGGTTCCTTTAGCTGCTTTGCAGAGGGCAAGCTGGAGAGGACCGGAGTGGAAGCACTTGGCAAGGAAGGGGGCCCCTAATAGATTGAATATTTGGTCCAGATGAGCTTCGAAAGGAGGAAGGTACAATGTGGCTTTGAAAGGGAAGATTCAGCAAAGCCAGAGCCACCGCTCCAATCCTGCCAAGAAGCAGCTAGACCGACCTTCTCAAGTTTCACTTACAATCCGACAAGCTTGGATCAAGGACCCTCTGTACACCAGGCAGTGGGAAACCAGACATGAGTAAGATGCTCCCTTGTCCTTGAGGAGGTCCCGGGCTAGTGGGGGGAGACAGGAAAGGGGACAGATGACTTCAGGCACAGACAGCCAGTGGGCAGCCCCGCCCAGAGAAATCAGGGAAGGCTTCCCAGGGGAGGTGACTATCAGCCAGAATTTACAGGAGGAGGGGGTCAGGACAGGCAATAACCCACCATAGGGGAACCCCAGACACAGTCAGACCCAAGGCCATGCAAAAGGACCATGGCCTGGGTTCAAGTCCACCCTGTCAAGCAATATCAGTCAGCAGCCCGTGGGGTGAGGAGCTGAGGCCCCCTAGGCAACAGCCAGCGTTAACTGCCAGACAGATTTCAGCTCCCGGCTACTGAGTTTCCAGCTGAGGCCCAGACGTCATGGAGCAGAGAAGTCATCCCCACTGTACCCTGACCCAACTCCTGATCCACAGACTCTGTGACATAATAAATGGTTGCTTGACTCCACTACGCTTTGGTGCAATTTGTTACACAGGCGGAGTACCTAGAACAGCTCCCCATCGTCTGCGCTCATTATGAAGTCCAGGCTCTTCACAGTAACGTGGCCCTCCATGACCTGCCCGGCCTATTATCCTGCTCCGCTCAGTCCCCCTCTTCTCTCACAGCCTTGGTTTGCTTCTGCCAGGTTGCAATACCTTGACCGTGGAACGCGGCTCGCTTCCTCACTTCCCATGTGCGCTCCCTTGGCCCAGCACCTGTGCCTCCTAATGCCCTTGGCTAGCTCCACCTCCAGGGACCCCTGACTCCACTGCCCTCGGGCAGTCCTTCTGAGCTGCCAGGATACCCTCCACCCCCACTGTGGCAGTCATCACTCGCTCTGCGCTCTCTAGCTGGTGCCTGTCCCCATGGCTGCTTCCCTCCCTCCACCTGGAGATCTGCAAGGGCAACGACTTTGTCTCTTTCCCCGTTTTGTCCCCAGCACAATGCCTGATGCATACTTGTTGAAGAAACGCACAGTGGAGGGTAGGAATGAGTTCTCCCCCACTGCAAATGGCCATGTGCACACCAGGCCTTTCCTGACCCCCTCCTATGCGCCAAACATGGCCAGTGCAGAGAACAGCCGTGCACCTCTGACAGGCAGTAAGTCTGGGCAGTCCTGTGATTGAGGGATGAAGGCAGTACGAGGGCAGCTGGAAGGACAGCTCCCATCCAGGGAGACCTTCTGGAGGCAGTGGCACTGGTGCTGGGCCCAGCAGGCTGGACAGAACTCCAACAGATACACACAGAGGGGAAAGGGCAGTCAGGGAAACAAAAGGCCTGGATAAAATCTAAAACAGTGCAGCTCCACATGCTGGCCCAAGGACCACAGTTTGAGTAGCACTGGTTTCAGAGGGAAGACCAGGGCCCAGAAATAGCTCAGTGCCAGGGCATCTAGAGAAGGAAAAGTTGACTTCATAGGGGAGAAGCCAACCTGTGTGCCAACATCTAGTGCCTGAGAGACTGCAGACGGCAGCTATTTAGAGGAGGGGAGAAGCAGCACGCATGCTGGGGCTGGAGCCTAAGAGATAAAAGAGCCTCATGGAGCGCCCTCCCCAGAGGCCACAGGGACCCCAGACAAGACAAGGCCACTCTGTCTGTACTGGCATACAGGTGACCAGTTGTTTAGAGGGCCAAGGCGACCTCCATCACTGGTACAATAGCTCCCAACCTTCCTGCAATTAACAGACTGCTCTGGGAGATTCTGTTAGAGCATAGACCATCCCTTTGAAAGGTTCCCATGTGCACATGCACTCACACACCGACCTATAATTTCAGAAGCTCCCAGCATTGCACCCCCAGTTAAGTACTAAAGTATTAAGCAGTCCCTTGGACAATGTGTGGGATCCCCTGATTCCAGGGTCGCTAGAATCAGGTGGGACAGATGGCAAGGCATCAAAAGAAGGGTTTGCAGGAGTGTGGGGACTGGGCAAACAGAGGGAGGGGGGCTTATTCGAAGTTTGCCTGCAGGCAGGGCAGAAGCCTGGAGGGACGAGTTAAAGGTCTTTGGCCAGAGGCTTAAAGCTGTAGTGAGGGCAGGAGAGGCCAGTGGGGGTGCTGGGGGAGCAGGCACACGGCTCCTGGGGAGAGCTCTGCCACGTGGAAGAGGAGGAGAGCCCAGGTGCCTCTTGCCTCAGTTTCTCCACTGTGAAATGTGAGGGTGCTCCTCCTGCCCTCGCTTCCCCCCTAGATCCCAGCAGGGAGAGCTGAGATAAAGCCCACCACGCACCCTGGGCTCCCCAGAGGCGAGCACTGGATTAATGGGAGGATTATGCTCGCAGAAGGCTCATCTGTGCTTCAAGGGAAGCGGGACTCAGCAAAGCACCCAGCCTTCCGGGGAGAGACAGCAGGTAAGAGCGATCATGCCAGCAGAGGAGGAGAGAGAGCATCCAGAGGGCTTTCACCCACAGAGGAGGGCAAGAGCACCAGCCGTCCCAGAGGGGACAGCAGCGGAGCTACTCCTGATGTCTCCACAGGGCCCTTGTGCTCCAAACGGGGCCTTCCTCTGGAGAGGCCTACAGGGTGGGGGAGAGCAGAGGGGAAGGTGAGACCAGGAGAACACCTGCAAATCGGGCATCTCTGACTGGGTCCTGCCCTTCTGAGGACCTGGGACGTGGGGAGGAAGAGACCATAGTGGGGCATCCGACAGACCCAGCCCTGTGCCCCCCCTCACTTGCCCCGTGGGCCTGCCCAGCCCCTAGAACCTCTGGGTCTCAGAGAAAGGAGGGCACTCAGTGGGGGCTCATGGCATGCTGCCAGCCATATGGCTCTCTGCCACCTGCAGACTAAGGAAACTGAGGCATGGAGAAATCAAAATGTCCACGCGACTCCAGAGCTCATGTTCTCAGCTACTAGTTACACTGAGTTCCAGAGTAGATGACTGGGCCAGCAGAGAGAACCAGGTGTATTCATACCTTGGAGGGGATGGCAGATCAGGGCTCCTGGAGTAAGCAGCCCCCTGGCCAGGCCTGGAAGGAGGAAGCAGCGAAGGGTGCAGGCTAGCCCCTGGGGTGGAGGCGGGGGTGCAAAGGCAGTGAACAGGGGGCTAAGCTGAGAGGCTAGTAACCATTTATAACAGCTGTAATTCATTGGGAACCAAATGTGCCAGGCATTTGACCCGTGAAATGTATCCCACTGCATCTGCACAGCTCTATGAAAAGGACTTGTTATCCCTTTATGACAGGTACCCAGAGAAGTTAAGTGACTTGCCTGTGATCATACAGCCAGGAACTGGCAAGCTAGGATTGGAACAAAGGTGTGTCTGCTTCCCAATGCCACTGTCTACACTGCTTCTCAAAGCACCTATTTAAGATCCTGCCCAGATCTAGGATGGATGAGATTTAGGTATAGGCAAGGGAGACCTAGGAGGAGCGCGGTCCTGAGGGTCAGAGTTCCCACAGTGCAGAGAGGCATGCAGGTGTCAGCGCCTCTCCAGACTCAGGAAAGTCCCCACAGGCCAGTAGCTGGAGAGCAGGGAGGCCCCTGCCTTTGGCCCTGGGGGACTGCCCGCTGTGCCTACCAGTCAATCACCCCACATCGCTAGGTCCCTGGCCTCTCCACACCCGGCGATGAAGGCCTGCCTTTGCTTCACATACTCATTTTACAAGCTGATAAAAGCTGTTTGTCTCCCACTTCTCTGCCCTGCTGGAGAGAGGCACATCCTGAATCCTGACCCTCAGGGAAACCAGTGCTGTTAAAAAACCATCAGCCTGGGAAACAAAAGCAAAAATGAACAAGTGGGACTATATTAAGTTGAAAAGCTTCTGTACAGCAAAGGACACCATCAGTAGAACAAAAAGACATCCTACAATATGGGAAAATATATTCATAAATGATGTATCTGATAAGGGGTTGACATCCAAAATATACAAAGAACTCACGCACCTTAATAAACAAAAAGCAAATAATCCAATTAAGAAATGGGCAGAGGAC
>JAQQAC010006923.1:12273406-12673909 GCA_029783875.1 Phataginus tricuspis | reverse complement strand
GAGGAATAGATCCCTTTCACCTAGAGGAATAGATCCCTTTCACCTAGGAGAAATTGCTCCTTTGAGGAGGTGGGAGTTGTGTCAGTTTATTATGATGATAATAAAGCCTCACTTATTCTGGCAAGTTCCCAAACTTCTGCCTTTCTCCTCCACCCCAGTGCCTCCCCCGGTTAATGATTAACATGGTGATAGCAACACTGTTCTGTGTGAATCCAGGGCAGTCAGCGCTGCGGGAAAGAAAAAGGCATTTAAAGACACCTGCAGCTCTCAAAGCCCAGGGTCCTGGGAGATTTGCATAGCAGGGGAATGAGCCTGAGAGCTAGAATCCCAGGTGCAAACCCAGCGCTGAGCCCTCCTTGATGTTAAGCAAGTCACAACACACTCTTTTCTGAGCCATAGTTTTCTCATCTGAAAAACGGGCAGTTGACGTGTAACCAGCGGCTTTCAGACTTTGCTCCCTGCAATTGTAAGGGTTCCACATAGCTGGCTGGAAAGGAGAGAAGGGGGAGGCCCTACCCTCACCGTGGTCAGAACAGCTCAGCTTTTATCTATAGATAGACTGGCCTCTGCATAGCAAAATTTCCCTTTGAAGAAATGGTTTTGAGGTTAAAAATAAACTGAGAATTACTGGTATTGAATGTCCTCTGAGGTTTCTTTCAGTTTTGATATTCTACTTCCCATCCTTGAATCTATGTCTTGAACGCCTACTGCAAGGTAGACACGAAGCTGGCCAGCAGGGATGGGCCGGTGGGTAAGCCCCACGCCTGCTCATAAAGACCTCAGTCTTGGTACGTGGAAGACGCAGCGTGGCATCCCCGTTAAAGGCAGAGGCTGGTCAGTCCTTACAGGCAGGAGCCAGCTAAGGGTCCTGAGGGCCCTCTCTCCACCCCAGGCAAGATGGTATCCAGACCATATCTGGGAAACGATACACAGGAGTTACTCCTCCGAAAGTGAGATTAGACGTGGGAAGAGGATGAGTTTAGGGACCAAAATGTGGAACTGCCCTGACATCCATCTCTTATCCCCCAGAACCCAGCCCTGAAGGCGTAGGACATAAGGACCTCGGGTGCCCACAACCTTACACAGCTTTGCCTAAGCTTTTGTTAAGTCTTTGTGATCCTGTAATCTGGGCATTCTTATCCCCCCGGTACAGATGAGAGACTGAGGCTCGGAACAGAGGAGTGACTCGCTCAGGCTCAGGTACCTGAGCCCGCCTCCTCTTCGCCCCTGCTTTCCACCCTCTAGAGCCAAGACCCTCTAGAGCCTTTATTAAAGCTCACGTGCTCTCTCCTCGGCTCTGCCCCGGGGTGCACAGGGAAGGGCGGTTTATCCAGTCTCTGGCCAGTATTGCAGAAGGCTCAGAACCCCCAAGGCAACAGCAGAAATCAGGAAGGGGAGCTTTCTGAGGTGAGACGGAAGTCCCAGCCGGGCCTGCTTCCTCGTCGGCCCCTCTTTCCTACACCAGCCTTGGAAGTGTGGAGCCTTTCATCCAGAGAGGGGGCATTTCTTAGATCATGGGGATTGGCAAAGGGGATGAGGCCATCCACACGCATCCATGGCCCACGCAGAATCCCCCAAAAAGGATGATTTTCAAGAGCAGCGTCCTGACTCCTGCTGGCCGCCAGCCAAGGGTGAACAGCAGGAGTCAAATTGCACGAATTCTAATTCTGGCTCCTCCGCTTATTAGCAATTTAACCACAAGTAAATTATTTATCCTTTCCTGAATCTCAGCTTCTTTCTCGGTAAAATAAAAACAATACATTAAGGATCGTTGCTTTTTTTAGGATTAGTAATTTTTAATTTAAGTTTTGTTTTATTCTAAGTAATACGTGCTCATAGTTAGAGCATCAAATCATTATACAAAACATTTTATACATTGTACAACCAATGGCTTTTAGTGTATTCTGAGTTGTGCATCCATCACCACCATTAATTCATTTTAATTTTAGGACATTTTCATTGCCTCCCCCCAAAAGCCCCATGCCTCTTAGCCATCAATCGACTCCGGCTCCTCAGCCCTGGGCACCCACTAATCTCCTTTGAGTCTCTGTGGAGTTGCCTGTCTGGACATTTCATATAAATGGCATCATACAATATGTGGTCTTTTGTGCCGGTCTTTTTTCACTTACCATAATGTTTTCAAGGCCCGCCTGTGCTGTAGTGTATGTCAGTACGTCATTCCTTTCATTGCCTAATAATATTCCATTGTATGGACATACCACATTTTATTTATCCCTTCATCCATTGGTGAACATTTGGGTTGTTTCCATTTTTTAGCTATCATGAGTACTACAGAATGAACATTTGTATACAAGCCTTTGGGCATATATTTTCATTTCCCTTGGGTAAGTAGCTAGGCATGGAATTGCTGGGTCATACGGCACCTCTCTCTTTACCCATCTGAAAAGCTGCCAGACTGTTCTCCAAAGCCACTGCACTGCCTTACAATCCCACACTGAGCGATGTTAGGAGGCCCATTGTCCTTATGAAGTTGAACTAAGGGGATGTTTATAAATTATCAAGTGTGGTGTCTGGTAAATAGTAGAAAAAAAAAGTATTTAGTGACCTAATTCCTTTTCCCTTTATTAATGTGTCAGTGTCCTGAACACCTCCAACTTCTGCTAAGTCTAATCTAAACTCACCCTTCTCATCCTGCCCTGAATCCAAGGCCAATTTCCTCCCCCCAGTTTATACCACACTGGCGTGATAACTGCTGTTCCAACCAAATTCACCCCATGCATCCAGGGGGTATTCCCAGAGCCCCAACTCCTCACACGCCTGTCCGCCCAACATGATGGGAAGGGCCAGCCCCTGGCTTAGCGGCTCCGGGTGACTACTGCTCATTCTGGCATCTTGGGCAACCCCCTACCCGGGAGTGCTTGGAAGCCACAGCCAAGTCAAGAATCCGCCTATTGCTCGGTGCTGGGCTTACAGCTCAGACTGCATGTATCCCGCCCAATACCCCATATCTGTGGATAAGGCCCACTGAACAAGGCCCAGCCAGGGACAGAAGCCCAGCCCTGACTATCCAAGGCCCGCCTCCAGCACAATCAGAGCCTGTGAAATGCTCGAAGATGAAAGGCCGTGCAAGATGTGAGGAATCAATACAAACAAGAGAACAATGAAATGGGAAATAATTCATCCCAAGATAGCCTTTCCTGGCTCTGGGCCCCTACGCCTTTAGCTGGACGCCCACTACAGCTCTCCCTAAATCGCTTAGCATACTTCCTTTGTAATAGCTGGGTTTCTTATAGTTGAAAGTTATGAAGACCCCACTCAAGATCCTGAAGCTAAAAGGGGACTTTATTGGCTCATTTAATGGAGAAGTCTGGGTGGGGGAGAGAGGAGCGCCTTAAGTGAGACCACCGGGTTGGCATTCTCTCTCTTATTTGAATATGTGTGTCTCTGTCTGTGGCCTGTTCACCAGGAAGGGGTTTCTCTCTAGGGCTAGGTAGGTGGGACACAGAAGTGGGGATAGGTGTCATGCTTAAATAAACCCAGTTTAGTAACCTCAGAGGACAGGGAAATAGTCTTCTCCCCTACTGTCTGTGTATAAAATCCCAGGAGTGGACTCCGGTAGGCAGAGCTCGGGCCACACGGCCCCTTCTGGGCCATTCTCTGTAGGCAGGTATATGCCCACCCTGAGGTCAGACGGGATTATAACCTCTTCCTGAAGGCCCAGGGCCCCTCCCATGGGTTTTCTCTGATCTTCACAGCAGCTCTTCAACGGGGTGTAAACCCTTCCCCCCACCCCACCCACCCCACCCCGTCTTACAGACAAAGAACTGAGGTTCAAGGAGGTCAAGTCAGTTGCCCAAAGGCACATAGCCAGAAAGTGGCTGAGCTGGATGCGAGCTCTACATCAAATCGAACGCTCTCTCGCCATGGTCCCTCTCCTTGGTGGCAACCCCATGGCCAGCTGGGGCCCGCGCACGCGCTGCCTGCACAGGTGTGTCCTCTTCACTTTCTGACAACGGCTGAAGGCTTGTGGAGGGAGCTGCGCTGCCTCGCTCCGTTCCCCATCACCGTGAGCGGGCTGGCCCCCACCAGAGGTGCTGGGACGCTCGGGACAGAGCCAACAAGCCTGCGCACCTGTCACCCACTCCCAGCCCCCGCGTAAGCGCTGAGGACGGGTGCAGAAGGCTGTCTCCCCCGAGCAGGGGCACAGGAGGTGCTCCAACGTGGACAATCCTTGTCTGATTCAGCAGCAGCCATGCTCCCACACACGGCCTCATCCTGGGCATCTCAGGCAACTGGTGACCATGTCCTCGCACTCTGTACTGACAAAATGATGGCCTGGGAGGCAGGGACATCAGATTCTATTGCCGAGTCTCAAAAGGCAAGATAGCATGTGGGTTCTGGAGCCAGACTACCTGGGTTTGAATCCTAACTCTCCCGCTTACGAGCTCTATAACCTTGGGGAAGTTATTTAACTTTCTCTGTGCCTCAGTTTCCTTGTCCATAATATTATCATCAAGGAACCGTCATGAAGGAGTAGTAGAACAATACTTGTAGAAAGCTTTAAACAGTACTCCAAAACTGCCATCTGTGACTATTGCAGTGACCCTTGACAGAGGAGACAAGAAGGAAGGGGGAGGGATGGCAACTTCTCATGCTCTGGGGGAGAATGATTAGAGCTGGCTTCTCCCAGGGACAGCTGTGACAGCTTCACTAGCACCCCAGCACTGGCTCGGAGATGTCCCGCGATCCTAGACAGCTCACTTCACCCTGAAGAGCTTCAGGTTTCTTATCTGCAGAGCAAAGGAAATGATACCTGCCCTTCTGTGTGGGCTCTGTGCAGCGACGGCATTGTGTACACTCTGAATGATAGTTCACAAAGATGCCCTGGTAGGAATGCCGGCAGAGGGGAAGCATGATGGCGGAGCTTGGGGGTCCCAAGGAGGTGGGGAAGCTAAGACCAGGCTCTGGGCGGAGGCATCGGTGGGAGCTGTCATCATTGGCACGCTCATCACCATCATCGTCATCAAACCATTAGCCGTAAATATCTGATTGCATAAATAAATTTGTGTGCAATTTGATGGGACTATTGGTAGATAATTATGTAAATCTTGCACTTGCCTGGAGAAAAATTATTCTCTATGCCAATGATTCTCAACTGAGGGTGATGTTGCCTCCCAGGGAACATCTGGCAATGTCTAGAGACATTTTTGGTTGTCACAACCTGGGGGCTTGTCACAACTAGTGAGCAAAGGCCAGAGATGCTGTTAGACATCGTATCATGCTCAGGACAGCCCCGTAACAAAGATTTACCCAGCTCAAAATGTCAACAGTGCCAAGGTTGAGACCCTGCCCGTATCCTCACCCTTGATATGGAAAGTGTGACTAAGATCCAGCATCACCTGGGGGCTGATTGCACAGGTCTACTGAATAAGAATCTGTATACATATTAAATTTGGAAAGCTAAAGAAAATATGCATAGAGAAAACATAGCCAGCAAACCAAACTTAACCATATAGGCTAAATGTAGGGCAGTAGGGTTGGGGAACACAGAAGACAGACTACCAGCAGATGATGGCAGGATGGGAAGATTAGTGGAATTCGGGTTTGTTCAACATCTAACATATTTTGGGCACCATGCTAGACACTCTGCATAGATTAACTCATTTATCTCCAAAAAAAAAACCCTAGGTGGTAGGTTACTGATGCTTGCATGGGCAAAGTCTGAAAAACCATGCCAAGCCATGGCCTTACTGTCATATATCTTAAAGTTTTCCAGAATCTCCTTACTACTATCTAAACTGGATTATATATAAAGAACATAGTTTCATACATATGCTTGCATGTAAAACCTTATTTATGGTTGGCATCTGATGTTAACTTCTAGTTTCTCACTCAAGAAGGGGCACATCATTTTTATATGTGCAAAGAATGAAATTTCCTCTTAAAAGATCAATGAACATCTTATTTTGCCTGCAAGAAAGTGGTGTGAATTCTCTATAATCCTCATTCATTTCCCTTTATTAAGAGGATACATCTAAGGTTAACAATAAAATTTAGTAACATTGAGATGTTAGAGTCCAAAAGCTCCATGATTGCAACACAGGGATATAATAAAAATAATATCTATCATTTATTAAACACCTACTATTTGCAGTGTGTTTTACATCAATACCTTTAATCTGCCACACAAGTTTATTCTTTAGTCCCATTTTTAAGAAGAAGATACAAAAGCATAGACTTGTCCATGGCACCAAGTGACGGGGTCAGGATTGGACATGAGAACTGTATGACTCCAAAGCCCAAGTTCCCTACCTGCCCCACAGAACCAAAGAGTGCACCTTGATTCACCCTGCATGTCAATGACTCCAGTGCATGTGCTGAAAATTCTCATTTTGCCCAGCTTCCTTCATTTCCACCCCTGAGACCTGTTCCTGGGTCTCCTTCTCCCCTCCATCAGCAGAACACACTTTTCCTCCAGCACCAGAGTAGCCCTGGACTTGGAAAATATGGCACAAGGGTCTCATGTTAAAGATGGATAGCTATTGCCTGGAACAGGGATTAGCAGACTTCTTCTATAAAGTATAAAATAGTAAATATTTTAGGCTGTCCAAGATACCTGGTTTCCATTGCATTTATTCACCTGTGCTATCACGGCACCAAAGCAGTAGTAGACGATATGAAAACAAATGATCATGGCTGTGTTCCAATAAAAGTTTATCAACAAAAAAAGAGGAAGTGTAGGAAAAATGTCAATTCATGGCTAGGATTCCCACCTGCTCCTCATCCTGCCCACCATACATGTAGCCTGCCGCACAGGCGCCTCCTTGCATACCCATTGGCAGTAAGCAGTTTATGGCTAATACTGTTCTTAGAAGAGTTCCACTCAATGCTCGGAGGAAGCCAAGCCTAGAGCAAAGGAAAGACGCAGGGCCCCAGGCTGGAAAGAGAAAGAAGCCTGAAGAAGAGGGCAAGGAGTGCGGAGCCTGGAGCAGAATCAGTGCCTGGAGAGAGGCTGAAGCAAGAGGGAGCAGAAACAGCCGCGAGCAGAAGTGGCACCTGGGCAGAGACCAGAGCCAGGGCCAGAGGCAGAGATGGGCTTGCTGCTTGTAGACAGACAAGTGACCACCATGAAAATAAAGCTTAATATGAGCCCCCTTTCACCCACAATGTTCTGTTGTAATTCAGTCTCAGCAAATTCATAGCGAACTTGCCCAGAGCTGGGAATCCCCTCCTCGCAGAGCTACGGGTGGCAAGCCAGAGATGGCCCCAGGCTGCAGTTTGCCAACCCCTGACCTGTGTGTTCTCTTGGGTTTTTTTCATACCCTGATACCTATTCTGTGGCTTATGTGAGGAAGACCCAGGCTAGAGGTTGAACAATAGAGGTCTAAGCCACATGCAGCCCACCAACTGATTTTGTTCAGCCCGACAGATTAAGGACATTTTAAACATACCCAAAAGCAGAGACTAGTACAATGAACCCACATGAACCCAACACCCAGCTTCAGCAGCTATCACTGTTTTGCCAATCTCATGTCATCTATCCCCCCACACACATTTTATTTTCCGAAGTATTTTAAAGCAAATCCAGACATCACATCTCACCCATAAATACTTTACTACATCTCTCCAACAGACAAGGCCTTTTTAGAAACATAATCACACAACCATTCGCACCCTAACAGAATGAAAAATAATTCCTTATTAGCACCTAATACTTGTATGTGTTTAAATTTCCCTAATTGTCTCAAAAATGTCTTTTTACAGGTGGTTGGTCTGAATGAGGATCTAAATAAGGTTTACACATTGTATTCGCACAGCTTTTAAATTTTTGAATTGGTTGTCAACATATGAAAATCTGGATTTCACATAAACATCAGATTTTCTACTTCTTTTGGGAAAAAAAATGGAAAGATTTGCCACTCGGCAGCCTCCTCCTGGGACAGCAGTTGCACTGGGCAGCCAGCACCCACTTGGGGTGAGGACCTGTGCTCCCCTGCGCCCAGCACCCCCACACCATCACCCCTGCAGCACGGTCCCTGCAGGCATTAGAGTTCGTGATGCCTACTCTAGACTTTGTGTTTTCTCTCTCATCTCACACCAGAAGTCGCTTGGGCCATTCCCTGGCCTCCATCTACCCCCAGACTGTCCCTTCATCATTCTTTTTCCTCCTTCAAAACAAATCTCCAGAGCGTATCCAATTCCAGGAAGAATTGTGCAGTGGGAGTGGGGCAGAAAGGAGGGGTTTATCCAGAATGACTGGCCAGCCCTCTAGATCCTTGGGCAGCTGCCTCCAGGGCACAAGGGAAGCTCCTCTGACCCCTGAAATGCTTCCCACTGGCTCAGCTTATGCCCGATGCTCACAGAACACACAGTTCACTCCCCAGGGAGAGAACAGGCCTGTCTAGAGATCACTGCGGGAACTTGAAGAGATCATCTCCCTTCTGGGGCTCAGTTGTCCCTTCTACACTATGAAGGAAAGGAAATAGTAGGGGGACGCTGGGTAAGAGAGTGGCCCAAGCTGAGTTCCTGGGTGAGCCATGAATAATCTTGAACCTAATCTGGAACACATGGCTGTGTTCCAGTAAAACTTCATCGACAAAAAAAAAGAGGTGGTGTAGGAGAAATAGAAATTTCATGGCCAGGATTCACTGCGTTCACAACCTTGTGGTCCTGTGATTCTACGGGTAATTCACGGCCTCTGCACCCCATCACCAGGATGGCCAAGGGGGAGGGGAGAAGAGGTGATACCCAAGGGCTAAGCAGGAGGGGGAGACAGTCCACACCCTACCCTCCCTCTCCATCTTCTCAGGCCACAATCTTCTGACCGTGGCGCACACTGGTTCTTCATTCTCTTTCTCTCCAGGTATTGACCAGCTTTGTCTTCCCATGCCTCAAAGTGGCACATACTGGATATCCACCAGGGCAGAAAACATGCCGTGAAATGCTAAGGCATCTAAGTCTGTGTGCATGTCTGGGGTGGCGGAGTCCATGTAGGGCAGGGTGGGATGGCCACAGTAGGCTCAGGGTCTGAGAAGTGATTCAGTCAACAGCCCATCCCAGGGTTCTCAGTCATGCAGAGGAATCCAGCTGCAGGGAAGCCAGATGGCAGTAGCATTACAGTGGGGGAGTCAAACACATGAACTATTATAATTAAACCTGATAAATGCTGGAAGAGAAGCCTGCATCAGTCACCTTGGGAACACAGAGGTAATGGTCTGTCTGCCCACTTATATATGCGTCCACCTTGTTCCAAAATTGATTTGAAGAGGCCAACAAAACTCAAGGCAGAAAAGCAAAGTGAAAATTAAGTAAACAAGGCAAGAAAAATAATGTAGGAAGAACAAGGGGAAAGTTACACCCAAATTACCTGCCAAGAGTTCCGCACTCTTGCTAGAACTGAGCCACGTATTTGCCTCTGAGCTTCCTAGCAGTCAATGCAAAAGGAGAAACCCTCAAAGCCGTGCAGGCCTAAGGCACGGGAATAACTGGAGTTGTATAAGCAACCCTGATGCTGGGACCTCAGAGAATTTTTCTCTCAGGGTAGTTCTCAAGAAGAGTCCCTAAAACTAGGGGAGAATATATGAGAACTTTATATACAATATTTTCAAATTTCCCATACATCTAAAATTATTCCAGAATTAAAAGTTTATTTAAAAAGAAAGGCCACAGGTAGACCCCAACTGTTGCTGCCAATTCCCTCCACACTACAGGCCAACTTTGATGGGAGTTGGTGCTATTCCTGCTTGTACCTCCAGGGGCACCACACACCTCCACACAGTACCTGACACATAGTCGGTTCTCTATAAAATGTCTGCTGAAGTAATACTTGAGTGGTAAAAATGGGCATTCGAGGGCATCTAGAAGCAATCGTCTGTAACATATGGATCCTGAAATGAGGGCGTACCCAACAGATAATCCCAGGTGTTTCAGGGGCATTTTTAGTACATCACTAGGCACCAGGAATTTAATATTTTTTGGTCTATGTTTATTGGTTTCTGTCAGTGTCACGTCCCTGGGCAGTAACAAACTCACAGAGTAGAATTTAGAGGGGGACTACCAGAACATGACAAGATTTGGGAGAACCACCGTTTTGAATAAGAGAGTGGACTTCAACTGGATCTTTTTTCTTCTCTTTTTCAAAACTGTTAACTTTAAAGTGACACAATAACTTTTTTTTCAGTATATACATGCCCACGGCCAGAACATTACCCAGGACACCTGACCTTAAGGCTACAGGGAAAACAGGACAGTGGGAAGGAAACTGGAGGCTGCGGGAAAGACACTATACTCTATTCTGAATTTTGTAACATACTGACTGCCTTATTTTAGTCTCTCGAAATCTTATTGCATTCAAAATCTCTTGTTGATCTCTAGAGCAATTCAACAAACTACAGCCTAAGTCTGGGACAGTGCCTCACAAGAAATGGCAGGATTCTTAATCAGAACGATTCCTAGAATGAAAATGCAATCGTTTTATAAAAACACTGCAGTGTACTGTTTAGTTATATCTTTATAATATGAATATGTTTACCTGAGATTTCCAGAGTCTCCCACTCACCCCCTGCAAAAAAAAAAGACCCTAGATAATGGGATAACAAAGGTCTCAATCACAACCCACTATGGATGCATCAGTACAACGGCACACTTCCCGGGGCAGAGGTATTGAGCTCTGCCTACAGAGATCAGGGAAGCCTCCCCAGAGGAGGTGACTTTGAGTTGAGTCTTCAGGGATCAGTAGGAGGCGCCAATCCGACAAGAGTCAGTGAGTAGAGGACTTCCAGGCCAGTGGAAAGGCAGAGCCAGGGCACCAGATACCTTCCATCTGCCCATTAAATGCTCCCTCTCCCACTGCTCCGGGCCCCTTGACTGTACTGAGTTTGGCCAAGGAGATGCTGAAAATGCTAGAGCACTATTCCCTTCTCAGCCAGGACTGACCTACTGCCTGAACTTTGCACAGTACCCTCATACGGCCGAGAGGGTGCAGTTATCTGTGTCATCTCATTAAGGGCTCTAATTCCATCATAAGGCCTCTCCTCTCGCAACCTAACTACCTCTCAAAGGCCCCCCCTCCTTACATCACACCAGGGATTAGACTTCAACACATGGCTGGGCGGGGGCTGGAGGGAGTAAACGCAAACATTAGTCCATAGCGGGGAGTTACACCCAAAGAGCGCCCTCCAGCCTACTCGCCAAAGCTCTTCATTATGCCGGGCTCAAGCCAAAAATCTCATCCTCACCCCACGGCCGGGTGGAGGGGAGAGGGACACAGCTGTCAGTGTGAGTTCCAATCACGGGTCTGAATAGGTCATTTCTTGTGTCAGGCATTTCCCCAGAAAGGGCTGGGATGCTTGTCCAGCACAGTACAGGGCAGGGCGGTCACAAAGCCGGAGCCTGGGGTCTCGGAGGAGCTGCCCAGCAGCACCAGGGCTCCCTCTCCTTGGCCTCGCCCCCTCCTGACCCTGCTCTGGTGGCATCTTTCCAGATACTGCCGGGGAAAGAGTCAAAGACCGGGATAAAAGCGCTCAGACTTCCGTGCACCTCAGAACTCAGGGATTGTTAACAATACAGACACCGAGACGGCTAACAAGTTCCCCTGGGGGCTCTGAGGCACACCAGAGTTTGAGCCCACTGGACCAGGGAAATCCTGAGATGGGATAAAAGAAGGTATTCATAATGGTTATGACTGTTACTAAATCATTGGAGAATTTTTTAGCAAGTGTTGATAACAGTCAAGTAATGAAAAATAAGTACCAACAATGATAATATCAGTCCTTGTACCTCCCTGTACCAAGTTCATTACATGCATTAAAACACACCTTTATATTAACATAATGTGGTGTCTACCTTTAGTGGAACAGTGTTCAGCCTTAACAGTACTCAGCACGCTGACCCAGGCTACAATACGGATGAACCTTGAAGACCTCATGTAAGTGAAATAAGTGAGACACAAAAGGGCAAACACTGTATGACTCCACTCTTGTGAGGTCCCTAGCGCAGTCAGATTCACAGGGACAGAAAGCCCAAAGGGGTTCCCAGGAGCTGGAGGGGTGGGGAACGGAGAGTTGGTGTTTCACGAGCATGGAGTTTCGGCTGGCGAAGATGGTTGCGCGACAATGTGAATGGACTTAATGCCACTGAACTGTGCACTTAAAAATGTTAAAGCGGTGAATTTTGTGTTAGGTGTATGTTAGCTCCACCACACCAAAATGCCTATACTGTAAAGCCAAGCTAGATGAACCATGAACTTGAGAGTCAGACGGGTCTGGGCGTGAATCCCAGCTGTCTGAGGGATCTCTGGCAGATACAAGTTGTTCTGTCTGAACTTCTACGCTCTCTTCTGTGAGATGGGGGAGGGCAGGAACTAACTTCTCGGGGTGTTTACAAGGCAGTCATTTCAGGCGTCTCCTTAAGTCCTGGTGAGGTGCGTGGGAATCATTGCCTCATTTTGCTGGAGAGGAAATTGAGACTCAGAGAGGTAGTGTGATGGTTACTAGGTCACACAGCTGGGGAGAGGCTGGTAGGGTTCCAAATATAAGTATGAGTTCAAAACTGGGTGCTGTGTTCCATGCACTGTGATCCTCCAGATGCCCCTTGAAGCACACGCAGAATCTCACCTCAGGTTTGAAGACTTGGAGCGTGAAAACCCAGATGCCCGACTTAGGGCCTACTCTTCAGGTTCTGATATAAAATGTATTGTTTTTGAGGCCATTACCCAACATCTCTCAGTTTATGAGCCTCTTTTATATTTACAAGTCCTATGAATGTGCATTGAAATAGACCAAAAAATGTGTCTCTAGAATCTTACGTGCTTGGAAATCAGAGCAGGACACACTGGTGAAGGGAGAAGTTGTTCCAAAAGCTGAAGTCTAAATTATGGGAATCAAGTCGAAATCTCAGTTCTGGGAGTAAAGTTCAAAATACAGAGAACCAGACAAGATAACAGGTATCACAGCCAGGAGAAAGGAGTGAGGCTTCAGCAGGAGAAAAACAAACTGAATAGAATTCTCTGTCTGAGACCAGGACTCAGATTTTCCCCACCTGCCTCCCTGCCAAGAGCACCACCACCTAGAGCCACAGAGCCCAGGTTCAAGTCCAAGTGCACCACCTGCACATTCAATAGCATGAACAGCACCCCCTTAAGTTAGGGCAGCCCTCTCTGCCTCCAAGTTAAGAGCATTTCTGAGGATATCAAATGCTGTGGCCATGCAAGGAGGATGGTGAAGGAAGATGATGTGGGAAATGTTCTGACTTTCTTAGAACTTAGAGCCCAGATTTTAGTAGGTGAAAGGTTTACCAGCAGCCTGTATGGAACCCACTGTGTGCTGCCACCATGCTGGGCTTTCACCCACTGTGCCTCATTTGATCCTCGGCATCGGCCATTTTAATGATAGGATGCTCAGAGAGGTTCTGCAACTTTCCATTGGTCACACAGCTAGTTAGTGGTAAAGCTGGAATCGGAACCCAGAACAGTAATTCCACATCAGCCCCTCACTCTGCAGCTGCAGCTGGGAAGACTCCGAACCAGCCTGGACACGGATTTGTGTAGGTGAAACTGGGCTGAAAGAGCCATTGGGCACAGATGCAGCGAGGAAATTAAGCCACAGAAAGGCAACCTGAAGGGTTTAGGGATAAAGAGGGTGAGGAAGAGACCCAGAACCTCTAAGTCTTGGGGGTTGGGGTGCAAAAGTCAGGGGTGACGGTTAATCAGCTTCAGAAAAACTGCAGTGGGGCAGAGCTGTCTCCTCCTGTGCCCACTTCCCTGAGTCTCTGCCCTTCCAGGCTGCACTGAGGGATGACCAGGCTGTCCCCTGGGTCCTGCTCATTCTGGAGATGATTCTGCTGAGCAAGGCTCTGAATGTGGATCAAGAAGCTGGTCTCAGGCATTTGGATCCCGAAGTAGCCTGAGCTCAGCACTACACTGGGAAACAGGGGTCTGAGTTCCAATCCTACCTTGGCTGCTGTGGGCCTGACTTGGGCCATGCGTCTCCCCTTTCTGAGACTCAGTTTCCTTCCATACAATGCAGGAACGTTAACTTAGATGATCTTTCTAAGCATTTGCCATTTCTCTAATATTCTTCGGTTCTAGAATTTGTCTTTGCTTCAGGATAGTGGGAAGCCTTCTGCAGGGGACGGCCTTGTTTTGCAGGTTCCTTGGTTTGGGTGGCTCAGCCATGTCCCACCTTCTCCCCTGGCCCCAAGCACCCGGACTCAGGCCTATTTAGCCGACTCACATGAGGAGGACGGGAGGGGAGCAGAATCATCTCGCCTCCCTCTATCCCAACACCTCCCTATCTTTCTGAATTTTTAAAAAGTGCTTCACTCAGAATTCATCAAAGATTCATCAGGCTTGGGATTGGCCCAGCCATTTGCCTGAGGAGCCAAGTGGAGGTGAAATGAGGGAGGAAGCCAGGAGGCCCGCCAGCTAGGCAGCACGTGAGCCCCGGTGCTGCCCTGGGGGCCCTGGGCCTCGGCCCCCTGGCTGGGCGCAGAGGGGCTGCAGACCGCGGAGGCGCCCTGCCGGAGGAGGCTTGATCTCAGCTCTGGAAGACCTCCGTCCAGCAGTCGGAGCCTCACCTTCCCCAGAGTGGGAGTACAGCCTGTGTGCCCTCCTATTTCACGGGAGGTGGGGAGGGTCACTGGGGCAGTGGGTGGGGCCCCAGTCTCTATGGGAAGGGGACTAGGAAGGCCTTTGAGAGCTCCTGGGAGGGTCCCGTTTTCCAGACTCGGCAGATGCAGGAGAGAGGGCAGTTGGCCAGGCTCTCTGCTCTGGTTTCCAAGAAGCTCCTTCCCTTATCTGTCTTGTATATTTGGCTTCTGTTTAGAAAAAAAAGGTGGGGGTGGTCACCATCAAGTTTTTAAAAGTTTGCAAAGCATTGACCAGTCTTCCCCCTCATTTTACAGAAGAGGAAACTGAGGCCCTGCATGGACAGGTGACTTGCCCAGTCAGTGACAGAGCTGGGACTAGAGCCCAGGGTCCTGCCTCCCAGGCCGGAAGCCTTCCCTCTTCTTTACCGGCCTCACCTTGCCAGTGCCTCTGTACGGGTGTGGCCCTGGTCTCCCAAACCAGACGTGAACTTGCAGGGAGCTGGCAGCTTGCTGACCACGGGAGGACGTTCCCTGGGTCAGCGTGACTGGGTTGGGTGGATCTTCATCTGACACGCATGATGAAGGGCCTGGACTGGGTAAGCCTTCTAAGTGTCCCTGGCATGAATTCCTTCTGTGGGAAAAAGTGAAGTCCCTGAAGCCCCAAATGATACTTGGAGTTCAGCCCTCCGAGCACTGGGTCGTCTGGGCCCGCTCTCTAGTTTCCAGGAGAGGAAGCGGACACCCAAAGCCGCCATGGGTCCCACTGGCACCAGTCCTCCCACTGGGGCCGGGCTAGTGCTCCTCTGCCACGTCCCCCCCTCCCCAGGGCCTCGTCCTTCTTCAGAGGGCCCATCAGCTCCTGCTGACACCTTACCCTCTAGAAGGTGTGACAAGGCCGGAAATGAGAGCGGACCCTCCCTGGGGGTCTTCAGCCCTCCTATCAGAGAGGCTTGGCTAGATCTCAACACCCGAACACCCACCGAGGGCCTAGTGAGACAATAAACCATGATAATCATGTTTTTAATAATCGCCTGGAGTTTGTTTAGCATACAATCACGGCCAGCAATAAATCCAAATTAAAAGCCCAACTGGGAGGCCTAAGTTAAGCTGCCTGGTCGGAAAAGGAACGGCTGAGGGAGAGGGCGGGGCGGAAGGAAGGGCCGGGCCAGGAGAAGGGAAGCAACCTTCCTCCAAGGCCAGGGTGCCCTCCGGAGGGGCAGGGAGGGGCCGCAAGGAAACGGGCAGGTCCTGGCCTGGGCCCAGCATCAGCCTCAGCCTTAGCGCACGTCTTGCTTGTCTAACCCCAGAGGATTTCTTCAGTGGACCAGGCCGAGAAAATATCTAAGTTCCCAAACTTCAGAGCCGGACAAGAGACAGTATCCATTCGCCTGCTGCAGGCACACAAGCAGGGACCTTACCTGTCATATTCAGCTGTGTATCCCCAGCCCACGGCATCTAATATGTGATCAGCCAGCATTTGTTAAATGAATGAATGAATGAACATGAATGAATGCTTCCACACTCATTCATTCCTCAGCTTTTCTCCTCCTTAAATATCTGTTGCGCACCTAGGCAGGGCCCGGGAACAGAAATGAATAGGGTCCCTGCCAAAGAGACAATAAACAGATAGATGATTCCCGTCGGTGATGCTTGCCGCAAGAGCGCACCCAAAGGGACTTGGCCAGACCAGGGTGAAGGGCAGGATTAACTAGGGCTTCCAGGAGGAGGTTTCTTGAAGCTGCGTCTGGAAGGGCAAGTGTTAAGGGTAAGGTTGCTGGGGGGCGGTGCCAAGGTTAGGGGATGATACTGACCTAGTGTTCCAGACACAGGGAACAGCCTGGGCAAAGGAGGGGAAGCAAGAGGCTGTGGCAAACTTGGGGAACTGAGGAAAGCTCAGTGAGACTGGAGAACAGAATCTGGGCTGGGAGATGAGGAGGGAGGGAGGGCTGAGGTTGTTGGCAGGGTCCAGGTCCTGAAGCATTGTGAGTGCATGCTAAAGAGTTTGGACTTTATCCTGAGGTCAAAGGGAAGTTATTGAAGGGCTTCAAGCCAGGGGATGACATGACCAGAACTGCAGTTTGGAGGGATCACTTTGGTTGAAGTGTGGAGACTGGAGCAGAGGTGAGGGAGCCCAGGGCCGGGCAGACCCGTTCCGAGGCTGCTGCAGTGATCCTGGCCAGGGACAGTGACATCCGGACCAGGCAGGAGCAGGGAATGGAGGGTCCTGGCATATCCTCTGGGGAGAGTCAGGGCAGGAGGGCGATGGGCCATGGCAACAGAATGCAGGGGTGAGGCACACGGGTGACTCCCTGGTATTTGGGTGGGTGGGCAGATTGTAGCAGCACTGCAGGCAGACAGGCAGCGTGCCTACAGAGACACCGGCTCTCTCAGGGACAAAGGAGCCACTGGTCCCAGTGCCTCCAACCTCTAAAGGGAAGAAAGCTGGGACACAGCTGAGCCACCCAGACCAAGAGAGCCATCAACACAAGGCCACTGTCGTGGGCAAGACTTCACACTGACTCCGTAACTGAAGCAGAGGCAAATTCCAGAAGCTTAGGGCCACTTGCCACAGTACCTGCAACTTCAAAAGGAGGATGTGTTTCTGCAAGTCTGCCTTAAGTCCATCCTGCTGCAATGATTTGCCATGTGCCTCCCTGGGAGGCAAAGTCATGAATCCGATGGTGTCCGAGCTGGAGTGGGTGCCTTCCAGATCAAGATCTAGATCCACATCTGGATCAACCCCTTCATTTGACAGTCTTAGAAACTGAGGTCCAGGAAAGCTGGTGACTTGTCCAAAGTCACCCAGCAGAGCCAAGAACAGAGTCCAGGCTCTGAGTTCCGACTCTAAGCAGAAATGTTTTACAGTGTTTCTCCTCTTGCTGTGCAACTTCCTGACCCTCTCTGGGCCTCAGTTTCCTCAGCTATACGAAGAGAACCGGATGGGTTGGAGGTATGGCTTGAATAAGAACACATGTGGGACAAGGGAGGTATGGCTTGAATAAGAACACACGTGGGACAAGGGAATGGCCTTTTGAGCTATAAAGCACCACAGTTAGATAGCAGCTTTGTCTTTTCACCGTTACTTTAACAAATATTTATCTTGTACCTGCTAAATTCTAGATTGCCTCTAAACACCACAGGGGATGCAGAGGCGAGAAAGACAAGGGCCCCAAGTGGGAACTGCCCTCTCCACTGGCTCTGGGCTCTGGGGACTGGTGCATTTCAGCAGAGGGGTCCTTCCTGCAAGGGTCCCCCTTGCTGCCCCAGCCTCATTCACACTCCCTCCAGGACCCTGAGATTGTAACCAGATCCATCATCCCAGGGAAGGACAGCTCACAGACCATACAACATTCACCCAACAGTCCTTTATTATATGCCAGGCATCATGCTAAGGGCTGGGCTCTGTGCCCTCAGGGAACTTACCGTCTAATAGGCCTGAGGTGCACAGGGTCCCACCTGCAAATAAATCATGCTTCCCATCACAATGGGGAGAAAAAGCCCAATACTTCGCTGGTCTCAGGGCCCTGTTGACCATACTGACCACAGCTGCCAGCACTGCCGCTCACTCACGCCACTCCAGACACACACACACTCCTCTTTCCTCAAGCACATGCCAAGAATGGTCCCACCGCAAGGCCTTTGCACTTGCCGTTCCCTCTGCTTGGAATGCTTCTCCCCAGATACTTGCATGGTTCACTTCCTCCCTTCATTCAAGTCTCTGCACAAATGGCCCCCCTCAGAGAGGACTTCCCTGACCACCCTACCGAAAAGAACAATCCCTGATCCTTCCCCATTCTCTTACCCTGTCTTAGATTTCTTCAAAGCTCTTATCATGACCTTCTTTTTATACTATTCAGACTATATTTTTATTTGTTTATTTGTTTACCATTTGTTTCTCTCAGTGGAATATGAGCTACATGAGGTTAGAGTCTTGGTTTTTCTCACTGCTCCATCTCAGTGCCTAGAACAGAGCTCCGTAAATATTGAATGAATGAGTGAATGAATGAAATCCTTGAGGCCTTTGTGCCATAAGAGAAACACTACTACACTTCCCTGTTTCTTAAAGGCACTTCTCAAAAACATATGCACAGTTCTGAAGTGTAGATATATACATTTAAAGCAAAGTTTATTTTCTCCCCAAAGCTATTATTAAATCGATGCTGCCTCTCACAATCGACGGCATCTTACAATTGAGGAAATGCACAAGAACCCAGAGAGCGGGGATTTATCCTCCCCAAGGAGACATGGTGGAAACTTCCCCAGGAAGAGCATATTCAGCAGGGCTTTGAGGAATGAGTGAGCATTTTCTGCAGTGAGACTGTAGAAAGGGCATTCCAGGCAGAGGAAACAGCATGTGCAAAGGCACAGAGGTCTGGAACAGTATTTGTCCGTTGCAAGGGCCCCACAGTCTGCTCTGCCTGGAGAGGAAGATTTGGGAGATGAGACTGGGAGGCCATTTAGAAAGGTCCTCAATTGCTCCTCTTTGTTCTGGAGGCAGACAATAGCCACAGAGGAGTCTGAGCTTACCTCCTGCCTCTCATGAACCCCGAATCGAACCACACAGAAAAGCACCATGGATTTAGCAGGACAGGATGAATCCGAAAGCCAAACATCACCAAAAAAAAATTTTTTTTCTCCTGTCTTACAGGCTACTTGCTACCAGGACCTGCTTCCACTTGGCCTTCAAAGGCTGAGCCTATGGGGCACGGTACTCCCTCCACCATCCTAGGAAGCCTGGGACATAGCGGCAAATTCCATCCCCTGCCTACCCAGCATGGCCATCTTGCCTCAGACAGATTGGTTTCTTCCCTCCTGCTCTGGGAAGGGAGGACTAGCCTTCCCCAGGTGGGAGAAGGTGAAGGTCCAGGTTCCCTGTTAATAATACCATGTGCCAGGCACTGTGCCAAACACGTCCCAGCTGTTATCTCCTCTCCTGTGACCTAACATAATTATTCCCATTTTACAGAAGAGAAAACTGAGGCTACCATTCCAGCACCTGCATGGCCTGTGATGGATACTTACTAAACATTTCATTTTTCCATAAACATTAATTGAGCATCTACTTTCTACGACGCCCTCTGCCAGGTCCGAGTCTTAAATAAGTTCGATACACGTCATGCCCATGCCAGTGCCTCTGCACAGAGTTCTTCACCAACTGAAAAGCTCCACAGATGTTTCAAGATGCTCCTCAGATGCAGCTTCTGCGAGCACTCCGAGTGGGGCTTATCACACCCTCCTCTGCTCTCCTCGCACCCAGCAGGACCCTCTGCACAGCATGCGGGGTTCCCCTCTAGCTTCCCTTTCTCCTAGGCCAGAGACTAGGCCTAGCACACCACCCGGCACACAGTAGGTCTTCCAAACACATTGATTAATTGTGAATGAATGGATGAACAACCAAGTGATTTAAAAAACAAAACAGAACACCTCAGTCCTAACAGAGCTGAATCAAAAGAGGAAAACATTCAGAGCTGACATGTGAGTCAGGGAAGGCCAGCCTCTGCCTCTTTCCGAGCCGTGGGGCCCTCAGAGCAAGCGGGGAGGAGTTCGAGGTGTCCTCCAGCCAGGGGCAGAAGGTCCAGCTGGGTGCAGGGATTTAAAGGGGTTGGGGGCGTGAAGCACTTGCCCAGGAGAAGACAGGCGGTGGGGACAGGCAGGCAGGCTTGTCCCCACAGCAACCACGCCTGGGGAAGGGGCTGGAGGCCTCACTTAATGAATGGAGCTGGCATACCACAGCCCTTCACCAACAGAAGAAAAGTAATTGTTGGGTTTGCAGTTAATTTGTTCTTTTAATGGACCCATCTTGTTATCAGTTATTAAAATGGGCTTTCCCCATTAGCTGTTGGAGTCCACAGAGGCAGCTGGTTACCCAGCCCCTCTGCCTTAACAAGAAACAAATTGGCTGGCGCATATGTGCTGAGGCATTGGAGGGCACAGGGGGCTGTTAACTTGCCAACACACACTAGCTCAGGGGCACCCGAACCCTGTCAACATGCACAATGAAGCTCACACAGGGTATTTTGAACACAGAGCATTAGGAATCTCACCAGTGGATGAAAAAGACTCAGTGATTCCTATATGCGCAAAAAGGCAGAGCTGAAAATGGCCTTGGAGACCACTGAGTTTACAGCCCCTCTTTTGATAAAGGGAAGAGCTCAGAGAAGGGAAGCAACTTTCCTGAGGCCTCACAGCATGTTCACGCCAGAGCTAGGCCTAGAACTCAGGTCTCCCAGTGCCTAATTTCAGTGTCCTCCCAAAACATGAGCGATTAAGGCTGATGCAGTTCCTTCTGAGCTGGGGTTCCCAACAGTCCCCAAGGCCCCCTTCTTGCCATTTTCCACTCCACCAAACTGTCTCCTAAAGGCAAACAAAATCATGGCATCACAGCTCAGCTCACAATAGTTATAACAGTTACACTCCCTGGCATATTTGAGGCACTTTACAGTTTACAAACTGCTATATCTCATTAACTCTCCATCTCAAAGGTACGCAAAGCTGGTATTATTTTAATCCCCACTTTCCAGATAAGGAAGCCAAGACTCAGAGCCGGTAAGGGATTTGTCCAAGCTCACAGCTTGGAAAGATAAGGCCAGGATTCAAAGCCTGGACTTGCAAATCCAAATCCCAGTGTCCCCCAGGGCCGGTCTGTGATTGCTGCCCGCAGAAACCAAGGTTCTTTCTCTTAAAACTGCTCTCCAAAATACAAGCATGCAGGAGCACATATGCACCCATCACCCCAGCACATGGGCCTGAACGAATGAGCAAGGCTGGCATGTGCCCACTGGCAGGCGGCCTCCCCGCTACTCATTCCCTTCCCCCAGCCAAGGCTGCCCCAAATCGGCCGACACTCTCGGGCACTTAATAAGCAAAAGCATCAAGTCAATCAATAAGCTCAGCTGTTGACAACAAGCGAGAGCTGAGCACTCCTAACAGCTAATAATGCTTTGAGCTATAAACATGGCCATTAGCTGGGCTCCCGCCCTGCCAGGCAGGCTCTGCTGCTATGGACAGAGGCATCTGCGCCTGCAGCCAAAGGCTATGGCATTTTGAGGTTGGCAGAACCCACTCAGCCTGCCCAGGCTGCGCTGTTACTGCCGCCCCTGCCCTGACTTCCCCAGGACCCAGCCCGGCTGCCATGCTGACAGGACCCTAGCTGGATCCCACCAGAACACATGGGGACCCCAGGTCACCTCCAGGACACCTAACTTTGAAGTCCATGCGGTCTCACAACCACACAGCACCACCCTCGGAGACCTGCCGAGGGAAAACGTTACACCCAGCCCTCGAGGAGACCCTCTTCAAAGGGGATGCCAGCCTCCTGGCCCAGCCATTTACTAGCTGTGGGACCTTGGGGAAGTTACTAACCTCTCTATGCCTTTGCTGCCTCCTCCATAAAATGGGAATAACCACCACCTCCCAATGTGATTGTGAGGCTTAAATGTGATCACCATGCCTAGCAGAGTGCCCAGCACATGAAAGATGCCTGAGACTCAAGGCAGGAGGAAAGGGGTCCAGGGAGCCCCCTCAGAGCAGGGGAGAAGACAGCATGATCGGGAGGAGGAAGCAAGCCCAGTGACACACCCTGAAGTCAGACCTGGACAGGTAGCAGGCGGAGGCTCTCCCTGTTTCCAGCTGTTTCTACAGATGATGTCTGACCTTCAGATCCTGTTCAGCCAGGGCAGGTGGGAGAGGGAGGGACCAGCAGACCTGGATGACGCATGAACACAGTGCCCCGCCCCAGTGCCAGCCCTGAATCAAAGAGGGCACTGAGGTCCCAGGATGGGTCCTAAATTGGGCACAAAATGATACCAGTCTCTCCTTTTAAATGAATGTCAGCCATGGCAGGGAGTTGCAGTATCTGAGGGTTGCCCTTAATTACAGAATCAGGAGGCATGTATTCCCTCAACTTCCCAAAGGAAAATAATATGACTTCTTATTAAGTGGATTACTTGAAAGTAATGTCAAAACAAAAGCGTTTTCCCCTCTCTGGAAATCTTTTAGCATTTTTGACTTTCCAGTGGCTTCTGCTATCTGCCTGCCTGCCTCTGTGTGTGTGTGTGTGTGTGTGTGTGTGTGTGTGTGTGTGTGTTCGTGTGTGTTCCTCTCTGCCCAGTGTCCTTTTCTGGCTCTCTCTGTTCCTCTTTTTCTCTCTTTTATCTCTCAGAGATACAGAGATAGTCTATGTGCACACATGTACGAATAGCCACCTTATTTCTCCTGCTACTGACTTCTCAGCCAGCTCCGAATTCCTGAAAACTTTTGGATAAGAGTTTCCACCAACATCCCAAGATTGAGAGGGGAAAGGGCCTTGGAGGTGTGATGGTTCAGAACCAAGGACAGAGTTCCCTGTTGGCTGCCTCCAGGGTCCTGGATCAAGGTAAGCAGGATGCAAGGAGGCTGAGCAGTACGGGAAGAAGCTTCTGGAGCTGAAGTGGGTGGACGAGGAGGAGCCCGAATCCGTGGGAATGCGTGGGGCCGAGAGCAGAGTGATAGTGAGGTGAAGGGCAGACGTATGAAAGGCAGTGGTAGTGAGTGTAAAGGGGTGGGGCTGTGAGCTCAGGTGTACCTGGGCACAAGGATGAGGTGAGCAGAAATGTGCTGCCCAAGTATGTCTCTGCATTCGGGTGGATGTGAAGGCAGGCATGACGGATGAGCAAATGGGTGCAACCCTGGATTAGAACTGGGTTGCTTTCAGCCTTCCTGTTTCCCTCCTCATTTTCTCCTGGGAGGCAGCAGGGGCCATGGGGCTAAGCCCCAGGGAGGGTTGGAGTGGAAGATGAGCTGAGGTCATGCTCAGGACTAAGCTCACACTCAGAGCTCTGCTTGTGGAGGAAAGGCAGGAAAAGGAAGCAGGCCATTCCACCAGGCTGGTGAATAAATATTTAGAGGACTGTTTCCACGTGTATAAAAACTCAGCCTGTCTGGTAGGCAGTGTTTGCAGAGGCTGAGAGGGGAGAGCTGGAACCAGGCCAGCCAGAAGCCTGTTTAAACCCTCTAACTCACAGCTTCCCCAACCCACGTTGCACCGGCCCTTCTGGCTCTCAGAGACACACACAGGGCACTCAGCCCACTGGCACACACGCTAGTATACACCAGCACCCTGCATATGGGAAGCATGTGTGAGTGCATGCACACACATGGCATACTATATCACACACACTACCAGACACCACTGTTCACATATCATCACAAAAACATCCACAATGGCCATACACTCACACATAACACATTCCCACACTTGCTTCACAAGGCATCACACCCACAAATGCACATATGACTTAAACACACCAATAAATCATAGATTAAACAATGTCACAGGTAGACCAACAAATGCATGGTCTCTCACAGGGACCAAATTATACCTTAAATAGCATGTCACTTAGACTTACCTCTTAGAGATAGTCTGTGTGCACACATGTACAAATAAACACCTTATTTCTCCTACTACTGACTCTTCAGCCAGTTCAGAATTCCTGAAAACTTTTGGATAAGAGTTTCCACCAATGTCCCAAGATTGAGGGGGGAAAGGGCCTTGGAGGTGTGATGGTTCAAAGCCAAGGACAGAGTTTCATGCATAAACCCATAGGCATCAACTCCTGTGGACTCACAGAGCTCACACATCAGCACAGCGCAGTTCATTTATTAAGGGCCCGAGATACTTTCTGCAGCACCACATGCTATCTTGCATGGGCAACTCACCACCACCAAGGAGACTTTATACTGTAAGCATAAAATTTATCAGATGGTGGTCAAAGACTCACTCTGGAGTCAGAAGGCCTAGATTAGAGTCCCAGTTTTGCAATTTGCGAGCTGATTTTGCAGGTGGCGGAAGAGAGTATGTAAGAATTAAATGAGATGATGGACTTAGAATGAATGATACCAAGCACTTGGTAAACCCTCAATAAACTATCTATAATTATCACAGTTTCCATATATTTACTGTCACCATTTCATAAGTATGGAAGTTGAGGCCCAAAGAGTGGAAGTGACTTGTCCAAAGCCATAAGAATGATCATAAAGATAGCAGCGGTGTGGGTGATGATGGTGCTATAAAATCAGACACTTACTTTGCACTTACGAAAGTCAGATGCTGTTTTATGTGTTTTTGTTATATGTTATCTCATTTAACCCTCATAACACCCATATGAGAGAGGCCCTATTACATCTCCACTTTATAGCTGAAGAAACTGAGGCACAAAAAGTTACACAGTGAGGGTAAAGCAGGAGGTGGGCTACAGATTTGTTGCAAAGTAGGCCCTGCCCTGCCATCTTGGCCCACTTACACCCCAGCCACCCTCTACGTGAACTCCAGGACTCTTGAGTGATATTAGGGTTTCTCCCTGTGATTACAACCTGCCCCAGCTGTAGGGGCTTTCCTCGCTGACTGTTAAGACCTCTTCTCTGGTTCGCACTCTTTCCTGGGAATCTAGGCCTTACTCTTGGTCTAACTAGGGTGTGGGAAACACAGGGGGTACTGGAGATGAAACTGGATTCCACTGCCAGGTCTGTGACTCAGATAACCCACAGCCTGGCCAAGCTCCTTAGCCTCTAGGGTTCCCAGTCTGCCCATCTGTGAAATGGGAATAACTGTGCCTCCTCAGAGAGAGAGGCATGTTCATAAGCATGAATAGTCTTTGTAAACTATAGAACTACCTACAAACAATTATGGCAGCAGCAGGGAGCTGGGAAGCTCCCAGAAGCCTGGGGGCTCAGATTCTGCACTCAGAGCGCATCAAGATCACAGCTTTGGTGGGAATATCCACGTACCATGAGGTCCTTCTGGAGAAGTGCTCAGGGAGTGATGGTCCCAGGGCCAGCAGGGAGACAGCCTTGGAAGCACATTGGCCTACATGCCTTTTTATAGCAATGAGGAAAAGGTATGTCTCAGTCAGGATCAGCTACATTACGCTGCAGTTGCAAATAACCCCCAAATCTCAGTGGCTGAAAACCAGCTCCTTCTTGCTCACGCTGAAATCCATCACCAGTCAAGAGGTGGCTCTGCTCCCAGCCATCACTGGGTCCCAGGCTGATGGAGCAACTAACGTCTTTCCTGTTGCCTGTCACTTTACCCTGGAGGGTCTCACTTTGGCAATTAAGTGCCTGGGCTGGAAATAACAGGTGTCAATTCTGGTCACAAGTCAGGAGTTAGAATGAACACAGCCCCACTTAAGGGGACCAGGCATTGCAATCCTCCATATAGAAAAGGATAGGTGGGGACAGCTATAAATAACTGGATGGCACTACTAATGATGACCACAGAACGAAAGAATGAAGCAGCATCCATGACACGAGAGTGCACCACGCCCAGCAGCCACAGCTCCTGGGAGGATGTAGCCTCTGTGGCAGGCATGCCCAGTCCGGTGGAACATTCCCTCCCAGTGTGACTTTCCAGAATGATATGGAGTATGGAGTCCCAGACGCCTGATTTTGACCACTTGGCTCTGCAACTCAATGCTGTGTGACTATGGGACTGTCATGGCCTCTCTGAGCCTCAATTTCCTGATCTGTAAAACAGGGTAAGCTCTCTGCCAGAAAGGTTGTCATGGAGAAAGCACCTATATTGTGTTGCTACCATGCATGGCACATAGAGAGCACTACATAAATGGGGACTGTATCTCCCATGGGCTAAGGCACTGAAGAGACCCATCCTCTACCCGGCCCCAGCCTTGGAGCCTGGCCATGATCCCTCCTTAGTCTTTCCCCCACTGTCTGCCTCCTGCTGTCATTGGGTTTCTGCAGTCTCATCATGCCAGTGGTGCCCACACTATGGAAAAAGGGAGGTGCTGGCTACCTAGCAGAGGGAAAGCTCAGTGGCCCATCTGCATGCTCCTTAATGAGGAGCTAAAAGTAGGGGCTGGAGAAAGACATGTTCCAGCAGCACAGACACTGTCACCCTGAGCATCCCTGTACTCTGCAAAGTATGGCTCTCTCTGGCCCCAAAAGGACCGGCAGGCAGCCCTAGCTCTGGTAGCTAGAGAAGGGGGAGACTGTCCTCCTCAAGCCTGCCCTTGCTCAGCTTCCTTAGCCTCTCGATTCTTTCTCCCCGAGCACATGCACACACCCCACAACCCCAGCTACCACCCATAAGTGGGCAGCTCCCAAATCTCTCACTGCTCCTGACCTGGTCCAGGCCCATAGGCCCCTTTCATCCTGGGCACTTCCATGTCCAAATCCACTGACAGCCCAAATTCAGCCTCAAACCTCACTCCCCTTCTCTCCCAAGTCCACCCCAACCTGGTCTTCCTCTCATATTCCCTATGTCAATGCAGGAATTTTTGAAGCCATTCACTTGTACAACCCAACTTTAATGCTGCCTGCACGCCAGGCCCTGTGCCAGGAGCTGAGGGTGCTGACATGAAAGCCTTGGTCTCGCCCTTGGCAAGTTCTCAGTCTAAGGGGAAGGCAACAGGAACCGGGGACCGCCAGGCATTTGCAGGGGCATAGGAAATAAGAGGGAGTGATCGGCTTTGCTAGTGAGGTGGGGGGTGGTCAGGAAAACTTCCCAGAGGAGGCAATTTGAGGGATGAGTGCCCTGGGAATAGCTGGGAGGGGCCATTCCAGGCAAAGGGCGCAGCGAGTGAAAAGCAGTTAAACAGCATGATGTGTTCAGAGAACACAGTCCTCTGTGGCTAAAGCATAAGGTCAAACCTGGAGGAAAAGAGTGAGGGAGGGAAATGAGGGTGCAAAACCAGCAGGGGACACGTGTTTCACGGTTGCTTCGTTGTGTCCCTCCCTCCAAAAATGGAGGTGTTCTTGGTAGGAAAACACAAGACAGGTTGTCTTGCCTGGGAGCTAGAGATCTTGGGAGCTCCCCTAGCAGAGCCCAGGTCCAACCAGGCCTCCCACCTGCAGCCTCTGCTTCCTCCTAGCTTCATGCTTCCTCTTAGCTTGTGCTTGCCATGACCCCGTAAGGCTCTGGCCCTGCCTCATTTTTCTGGACTCTTTCACGTACTCTAGGCCCCTGTAGCCTTGGTTTGCCTGCCCTCATGTTAGGCCCGCCCCAGGTCCAGGCAGCGGAAACCTAGGGGGGCCTGTGGCTGCCTCCTCAGCAGGGGCTTTGCTGGGATGAGGTGGATGTGGGCTCGGGGTGGGTGGGGGTGATGTGAGTGGCCCAGCCATCTTCAGGTCTAGTGCTGAAGCAGCTCCGCGGGGCTTTTGTGGAAGCGCTTGGACTCTATTCAGAGGAATGGGAAGCCCCGGAGGGCTCTAAAGAGGGAAGTGATAATGTTGAATTTCTGAATTAAACAGATGAGTGATGGCCCACTGAGCGCTTGGCCCTGTAGGGCCTGCTGGAGCACCCAGCGGGGAGGCGACCCTGGCCCACCTGCCCCCAGGGCAGGGGCTTTGGGGCCCAGAGAGCACTGATGGGAGCCAGTCGCTGAGGAAGTCCGTTTCCCACACTCACAGGCAGTAGAGCTCACCCCTTCCCACCTCTTCATGCACATAAGGAGCAAGGGTCTTGCTCGAGGTCGTTGTGTGGATCGGTGCTCGGGCACAGCTTGAGCCCACCCTCCGGTCCAGTGCTGCAGAGCCTCTGTGGCTGAGAGCTGACAAGGGAGTCTTGCAGGAGGAAAGGAGCCATCTCCAATTCTCTGCAAGGGAGTGGGGAGCCCCAGTAGGCCCCCACCCCAGCTCCCTTATGAACATAGGCTAAACCTGTAACCCCACTTCCACCATATCCGTTTTTCTGGGCTCTCTGTGCCAGGCAGAGGCAGCCAAAACCAGCAACCCCACTGCAGCAAGGGCCAGACGATAAGGAGGTAGAAAGCCCCAAGAAGAGTCCCCATATGCTTCCTGGTGTCCAAACAAAAGAGTTCTGAAACCTGCAACTCAGTGCTTGGCGACACACACACAAACACACAACAGCCAGGAGCTGCCAAGGCGGTACTGGCCGTCTCTTCTTGAGGCAGTTGTGCCTCTGAGGCAGGGCAGGGCCCTGGGAGAGACTCCAGCAGAGCGGCAGCCAGTTCATCCTGCTCTTCAACCAGGCTGTGGCCTCCTAAGTCTCCTCCGACACCTTCTCAGTCCCTTTCCTGCTTTCTGTCTCTGTCCCTATTTCTGGTGTCTTCCTGGCTCTTACAGTCTTTCGGCTAGGTCTTCCTGGGTCTCTCTGGGTCTCTCTCTTGGTCTGTGTGTATCTGAGTCCATGTCCTATCTTTTTCTATCTCCTCTATTTCCATAACATTTTCTGTGACAACACCACGGACTAACAGACTAGAAAGAACCCTTAGATTTCATCAGGCCTAAAAGGTACTTGTGGAAATAAGGAGATTGGAGCCTGACAAAGGGAAGGGACATGCCCCTGGGCATACACCAAGGCTTGTACTTCAGTGTCTAAAGCCTCCTTGGTTTATTAAAGCTAGAGCCAGTGCATGCTGCTGGCAAGTGGAAGAGAAGAAGCAGGAGACAGGGAGGAACGGTGACCCCACAGCAGCCACGTGCAGTAGGAAGAGCTTCAGGACAGTGGGCCGAAGCTCAGCCCTAGTAATAGCTGGTCCATGAGCAGCTGCTTAACCTAGGGCTCGCCACTTACCATCATGGAGCCTCAGTTTCCTCTTCTATGAAATGGAGATAATCAGAGCAACCCCACCTGCTTCACCAGACTGATTAATTTATTAGACAATGGACATGGGACTGCTTTGGAATAAACTGTAAGGCGTCAGGCAGGAACGGAGGGCAGGACGAGGACAATGACTGATGACTGGTGATAATGACGACTTTGATGGTGGTGGTGGTAATGGTGATGGTGACGGTGGTGGTGGTGGTGATGGTGATGGTGACGGTGGTGGTGGTGGTGGAGGTGGTAATGATGGTGGTGGTGGTGGTGGTGGTGGTGGTGATGGTGGTGGTGGTGGTGGTAATGGTTGTAATGACGGTGGTGGTGGTGATGGTGAGGATGGTGGTGGAGGTGGTAATGATGGTGGTGATGGTGGTGGTGGTGGTGGTGGTGGTGAGGATGATGGTAGTGAGAGTGGTGACAATGATGGTAATGAAAGTGATGATAGTGGTGGGGATGGTGAGGATGGTGGTGGAGGTGGTAATGGTGGTGGTAATGGTGGTAGTGGTGGTGATGGTGGTGGTGGTGATGGTGGTGGAGGAGGTAATGGTGGTGGTAATGGTGGTGGTGATGGTGGTGGAGGTGGTAATGGTGGTGGTGATGGTGGTGGAGGTGGTGATGGTGGTGGAGGTGGTAATGGTGGTGGTGATGGTGGTGGAGGTGGTGATGGTGGTGGCAGTGGTGGTGGTGATGGTGGCGGTGGTGGTGGTGATGGTGAGGATGATGGTAGTGAGAGTGGTGACAGTGATGGTAATGAAAGTGGTGATAGTGGTGGGGATGGTGAAGCTGTGATTGTGTTCACACTAGCAAAATGTAAAGCCCTGGATGTAGCCTTCTGATGCTGATGTAGAAGAGTGGATATACTTTGGAGACAGCAGCCCCACTCCACCCATCCCAGGGACTTCTCTCCACCCCCTGCCGGCCTTCCTCTTCAAGTTACTCCAAACCCCAGATCCAGGCCCCAGACCCCCCATTTCTCCAGCCGTTCCCCTGCAGTTGTCACCCTATCCCGAGTCCATGTGTCACACCTCTCTCTGCACCCTTAGCTCCCTTTGCCAGCCATCTCCCAAGCCTGTTCCTTCCCTCAACTCACCCCTACAGCCAGGCAAGGAGAGCGGGCACACTCACCAGAGCTACGTACACCCAGGAACACCTCACATTTCCCCTGCCTCAGCCACCTTCAACCCAGCACTGCCCTGCAGCCGGCTTTCTACGACAGGAGGACGGATGGGGCCATCCCTGCTCACCCACCCCCAGCCTTCCTCAACTCCTAGGACGGGACCACTGTGGAAGGTAAGAGGGTTGCTCATGGCATGGCACCAAGCACAGCCCTCTGCCTCAGTTTCCCTCACATGGTAGTGACCTCTTAGTCACTGGAGACTATGGGAAGAGTTTCCTGCCCAGCACAGATAAGGGTAAGTGACTTCTAAACTCTATTGCTACTTGCGCCCCCTCAGCAGGCTGGAACCAGAGGGAGAAGGGAGGCCAGAGCCTGGCTGTTTCCTTCTGTTTCGTGGGGCAACCACACCCTCTTCCACAGCCCTCCTCTCAACACGGGAGGAGTCAGGGCTGGTCACGGGAAGTGAAGGGTTTGAGAGCGGGTGGGAAACAGAGCTGTCAGCCAGAATTGAAGACCGAGGTTTGGGCATCCCAAACTCATCCCAGTATTGCCTCTCACCACAGCACTCTCTCCTTGTGCCTCAGTTTCCACTGTGCAGGAGGCATAGCCACTGACAGCTACAGAAGCCCATTGGGTACTCGCAATGCAGAAGTGGACAAGGGCTGGCAGCCTTCCAATCCGCTGGCCCCAGGGTCACTCAGAGTCTCCAGCGCACCTCCACCCCACCAGGCTGCGCTTGGACAGCATCACTGGGGAGTCAGTCACCCCAGCAGAGCCAGGCCCCGGCCCCTAACATTCCAATTAAACACTTTATTCTGATCTTGCTTGCGTCATCTGGGCTTGGAATAATGTCATCTATTTTCTCCAGACGGATGGAGCCTACAGGCCAGGTGGGGGGGACCAGAAGCCCCCATCACCCAAGTTGGCCTCATCACTACAGGGACACATTTCAATCAAGAGGAACTGCGGCCCTCGGGAAGAAAAGCCATCAGCCTTCCCAGGGACAAGCATCCATCCCCACGGGAGGAGAGAAACAGCCTTGGCCCCCCCAAGGGGAGCCCCATGTTCATGCCTCTGCCCTTCCATTAGTCAGCGGTCTCCGGCCAGCCAGGAACTCTGGAATCCCAGGGAAACAGCGAGGGGGGGGGGGAAGGGAGATCGAGGGCAGGGTCTGATGAGACTAGATTTGAGGAGGGTGAGGGCCCTAGTCGGGAGCCCTTGTCTAATGGAACGGGGTCAGCCCTTCCGTGAGGAAGCCCCCAGTCTGAGAGGAGAGAAAGGGCCTCTTTCAGATTGTTGGGGGAGGTCATCCTACTTGGGGAGAGTCCCAGACTGAGCGGGTTCTTGTCCTTGGGAACCCCCTTCTGATGGAGGAGACACAGCCTGTCTTGGATGAAGTCCAGTCTGAGAGGCACAGTCCCTGCCTAGGGAACCCCCGAGGCTTAAAGGGGAGTCAGCCCCTCCCTGACGGCAGAGACAAAGCACCTTGGGAAGCGTCATCTGAAGAGCAGCCATGGCCTCTATCACATGCTGAGCATCCCCCCAGCATCCCCACCATATGGGTCCTGGGGAAGAAAGACCCCTCACCTCAGGGCTTCCTAAAGGAATGTTTGTAATCTTTAGCATCAGGCAGACCTGACCTGAGCTCAAATTCCTACCCTTGCTTTCCCTTCCTGTGTGTCCTTGAACCAGTGACTTAGTCTCTCGGCACCTCCTTCCTTTACCTGGAAAATGGGACCTTTCTGAAGGAGGAAGTGGTGAGGTTATGTATGTGAGGCACCTAGCAGAGCGTCTGGCACACAGAGGCCCCCAGTGGAGGGCAGCAGCTTTCCAGTCAGGCCGACTCACAGGATGGGGCAGAGGGGTAGCCCTGCCAGCTCCGGGAACTTAGCCCTCGGGAGGCCAAAGGGAGCTCAGGTCCCACGGGGTGGTAACCAAGCCAGCAGTGGGACCAGGAGGGGTACACCCAGCCCTTCTTGGGTGACTAGAAGATGGCACAGGCCAGATGCCCAGGAGGATACTGCAGATGAACTAGGGGCCTAGACAGTGGGGACAGGGAACGAGACCCACCTCCTAAAGCAACTCCAGATTTAAAAATTATCATCAATGGCCCCAGAACAACAGAAGAGGCTCCTTGGATCCCCCACCTCCAAGAACGGCTTCTGAGCTGGCACTGCTTCCTTTGGGGTTATTTTTAACTTGTTTTCCCAGTAATGATTCTTCTGGGTGGATTTCAGGGTTGTAGCTACGAGGTCTCTGGGAGACGGGAGCAGAATCCATACCAAAAGACAAAAAGAGTGCTGTTATTCATAGTAATTCAACTGGATTTGTAAAGTTATTCTTAAGCATTTGTCACCACAAAAGTAACTTTGATTTGGCTTCGTTGGAGCTGTTCTCTCTGCCCAATTTTGCTTTCTTATCTTACATAGGAGGCCTAGAGAGTGTAGAAGCCCTGTCAGGAACTAACAGAACAACTTGGAGACCACCTTCTCAGAGAGAGAAGGGGGAGGTCACCCTTTTGGGGCTTGCATCTCAGAGGAGAAGCATGATGCAGATGATAATGAGAGCAAACTCACACAGAGCATCTACCGTGCACCAGTCACTGCCCCAAAGTGCTTTGCAACAATTTGAGGTCGGTACAACTGATAATCCGCATTTTACACAGGAAGAACTGGGTACAGAGAGGTTAAGTAAGCTGCCCAAGATCACACAGCTAGTAGATAGCAGAGCTGGGATTTGAACCCAGGCAGTCTGGCTCCAGGAATTAGATTCCAAACCACCCACTGGACAGCCCCTGGTAACTGCTTGTGAGGGTCTGAGACACAGGTGGGGAGGTGGAAACAAGGATGTGTCCATTTATGGTGAGGAGGGGAGAGGGGTCTCCAGGTGGAGAAGACGCTGCAGTCACCCCAGACTCTCTGCGTATCCTCTGCTGATGGGTTTGGAGGTGGGCCTGAGAAGTCTTGGGAAGATCAGCCTCAAAGGGAATGTAAAATCAAATGTTCTCTGCGCAGGTGAAATGAACGAAGGCTTTAGAGGTGGACAGACCTGGAATCGAATCCCAGCTCTGCCACTTTCCAGCTGTGTAACTTAAAAGCAAATTACTTTGCCTCTCTGAGCCTCAGCTTCCACATCACTAAGTGGAGATCATATGTAAATACCACTCAGGATTATAGTGAAGATTGAAAAAGGTAATGGGTAGGAAGTACCTGAGACACTGGTGTCCAAACCATGGCCTCCTCTGTCCTTCAGTCATTCATTCATTTGTTCAACTAACGGTTATCGAACACTAAAATGCACGCACGGAACTGTGTTCAGTGTTGAGGGAGATTTAAAGATGAATAAGATATAATCTTTGTTCTTAAGGATTTTATAAGTGAATAGAGGCAGCTGAAAGCTCAGGTAAATTCTAGCTAGAAGGCAAGCAGTGATGGATCCCATCTGGAGTGATGAATAAGGCCTCACAAGGAGGTGGGAAAGGAGGGACAAGTCCTCCAAGCAGAGAGAACAGCAGGCGAAAGGCACCAAGGCAGAGAATTGTACAGCCTGTTAGGCGGAGAGCGGCTAAAGGTGGGGGGAGAAAGTATGTCAAGCACTAAATGCCAGTCTGGGAAATTTGGAATTAATCCTGTAGGCAGAGGGGCACCATCGATGGTTTATAGCAAGAGTGAGACCTCAGATTTGGTCTCAGATTCAGAGCTGGGATTCAGATTTGGGAGGTGGGTGGAAAACTAAGGAAGGAGAAGATGGGTTTTGATTCCAGCTGGGAAATGAGCTCCCTGTTGGAAATCAGTCAAATTGCCCACTGCTCTGGGTCTCGCATTCCCACCTGTAACACTCATGGATTTCCCAGATGGCCTCTTATGGTCATACAGGTGTATGTCGTGAGGGCTTCCCAGGCCTTAATATCCCTGGCTCCCCCCCCCCCATCTTCCCAAAGCGGGAATCCCAGGCATTGCCAACCCCAGGAGCCAGGCAGAGCTGGCTGGACACCTCTGGGGTCACAGGCATCAGCTGGGAGGCTCTGGGTAGAAGTTGGGCTCCAAGCTCCTCCCCTGCCACGCACACCTGGGAGCCAAGTTAGCCAACAAAAGAAAAGTGGAGTAAGCTGTAGGAGCAAGAGTTTACTGCCATTTAGCTGCTGGGCTGTGGCACTGGATTTCACTCGGCGTTTCTCTGGCTCTAGCTCTGTATTCCCTCGCTTTACATTTGACCAGAGCTTTGCCCTGGAATTAAGTGAAGCTGTGTGGGGGGTGGGGAAGAAAAGACGGGAGAGTAGAGCCCAGCACCAGGCTGCATGGCCCGAGTCCAAATCCTTCCTTGGCTGGGTGCCCGGGGGTGGTCCTAATTCACTCTCCTCTCTTCTGGGGGTGTGCCAGAGGGAGGAAGGGAGGGGGAACAGCTAGAGTCAGGGTCGGTAGAGGGTGCGAGTTGGAGGGATGCACTGCCTGACGAGGAATTAAAGGGGAACTGCTCTAGGAAAATGAGAGTAGGGAGACGGTAAACAGATGGTTCAGGGGGCAACTCACTTTGTAGAGAGTAGGTGTGTGTGTGTGCGTGTGTGACTCTGCATAGACATACACTGATAAGATTCTTTATAAGCATCTCAGTGTCTTTAATCATGCACGTGTGAAGCTGTGTGTAACTGAGTATAATAACCCTGGGAGTGGATGTCATCACGGGCGTATCCCTGGGTGTGTAGGGGAAGGTGCCTGCTTGCCTCTCCAGCCTCCCTTCCCAGCACCACCCCAGCTCTCAGGGCTCCAGCCACACTCTTTCCTGATCACACTCTAGCCCGGCTGGCTCCAGGCCTTTTTAAAAGCTGCTCCCTCTTCCTGTAACAGCCTCCTCTCCTCTTTCTTCTCCACACTTCCCTGGCCCATACCATCTTGTCTTTCATTCTGTGCAGCTCGAAGCTCCCCTCCTCCAGGAACTGCTCCTTTTTCCTGCAACATCCATGACCTAGACTGAACTAGATGCCCCTCTTTCCGTCCCCCACAGCCCCTCTAGATCAGCACTCACACCCTACATCATAATGCCACGTGTCTGCCCGCTTGCCTCTTCCACACAATCAGGAGCTCCCTGAGAGCAGAAACTATTTTATTCAGCTAGCATAGCTCAGACACATAGTAGGTGATTAATAATTCATTTATTCAATAATCATTAACTGAGCACCCAACAGATGTTAGGCAAGGGGCGTACAGTGGGAACAACACAGGTAGCGCCTGCCTTCCTGGATCTCCCCTTTTTAGCAGGAGACAGACAAATCAACACACTTGGATGCAGTCTTAGATGCAGGAAACAGGGTCTTACAGGTGCATAGAATAGGGACAGGGTACAGTGTTGGGGAAGGCTTCAGAAAGGAAGAAATGTCCAAAGTGAAACAGTATGAGTGAATGAGTGCATAAAGTAAATGAGTGAATGGACTCAAACTGGAGTCCAAGGTCTGAGCTAAACCACCCGGCCCACCAAATCAGGGCTGAACCCCGAACTGATGACCTGGGGAGCCTCATCCCCTCCATCAAGGAGAAAATTGGTTCCCAAGTCCACTGCAGGACTGAGCCAGATGGTGAGACTTTGGAGATGAGCATACTGTGGGGCCAGAAACCAGGCCCATCGTTACATGGGTTATATTCTTGTCTGTGTCAGTAACTGGCTGTGTGACCTTGGGCCAGTCTCTAGCTCTCCCTGGGCCTTGAGTTTCTTATCTATACAATAGGAAGGGGATGGGTTCTGATCTATAATCGTGAGAACATGACCCCATCCCGGCAGGGATTTACGGTGTAGTGATGACTGCATGTCCAAGGTGCAGAGAGAGACTGAGGAGAGGGCCATGTGAGCCCTGACTCGTTCCTTACTTCAGCTTGGTCTTTTCTTCCATGAGGCCAGGTGACCATATCCCCTTGAAGAGATCTGGGAAGACTTCACAGAGAAGACCCTTGAGCTGAGATGTTAAGATGAGCAGGATTTTAATGGTGGTGAAGAACATTAATGAAGCAGGGGTGGAGTACGAGCCAAGGTGTCGGGAGAAGAATGAGCCTGGCATGAAGGGGGACACCCGGGGATGGTGGTGGCTGGCCTGGCTTGCTTGGGGCAGGGGATTCACGCTGGGGAAGAGTGGAGCAGTGATGGCTCGGTCCTGCAGGCTGTTGGGTCCCAGCCCAAGTCCTCCCAGTTAGGGTGCGGTTGGCATGGCAGCTGAAGGAGCTCAAGCCCCCTTGAGGAACAGGGCCCAGCAAGACCTGAGACAGCCAAGACAAGCATCAGGGGTGAAGGTGACCTTGGCAGTGGCCTCCCAGACTCTGGAAGTTCAGGGCAGTGAGGTACCAGGTAGGGCCTTTTTGTGAACTCAGACTCAAGACCTGATTATAAAGGACCGGGTAAAAACAATGACCCAATCACTGACATAATGAATACGGATAGATAATCCTGTGAGTCTATTTTATGGAGCACATGCGCCAGGCACCATTCTGGGCACTGAGGACACCCTGGGGAATGGTTCATATAGAAGAATCTTGGCCTCTAGGGATCTTACATCCTAACAATGGAGACAGATTAAATGGAGATTATAAAATTCAATGTCGACTGCTCTGAATGAAATTAAATTAGGGTAAGAGGCTACAGCAATGGGGCGGGAATAGTTGTTTTACATTAAATCAGGTGTTCAGGGAGGTGGTGCAGTGACCTGAATGAAGTAAAGGACCAAGACTCACGGTCTAGGGGAAAAGCACGCCAAGTGGAGGGAACAGCAAATACAGAAGCCTAAAGGCAGGGACGTGTTTGACATATTACTACAGAGAAGCCTTTGTGTCTCCAGTGGAGTCAAATAGAAGGAAAGTGATAAAAAAAAAAATTAGTTTGGGAATGCAGCTAGGGGTCAAACCATGTAAGGACCTGGTAGATCACCGTGAGCTGTTTGGTTCCAGTAACAGTCACAATCGATACTACAGAGTACGCATTTGTGCCCAGTACTGGACAATCAGTGCACATTACTGGGTATTTTAAAAGTGACCAAGAGGTTGGTGCGATTATCCACATTTAACAGATGAAGCAACTGAGGCTCCAAGAGGCGAGGCCCTGAGCACCTGCCCTTTCCGGCTGACATTCTCCTGGCTTGAGAAGCAGTGTCGATCCTGGAATCTGAGCTGGGAGACCAGCCTGCAGGGGGAGCACAGTGGCCCAGCTCAGGGTAGAGACCTGTGGCTACTGGAATAGCTGCCTGTATGCGTAACTGTGTATTAGCCTGGGTGTACAACTAACATCACATAGGTGTGAATCTGGAGGCTGAGCGGCTCAGTATGGTGCTGCAGAGAAAACACTACCCTCTCGTCAGAGGCCTGTGCCCCCAGGTCCCCTGCACTGGCCTCCACGCATTGCCTTCCCTGCCCTGAATGACCTGTTTGTGCCCGCTGCCCCCGCTGACGATGAGCTTCTCCAGCCGGAGACAGTAGCTTTGCCATGTGTAATCCTGCGAACTTACATCTCATAGTAAAAGCGGTAAGTAGGTTACACACTGAGTGGTGGTCTGCTACTTTCTAGCTATGTGATCCTAGGCAAGAAACTTACTTTCTCTGAACCTCAATTTTCTCATCTAGAAAATAGTAATAATAATAGTATCTGTTTAACAGGGCTGTAGTGAGGACGCAGCTAAGGCATGCAAAATGCCCAGCACAGTGCCTGGCACATAAAAAGCCCTCACTAAATGCCAGCTATTAATATTACTGGGCACTCAACAGGGGCTTGAGGAACTAAGCTCTTGAACTGTCCCATCAGGGTCTTGTTTGTCTTACTCAAACCTCTGTATTTTAGTACCTAGCTTCACACGTAATTGGAGTTAAAAAAAAAAAGCCAAAGTACCTAATAAAATAGCTGGATTAATAGGCCTCAGTTTTTACAGCTGTGAAATGAGAGGGCTAGCTTAGGGTATCTCTGAGTCCCTTCCAGCCAAGCCAGACGAGGATTCCAAGGAAATCCCAGGAGCCCCCCCAGATGGTGAATTCCCCTTAGTGAAGCCCACATTGGCCTGTCCTATCTTCTCCTGTTGACAGGCATCTTGAAACACAGGGACATGCTGACAGGACAGATGTCACCATGTCCACCGTGGCGGCAGGGTCAGGCAGAAGAAGTGTGTGTCCTTGACGGGCATCCATGTAGGGCACAGGGGCCTGAAACAGAGCCCAACTTGCCCCCACCTGTGCCTGGCAGGAGGATGGGCTGTTCCAGGCATCACCCAGCTAGAGATCACAAGAACCCCCAACCATTGCCAGTGTTTCTACCTAGAAAGACATTTGGCCCTAAACAAAATGGAAATGACAGAAAGGAGACGCCACTACTTTAGTGAATAAGATGCCTGTCCGGAGCAGTAGAGTACACACATGCCAGGTCCTCTCTCCAGTCCGGGCTGCCCCTGCGCCTGCTCCTCTGACCTCACAGCCAGGTCCCAGCTGGCACTGCTAGTTGGAGTCCAGGACTAGGCCTCACAGGTGAGGTCAGGTAAGTCTGCGGGTATGGTAGGAAAGGCCCGAAGGAAGGTGTTTCAGTAAATGACATGTAAAATTGGAATGTTATAACAGCTGGCTTTCTACCTCGTGCCATTTGCTGTCTCCCCGAGACCTGGAACTGGTACTGCCAAGAGGAACAGGCCCATGGGGCAATGGAGTTGGAGCAACTTGGGCATTTTATTCCCAAATCAGCAGCCCTTTGCCTCCCTGGGGCATGGAGAAAGATCTGCCGTTTGGAGGAGCAGAGGATGATCAGACACGCCAACCCAGTGGGAGGCTCTGGGTCCATGAAGGGCAGGAGGCACCAGAAGAACCCGAGGCTGAAATTACATTCTCTAAAGGCAGCAGGCCATATCCCATACCAGACCCTGGACCTCAATCTTCTCCATAAGATTAGCGAAAATGCGTGATGCTACATAACCTATCACAACGGTAGTCAGTCAGAAGCTCAGTGCCTGTCTTCCTCTCTAGAATGTAAGTGCCACGAGGACAGGCGAGGTCTGTCTTGCTCACCGTTGTGAGCAGTGCCTTACACTTTTGTGAGAGAGGAGGCGGAAGGGGCTTAGGAGGGGAACGGAATGGGCAAAGGCAGGCTCATTTTCCTACCACTTAAGAGGGATGGGGTGGTGGTGGGAAGGTGGAGGAGAAGAACTAGAATTCTATGTTCGGTTTCCAGAGATGGTCCCGAGAGTGGGGTGGCACTGTGATCCCAGTCAGCTCCAAACATCTGTGGAGCAGGGCGGTTTGGTCCACATCACCAGGGGCAGCGGGTCCTCAGCTACAAAAAGCAAACTGAGTCTCTCCTCTGGACTTAACTCTTTACAAGCCCTATGTGCCTTCCTTCTGGGGAGGTGGGCAGGGGTAGAAGGCTTCCTTCCTCCTCTTCTCGGACCCCTCCCGTCTCAGGGAGTGGCTTCTTCCCCTCCCCCCCCCCGCCCCTTTCTCCCACATACACAGGGCCTGATTGCTCGCTTGCCTCTCAGTGGGATGGTTAATAAGCCCTTGGGTGACATTAATTGCCATCAGGCATTAGAAGCCTAATGAGAATCCTCTTCCTTGACGACTCCAGCACCTTCCGTCCCCAGGGCCTCCAAGAACTCGGCCAGGCCAGCCCTCTCCACTGCACCTCCCAGCTCCAGACAGATGTGGCGGTGGGGGAAGGGCGAGAGGCACTCTCTGCAGGCCCCCGTATCAAGCTGAGGCAGCAACAGCCAGCAGCCACGGGGGGAGGGAGGCTTCGAGGAATGGTCTAAACCCGTTTTCCAAAGAGAAAATGTCACTTTTCTGGACGAATAGGAAATCTACAGGGTCAAGAGGCCTAGGGCCAAGTCAGGCAAATGGGGGACGGAGACTGAGCACCCCAGCTGGCCTTGCTCTGACCTACCTTGCCCCACACTTTCCCTCTGGTTGAGTACAGAGGTATCAGTACAGGGTGACCCTCGAGACCCATAGCCCCCACCCCACCCCCGTAACAGCTCTGTCCATAGGATTGAAGACTGTCCCTCCAGAGTGGAGTGGGATTGAGACCCGTACCAGGGGGCTGCAGCGTGATTCCTACCCAGGGATGCTATGAAATCATTGCCATTGATCGAATGCCTGGCTGACGGCTGACGGTTGACTTGTCGGGTCTGATCTGAGTTGCGCTCTAATGGAACCGGCCTGACGGTGGGGAAGGACGCCGCCCAGCCACCCCTCCCCCTCGTCAGCAGGTTCCTGGGTGAGTGTGCAAGAGGGGCAGTCCCCCCCCCTCACTTCCAGGTTCCTTTAAAGGCTTACAAAACAACCTGTAGGAAGTAAAGTCCCCTCCTCTCCATCCCCCACCCCCAGCAGCAGGCGAGTTTTACCCTAGCAGCGCCAGGACAAATCCCCAAACGAGGCTGAGCTGGCGAGCTTCGCCGCGGCGCGAGAGCGGCTGGGTACCGGCTAGGCTGATTCCCACCCAGTGCCCCCCCGAGAGCCCCACGCAGACTATGGGGCTGGGAATAGGGTACCCCCTACCCGCGCGTCTGGCAGAGCGGTTGTAAAGCAGAGACCAGCAGGGAGCGTGCATCCTTTGAAAAGGGACATCGGTGGCTGCGGTGGCGTCTGCCCGAGGGAAATGCAGCCGCTGCACCGGGCCGTCTGCACTCGGGCCCCGGCGCTAGCCTGCGCTGGGATGGAAAAATAAAACATAGAACACGGGCGAGCAGAATTGCGAGGTCGGCCCCTGCCCGAGTCTCATTAAGGAGCCACACGCGCCCCCAGGCTGGGAATGCGGAATGGACACGTGGACAGGGGAGGGATGCTGTGGAGCTGGGGGGGACGGGGGCGGGGGGCTCTCCGTGGCGCGCGAGTCGTGGGCCGCGCGCTCCGGGGCCACGTGACCACGGGGAAACTGGGAAGGGAGGGGAAGGGAGCGAGCGCGCCAGGCTCAGCGCCCGCTACTGCTGGGGTGGGCGCTGAATCCCGGACGGGGGAGGAGGGCGGGCGAGCGCGAGTGTGTGTGTCTCTCTCTCGAGTCATTTACGACGGAGCAGCCGGCGCGAGCGCCGAGGAGGCGGCGGCAGCGGCGGCGGCTGCTTCGTGCAACTATGGCTCCCCCCACCTCCTCTTCCCTTTTGCTCCTGGATTATTCTCCCCCCACATATGTCCATGGGGAGCCGATCCCCCTGCCGGCACCTTCACTCGTCTCGGCCCCGTAGGCACCAGCTGCCGCCTTCCTGGCCGCGGGCTGCGCGGGCGCTGGGTGCCGCGGCCCCTGGCTTGGCGCCCGGGTCTCGCCGCCCGCAGCCCGGGCTGGTGCAGCGCTCCACTCGCCCAAATTGACTCCGAGAGAGACAGAGAGACAGAGACAGAGATAGCCGATGCCCGGCTACACCAAGGGCAGGGCGCGGGTCCGCTGGAAGAAGGAGACGTCGGAGACTCTGAATCCCGGAAAAGTTCAAGGTTTGTGCGCCCCCCCCCCCCCCCGGAGAAGGAGAGGAGCGAGGCAGAACAGCGCGCCCCTCTGCTGAGACAGCGAGACCTCGGAAGAGAGGGGGACAGCACGGAGCTACAGCAGGCTGGCCGAGCCCCTCTCCATCCTATACGCTGAAGGCCGGAGGCTGGAGTCGACGCCCGGGGCAGGAAAGGCTCGCGTCAGGCGCAGTAGCCAGCTTTTCAGTTACCTTGCTTCTCCAAGCCCCATCTCCACGGGGCAGCCCTTTCCGGCCTCACCGCGCTAGCCCCAGCAGCCGAGCCGCTGCTCGGGCAAGCGGCGCTGAGCCGGCCTGTGCGGAGCCCCTGCCCTGGTCGAGACTGGAGAGAGCGTACTGGAGCCGAACAGCAAGCTCTGCGAGGGGACAAGCCGCTGGCGGCCCGCCTCAGGCATTCCGTGCAGGCGTCGCCTAGGGTGGTGGCGACCCGCGTCGCCGGTTTCAGCACTACACGGAAACTTTTCCTTCTCTGGATGGATTAAAGTTGCCTGGATTTTCTCTTTCTTTGCAAACGAAATTATTCATTTGCACCGAACCTGGGATTTTTATGCTGGAGCTGCTGCAGGGCTCTTGCAAGAACGAAGCCGCGCTGTCCATGTGGGGTTGCTACCGAAACCGAAGAAACTGAGGCTTGTGTTGGAAATCTGCACCCTAGAGGGAGTTCGGATTCGAGCTGGGCCGCGTAGCTGGAAGACACAGCACTTGGCTCTAGGCAGCCCCCGAGACGCGGGTGGCCGCCGGGTCCCAGGACCTCACGTGCGGCTCCCGCTGGCCGCACAGATCCTGCAGGGGGCACCAGCCGGGGGTGGTGGAGGCTCCTCCCGCCCGGAGCTGCGTCCCCGCCAGCTCCGAGGGTGTAGCCGGCGACGCCTGGGACGCCCCCTCCCCTCAAAGTGTCCCCGAATTGCACTCTCTGGCACCCAGAGCCTCAGCAGAGAAGCCGGGTGCCACGGCCACCCTGAGTTGGATGTGACCAAGCCCAGCCTGGGGCCAAGTCGACGTCGACTGTTGCCCCCTCGGCCCCAGCCCGCTCGCGCCTCGGCCATGGCCCCAGGGATGTCGGGCCGCGGTGGAGCCGCCCTGCTCTGCCTCTCGGCGCTGCTCGCCCACGGTAAGTGTCGCGGCGCGGACTCGAGAGTGAAGATGCGGCGGGCGCCGCTGGAGGGGGCACAGAGGAGACGGAGACAGGCGAACCCCCAACCCCCTCGACTCGCAGCCCCCGCTCCCAGCTTGGCATCTTGGGCTGCAGCGTGAGTTAGCTCCAGCCCCCAAGCCCTTTGGAGGGAGCAGAGCCTGCGAGCACCCTCCTGGGTACCTAGACCAGCCCAGGAAAAGGGCGACAGGTGGGGGAGGGGGCAGGGGGGGGCTCCTATCCTCTCCTGGTTAGAAAAGGTCCAAAGCCCAGAGTCTGGGGGCGTGACCACCCAGGAAATCCATAGGGATACGAGAGATCCCCTAGATCGCGTCCCGGCCGCTCCTTCTGCCACTCCCACCCCAGTAACAAGCGGGGCTGGGGGTTGTTGGGGTCCACAGGGAACGTGTCTTCCCTCGCCTCTGGCGCGCAATTCGGTGCGGGGCCGCGCCGCCTGCTGCCTCGCTTCCTGCGGCGGTCCTCCAGAAGGGAAGTGGACTGACAGGGGCCTGGGGAGCCGGCCCGCCGTCCTGTGAGCTGCATCTAAATGGCCGGCTTAGCCGAGCCCGAAGGGCGGGGGTCTGGGCAGCGGGCGCAGGCCGGGTGACGGGCTGCGAGCGAAGGAAGCGGGCTCCGCGCTCTAACGTTCTGCAATCTGTTGCGTCTGCTCCCTAGGCTCGCCCCGGGCTCCGCTGCAAAGGGGATAGGAAGGAGAGGGAGGGGCCCGGACCGGCGCGCTTTGGCAGTGGAGCAGCAGGGATGGGGTGGTGGACAGAGGGTCTCTAAACAGCCCCCCAGACTGGGATATCAGATCCGACGGAAGGAGGCTGCAGCAGGCCTTCTGCAAGCTCCAGGAGGCAAGGGGCCCTGATGGAGGGGATGGGAGAGAGCTGGGTGGCGGGGAGAATGGAGAAGAGAGGTCTTCTGCCCCGCGCACAGCTCGGAACCAGCAGACCTGGGACACATTTTCCCGACCAGCAAAGGGTGGGTGAGCTTCGTTGTCCCACACTGAGGGGTGAGCCTGGACAGTCTGGAGAGCGGCTTCGGTGGAGGGCGGCTGGTCTCTCCGCAGCGATGTCGTGCTCAGCTTTTGCCCACGTCTGCACGGTCCCTGGGGGCCTGCCCAAGTCCACCAAGGGCGCACCCTTGGTCTCTAACCAGCGGCCTCTCTCACCCTGACCAAGGCGCCTTCTCCAGGGGAAAAGGGATCTGCTCTGGGAATCGGGGGTCCTGAGACTAGGATGCTGTGGGAAACGGGCAGGCCTCCCTCGAGGGTATATTGGTTCTTCCCAGCTGGGGTGACTCCCGAGGGGCAGGAGGTGGAGGGGTCTGTTTGCTTTCAGTTCTTTATCAGAAGAATGGGCAGGGCAGGGACAGGGGAGTGCTGCTGGGAACCAGAAATCTCCCTTGCCTGCGCAAGCCTGAGGGCGCTGAGGGCAGGGAGGGTGTGGGGAGGTGGGCTGTGTACGTGTGCACTAGAACTTCAGGGGCTGCATTTGTGACCCAGCCCTGGTGAGCAGGGAGTTTGGGCACCTAGCAGGAGGAAACCCAGCCCGGCTGGGTCTAGGTGGGGTTCTACCATTCCTGCACTTTGCTGCCAGAATTCTATTCTGAAAGCCCAGCCATGGCCCCACCTCCAGGCAACTCAGATGCTCTCATTAGCTTTCCACTGCCCAGCTTCCTGATCCCTCAGCCTGGTATTAAACATCCTTTCTCCTCCTTCACCTGCCAGAATCCTGCCTGCTTCCTGCGACCCAGCTCTGGTCAGGCCTTGCTGTCCTGGCACTGCTTCTCTGGAGGGTTAGCAATCTGCCTCCTTCTCTTCTTAGATGTTAGTGTCTTCTCTGTGCCCTGTTAGGCCTGGAGTGGTGGAGACAGAACCTCGGGCTTATTTATCACTGTCCCTGCACACAGCCTGTGATTAGCACACTGCCCAGTACATGCACAACCCAGGGCTGGCTGGTGATCAGAAAGAAGCTATTGGAGGTCGTCATGCCCACTGAGCAGGCATTTCCCCTCCTGATTGTCTCTCTGGCACCCTTTCCAGGATCCTTCCCTGAGTGCCCATTCCATGCCTCAGTCTCTCCTTCTCTAGGGAATGGTGCCAACAGATGCTCAAAGCTTAGGAAACCACCCCCACCCCCAACCCCCAGGATGGATAAGGCCAGAATCACAGAAATTCCTTCCCCAAAAGCCCCATCTCTCCTAGGCCTTCCTCCTTCAGAGCTGCCAACACCCACCCTCCCTCTATCAGGAAAAGGGTACAGGGTTTAGGCCCACGTCCAGCTAACTCCTGGTTGGGATTTCTGGGCTCTTTGAAGTGCTGGCATGGGGGACCAGTTGCAGTTTTTTATGCCTGGCAGGCTCCTGAGGCCACAGATTCCGACCACACAGCCAGACTGGGAGCCAAATAGCCTGGGTTTCTATCTGACTCTGGCGCCATCGGGCAGGGTGACCTTGGGCTGCCTCCTCTTGTTCCCTGTCTTCCACAAGCAGTGTGGCCTCTGGCCCATCCCACCCCTTCTCACTTTCTGCCAGGACTGCCAGCAGATACCATGTGTGAACAGAACCCCACTCCACTGCAGGGCCCAGCACAGCCTGTGGGATGGCAGCCCCTGCACTGCTCCCAGTCTCGAGGCTTCTGCCAGAGAATACCTGAGAAGACCACCTTCCTGAATGTCATCTTTGGGGAGGCTTTCTATTTTAATTTTATATAGGAGTTTCGGGGTGGTAGGTGGGTGGTTAATCTATTGGAGAGTTGATCATGTCAACTTTCCAAGTCACCTATTCAGTCACCTGTACTGGCTCCCCATTGCCTATAGGATCAAGGATGCACCCTCTACTCCCCGGTGCCAAAGGCCTTTTATGATCTTGTCTCAATCTATACCTTCACTTCTGTGGTACTGCCCTCCCTCCATCCTCCAAGCATCTTATGAGGTACTGCTTGTCTCATTTTCATGCCTTTCTGCTTCAGCACCTACCAGCCCCTCCATCTGGAATTGCTGGCCTCCAGAAATCCTTACCCAGCCTTCAAAGCCCAATCCAGACACCACCTCCTCCAGGGAGTCTGCCTAGATTATCCCTTGGCCTCTCACCAGCCTCCAGCCTCCTACAGAAGTAATTGATTGCCTTCCAGTGTTACCTTGGCCCTTCATGCTGCTTTTCTAGCACAGCTCACGGGCTGTAGTGTATGTGTATGAAGGGTTTGCATGGCACATTTATACGTGCATCCCTCCTGATCCCCACCTACTTGCATTTAAGGCAAGAGGCATGTCTTCTTGATTTTGTCCCCCTCTTCAGTGCTTGACAAATAAGTGCTCAGGAGAAACGAATGGGCTGGGAATACAATTCTGTACTGGGGGGGGGGGCCCTTTCAGTTTCACTTGAAAAGGGGGCTTTGGAATGTGGGGCAGAATGGGGGGAAACAGGTAGAGCCACCAGGAAGGGGCATGCTGCACCCTCTGAGTGGCACATACAGGGTACGCGTGTCTGGGAAACATGTCAGAAGAGCTCCATAGGATGTGAGTATAGTGTCCCATGGCACTCGGAATACATGATCTCAAATGCATGTATCCTCACCTTTGTGGTCACCAGCCTGACAACCTGGGGCTTCCCCTCTGGGCAGTATCCACGCTCCCCCCACACCACTGACTAGGCAAGCTCTGGGCTCCCTTGGAGAAGCAGAGGGGCGCAGGAGGAGAATAAGGGGACAGCTGGCCTTGGGAGGCTCCCTCGGGGCGAGGAACAAACAGCGGTGCTTCTCATCCACCCCAACACGCACACCCATCTTCTTCCTGGCCACATGGAGCCCTTCGCCACAACACAGCCTTGTTCAAGTTTAAGACCAGTAGGTGGGGATGTGTTATAAACTTGGTGGCAGCAAATGAGCTTTATTGGAATCCATTCGAAGGATCACTTGATGCTTGCATGTAGGAGATAAGGCCACTTTGGAATACCAGGGGGGAACCTGGGTGTCCCCAAGGCCCTTTCTGGGGGGCCTGTCTGGAAATGACAGACCCCAGCTTGAGACTGGTAGTGAGTGCTGGCAGTGCTGCAGAAACGGAGACCCCGAGAGGCACCAGCTCCGGTCACCAAGAAGGTGATTGTGTGCTGGGGGAAGACGTTTGCTTGGCTGCCTTACACAGAATGATGTCCACCCACAGCGATGAAATTGAAAGAAATCACAGAACCGCTGAATCCAGCCTATGTGGGGAGAAGGAAATGGACACTCAGAGAGGGAAAGGGACTGGCCGCGATCGTCCTGCCAGTTGGTTCTGGAGCCAGGGCCAGCACCAGCGCCCAAAGGGGGTTCCTGGTTAGCGGTCTGCTCCAGGGACCTCAGCAGAGATTCCCCAGGTCTGTTATCTGCTGTCTCTATGGCTTCATCCAGAAGTGTGTCTCTGGCTTAACCCTAGCCTTGGGTCCCTGGCTGTCAAGATAATCAATCACCGCTAGCATGGATGAACCTTGCCAAGCACTGCAGAGAGAATGTGGAGGGGTTCGGGACCTGATCTTCAGCTCCCTTTCATGCGCTCCAAGTCTAGTTCAGGAGATGAGAAAAAGGCTCAGATTCTGAAATTCAGGCAGTTTAAATCAGACTCCCCAGGATGCAGGATTTGGACTCCTGTCTCCTGCATACTGGGGATTCTAAATCCTGACTTTGTCATCGGCTTGCTGCATAGCCACAGTAATGCCACCTCCCTCTCTAAGTCTTTTCCTCCTCTGCCAAGTGAGAGACGGTGATGCCCGCCAAGCCCCCCTCCAGCTCTCCTGTTTTGTGATGGAGAAGCCCTGGGTACCTTCCCTTATGTTCTCCGCCCCACGCCTCCCTCCACCAGTGCCCACAGTAGATGCTAACAAGTGGATACGATTCTCCCTCCCCAGTCTCCTTATTCTTCCTTGCCAGTACTCAGGACGGAATTTTAATATGAGATTAAAGAATCAGTTGTGGGTTTTTTTTTTTTTAAGAAAATACATTTCTTTTTCTGTTTTCCTTCTCTGTCTTTTTAAATGAAAAGTGGGCCTCGTTATCATCAATTCAGCTGGCCATGCCATGCTCCTGCATTCCCCAAGGAAGGGGCGATGTATCAGGGAATGCCAACACTCTGCTAGCTACTGCACCAAGCAGACCTCGGGGAGGGGGTGCTGAGACTGGGGAGGCAGGGACAAGCCCCTCTCGGAACACAGGCTGAGAGTCCCAAGGTCGTTATCTCCCGTCATCCCCTGTGGCGTTTGCCCTCTCAGCTCCCCCTACCCAACACACACACACACCTCCACCCCAGGCCCTGCTGGCTGCCAGACGACCCAGCAGGAAGAAGTGGAAAATGGAAGCAATTACCTGGATTACTCAATGCTTGTTGCACGAATGAATGAAGGTAAAAATGAATAATTCAATGTGAAAAAGGGAAGAAAAGGTAATTGAAGAAAATCCCTTTTTGACTAAATTATCCAGATAATTGTCTGCCTTTGGAAAGTCCTGCTTCTTTTCAAACCCGCAGCTTTCTTGCTGCATTCTCCCCCGCCCTTTTGGCCTGTGAGGATGGGAGACTGGTCACTCTCTTCTCCTGAATGGTTTTTCCTGCTCAGTTCCCATGGGAGGTAGTGGGCAGGGTGTGTGCTTGCTGGCAGAATTCCTCAGCTTACCTCTGTTTCCTGGGCGTATCTCTCAGGGTCCTTAGGGTTGAGAGAGTGTTAGGCCCAAGGTCACCTGGATAAATGGTATGACACTCAAAAGCGTCCAGATTCCACCCAAGAATCCAGGTCTGAACAGCATCAGACCCCACAGGACAGGACCCCGGCCCTGACAGAGAACAGGCAGCCAGGACACCATTAACCACAGGCCCCTCCCGAGGGACACCGCCTCAGAAGTGGCCAACCCTTAAACAGAATCCACCACAGTTACTTTGAGTGACAACCTCCCAGCTTTTCTGAAAGAGAGAAGCGCCTGGGGGAGTGCCCTGTATGACAGGGGAGAGCAGTGTCGCCTTCAGAGGCACCTTACTGACGAAGGAGACACGGCCCCAGGGTCTGACCGGAGAGGCAGGAAGGCCACCTCTGCCCTGAGGTTGTGGGACTCACCTTGCAGGCCTTCTCAGCCACCCTCCCCCGGGGGCTGCTGGGGAGCCTGGCCCTGGGCCAGAAGCGAGTGTATTTTTGGTGGCTTGATACAGATGATGCCGCAGACTCATCCCGGCAGGAGTACAGGGCCGGGGGGCGCTGGCAGACACGTGCCCGCGGGGGCACCCACACCATCACAGGCACACCAGGACACTTGCAGGGTCCTCTGGAGTTCAGATCTGTGTCTCATTTGATCCTCAGGCAGCCGCTAGGGGAAGGCGGTGATCACGATTCCCACTTGACGGAGGGCAAAGCCGAGGCTCTGTGGGGTCCTGGCCACACCAGCTGTTGAGGTCAGGTCATCTGACCCCGGATACAGAACTGTTCTTGCCTTTCCTCTCTGTCTCCCGCATACAGGGAATAGCACAGACATAGACAGACAGCCTCACGGACCCATGCGGCTGGGGGAGGCCCGCCCCATCCGGCCCCCTGATCTCTCCAGTGCCATCTTGGGCCCCTCTCCCCCTTGCTTGCTAGACGTCTTCCAGTCCTTTGAACAAGTCATGCTCGTTTCCACCGGAGCCGCTGTGCGTGCTGCTCCCCCTGAGCAGAGCGCTCTTGCACCCCCGTCTCCTACTCAGACCTCAGGCTGGACTGTAACCACACTTCCTCTCGGATGTCCACCCTGATTCTCAGGTGAACAAAGACTCACTACCCACTGCCCCTCACTGCCGGTTTCCCTGTTTGCAGCCACACTGTCTGGCCTCCCTGCTGGCCGTAAGCTCAAGCAAGCCTGCAAGGTGTGTGACCCCTTCCCAGCCTCTGTATTCCCGGGGTCCCCTGCGATGTCTGAAGGAAAGTAGGCATTTCATGATCGTCAGAGGAGTCAGTGAATGTGCACTGGGTCCATTCAACACCTCTGTCACTCAACAAGCGTTCAGTGTTCACTATGGGCCAGGCACTGATCTAGGCACTTGCTCTTAACCAATGAATCCAACAAAAATCCCTGCACTCACGGAGCCTAGATTCTCGTGGGGACAGGGGGAGGCAGACAGTAGATAGTACAGATATTAAGTAAGTAAATTATAATATATGATAGAAAGCCAAAGGTGCTATGGAAAACTTTAAAAGGTAAGGTGAGGGGAATTGGGAACTCCAGTGTGTGCGTGTGCGTGTGCGTGTACGTGTTGGGAGGGGTCGTGCAGCATTAAAATGAACGCTCATTTGCTCAAGTGTCGTTAAGCAGACTTGAAGGAGATGAGGGAGCAGACGAGGTGAGGATGTGACTGTCACGGAGGGCAAGCCCTAGGGCAGGAGGGGGCCTGATCGTTCAGGGTACAGCAAGGAGGTCCGAGGGGCCGGGGCACAGTGTGTGGTATGGAGGTTCGAGGGAGATGTAGTGGGGGAGGGAGGCCCTTACAGGAACCCTGACTTGTGGGCTGAGTGACATGGGAAGCCATGGCCGGGTTTGGAGCAGGAGTGACCTGAGCTGACCACCAGCTACAGGCTTGCAGAGCCCCAGGCCCCGTGGGGAGGGGACTGGCCCCAGTGCCCCAGGGAGCACCCTGTCTGCTCTCTTTAGCCTCTTGCCTCTCCCAGGCCTGGCTGTGGCTGGCTTTCCTGCCACCCCATAACCACCCTACTGGGGGCAGGACCAGGGTGCGCAGGGGGCAGTCCGCAGCAGAGACCACTCAAGGATTGGCAAGGCCAGTGTCCAGACCCGCCTGGCCAAGCTAACCATGTGGCTGTCCAGGTCTCTTCCGTGGGCCTGGGCCTCTGTCTGCAGCCCCAGCCCCAGGTGTTTCCATAACCTCTTCCCGCTCAAACCACCACCATCCCTTCCATGATGAGGCTGGATGCTAGCGTTCTTATCATCACTGGGGCACTTGGGGTGCTAAGCAATCCTTGGTTTCTCTCACAGATTCTGATTTTTAACTAATTTTTCTACCTTTACAAAAAATGCACTCGGGGGTGAGGGGGTTGCATGCATTTGTTTGGACAGTGGCCTTTCACCACTCCGATTTGGGGCGCATGGCAGCCAGGATGTCTGTAGACTCTTGTGCAGAAATGCAAAACCTAGTCTTCCTGGGTTCCTGAGTGCCCTGCAGTGACTCCAGCTTACCTGTTGCTTTGACCTCTGGCCAGTCGCTCTTTTATGTCTGCAGGTGCTCAGGTGGTGGCCCCCTCCACTAGCCCCCTCTCAGCATATGACCACTGTGGCCCATGCCTCCTAGCCAAGGAGGTGACCCACTCTGGGGCAACCCACACTCTACTCTGCCCTGTCCCTCCTGGGGTAAAATAGGCATATGAGGCCTTTGTCCAATAGGAAGGAACTCTTGATTGGAAATAGGAAAAATTGCCATTTCTCAGCTGCCAACACAGCAGAGAAATGATCTCAATTTTCTGTGGCTGTTCCCAGCAGGAGAAAAACTGCCAGTGCCAGCCCATTGCATGAGAGGTCTGAAATGCTGGGGAAAGAGCCATTGCTGGGAGAGGTGACGGGGTGAGGAGCAGGGGGTCTGGCATAGCGCAGAGAGCTGGGCACCCCACTCAGGAACTGCAGCCCTACCTCCCGGGAAGCCCTCCCCCATCCCGAGCCCCATCGACCACACACCTGCATCTGAGCAGCAATCAAAATATCTAGTTATCCTAATAGTCACTTCTATTAACTGAGCACCTACTATGTGCCATGCCCCATGCTAGGCACCAGGAAATGTACCTTTGGAGCCAGCAGGAGACTCTGTTCTGTTTTGGCTCGGTGCTGTTGCTGGTCACCCTCATCTTTCACCCTCACCCTCTCCTTACACTGGGCTCTAAAACTAAACTGCCTGGCTTCATTACTCCCTGTGTGATTTGGGGCAAGTTACTTAACCACGCTGTACCTCAGTTTCCTTATCTGCAAATGATTATAAAAGTACCCAACTTACAGGGCTGTTGTGATGATTAACTGAAGTCATTGTTCCATGTCGAATATTGATAATAGTACCTGGCATGTACTCAGTGTCCAAAAATTATGGCTGTCAATATTATTGCTATTAATATTATTAATACATGTCAGGCACTGTGTTTAAATATAAAATGAAGAAAACACAGTACCTGTCCCACAGGAGCTTCTAAGGTGGTGTCCTGGGGAGATGAGCCATGTCTGTGCAGACAGCGATAAAATGCAGTCGTGCATGTGCTGGGAGGCATGGAGTGTTGTGGATGAACTGTTGGAGAAATCAGGGGAGGCTTCATAGAGGAGGTAACACTTCAAGAGGCCTTCCTTAACCAGCTTCAAGAATTTTGCCTCTGAAGAATAATCTGTCAACATCTGCTGTAGGTCTGATTCTGGGAATGACAGAAACATGGTGCCAAAATGGTCACTGACCTGCCCGCTCTGAGTCCAGTGGGCGAAATCCAAGGCTGCCTGGGAAGGAGAAGCAGAATAGGGGGCTATATGCAAGGCACATTGTTGGTAATTCTTTACGTGGATGATCTCTTAAGCCCTCTCCAAACTTTGGCCTTTGTTCCATTGAGTGCTGGGCAGCCATTGAGCTTTATGGATCGAAGGAGTGGCGTCATCAGGGCAGGGGTCTCAACCATGACTTGGTGGGGGGCGATTTGCAGATTGGAGCAATGTTGGAGGGAGCTGCTGGTGGTGTATAGGCAGTGATCTGGGAGTGAGAGCTCTTGGGATGAGAAATGACCACTAGAAATCATCAGAGGCACCACCACATGGCAAAGAGCCCACCCTTAGAACCAGGGAGACGGATCTGAATGCTGGCACTGCCCCCTTCCCACAGCCTGACTTCTGTTTTCTACTCCTAGGTTCCACCTCTGTAAGACTGGGTGGCAAAGGTGAGGTGCAGGCCTGCAGCGTAAGGCTCAGCATTTGGAGCTGTCTTTATATTTCAGCAGCTGAGGCCCAGAGAGCAAAAGGGTCTTACCTATGGCTCAGAGCCAGTTCTGACCCCCTTGGAATCTTTATTGTCCAGCCAAGAATCCTGGGCAAAGCGGTCAGTAGGAGAACTGAGAGTGACAATATCGCCCTCACTGTTTTTAATAGAGGCCGAATCTCCCTCCTTGTTCCTCATCCCCGCTGCAGCCAGAGGCTGAGAGTCAGATCCGCCCAGGGGCCACTGTCAGCATTGGGGCTGCAAGAAAGCCTCAAAAGAAGCCAGTAGTGTCAGAGAACAGTGGTGGGTTCTCAAGTCACACAAATGTAGGTGTGAATCCCAGCCCTGCTTCACTGTGGCGAGTGACCCAGGAGTACTTGCCCGCTTGACTTCCTGAGCCTCGGCTTCCCCGTCTGTAGAATGGGAGTAATAGCATCCCCTTTCTCTTGGGCTGAGCTGCTGCAAGGACGAGACACCACAGTGTGTGTGCAGGTGCCCAGAACAAAAGCCGTGAGCCTGCTGGAGGCGCTTGGTTCGGTTTGTTTCCTCCTTTTTTGCCCAGAGCCAGGCCTCGCTGCTGGGAAGCATGCTTAAGAGAGAGCCAAGGACTTCTCGGAGAGCTGTTTCCCGGTTTTCTTGTTTTGTTTTGTTTGGGGTCTTGTTTTTCTTACCCTTGATGCCTCCTAGCAACTTGCTGCTTGTTTTAAAAACAGCAGTGGCCAGCTGCTGGCACCTCTCCCTCCTCTCTTCCTCCCTCCTTCCCTTCCCAGGAAAGCAGCCACAGACATCAGCGCCTTCCCAGTGCCTCTCCAACCAGGGTGGATGAGGCATTGCTGGGGCTGGCAGCTGGCCCCACTGCAATGCCAGGGTTGCACCTGGCTGGTGAGGCCGTGGCATCCCAATATTTGCCTCTCCCCACAGCAGCCCCCCAAGGCAGGCTATTAAAAGCTGCCTATACACCGCCAGGATAGGCAGCCCGAGCCATCGCCAGAAATCAGGCCTGGGGTTACAAGGAGTTTCTGACACAGAGCCCAGACATCCCTGAAACACTTATTCCGAAGCATCCTGCAGCCTGAAAGCATGCAAAGAATGCTGTTTCCACAGCAGACTCCTCTCCCTCTTCGTCTCAGATTCCTCATCTGCAAACACTGGGAAGAAAAGCAATCCCGTCCTGTAGGGCTGTTGTGGAGAGTAACTGAGGTCATGCAACCTGCTGGCACAGTCAGAACTTGGTACAGCTCTCTGCAAACATTTATTATTCATTGGGAGCCCTTAGGAGTCCCTGCAGACAACCCAGTCCACCCAGAGGGCTCCTCATCCCACCAGTTCCTCTTTTGCCTCGGGGACTCTCTCAGCCTCCTGCCTACCCCCCAACAAAACCTCTCCTCCTGCTGGAGCTCAGTGTCCCTGTCTTTGAACTCAGAGTCACTGTCTGGATTGGTGTTGTCCAATACAAATACACCATGAGCCACATATGTAATTTAAATTTTTCTAGTTATCACATGAGAAAAAGTGAAAAGAAACAGGTGAAATGAATGTTAATATATTTTAACCAGTATATCCAACAGATCATCATTTCAACATGCAATCTTATGAAAATTATTGAGATATTTTACATTGCTTTAAAATTTATGTTAAATTTTCTAAATCCCTGTTGCAGTTTATTTTTACAGCAGCACACCACACAATTCCAGCGAGCTCCAGTTCAGCTGTTTAGTAGCCAGGCACGGCGAGTGGCTGTCCTCCTGAACAGTGCAGGGCTAGGTGCCTCCCAACCAAGTTCTCCCCTCAGAGGTGTTTCCGGAACCTGGAGTCGGAGCTCTGGGTACCAGTGAACCGGTCCACTGTCCTTTCAGCAGCCCCTCTTGGAGATTCCATGCCCTGTGTGGAGCCTGCTCGGCTCCTCCCCAGCCCTGGCATGATTCATGCTGGCCACTGGGACTCCCATTCATGCTCCCAGGCCACTTTCCCTCCTCCTCTGCAGGAAGGTTCTGTAAACCACAGGCCAGACAAGTCACCCTCCTGCTCAGAACCCTGCACGGCACTGAGAACGAATGCCAGAGTCCGTCCGGGCCTAACAAGGCCAGCATGATCTGTCCCTTTTCCCGATAATACCTCTCTGACGCTATCTTCTTCTCACCAGCTCAGCTCCAGCCACACTGTCCTTTTTGCTGTCCTCCTATGCCAGGCACTGAGCCTCAGGGACAGCCCCTCTGCCTGGCCTTTTCCTGAAAATAAGAGTGACTCACCCCACTTCCTCCCTCAGGTCTCCACTCAAATGCACCTTACCAGAGGGGCCCCCCCTGACCACCCCATCAAGAAGAGCCCCTCCCACACCTCACTCTGCCCTCTCACCCTGCTCTGTTCTCCTTCATCTGACATGCTCTATAGTTAGGTGTCTGCTTGCTCACAGACTGACACCTGCCCTTAGAATAGAAGCTCCTGAGAGCAGGGGCCACATCTGTTTTGTTCCCAACACCTGGACTGGTACCAGCCTAGAGGAGATGCTCAATACATGTTTGTGGAATGAATGGATGAATGAATGAATGAATGAAAATGTTGCTTCTTTCCATTCTCACCCTTTCTACCCGGGGAGCTCTAGGAAAGAGAAATCTGGAGCTGAATGGGTAACAGGGACCAGAGGGGTTCATTTATTCCTTCCTTCTTTTACATACTCATCTGCCATATCCTAGCTTTGTGGTCTTAGGAAAATTACTACACTGTCCTGGGACTCAGTTTCTACATTTATAAAATGGGATGCTGAGAGCACCTTTCTCATAGGGTTGCTGCAATGAGTAAACAAATTAATGCACGTAATATGCTTGGAGCAGTGCCTGGCTGGTAGTAGCTACACATTTATTCAGTGCTTGTGTTTGAACACTTCCATGCCAAGTGCTGTGACGAACACTGGTTACTGGCTGATGTGGCACAAGGATGCAAACTATTTCAGTGCAGTGCAATTGATACCAGGGTGGCAGAGGTACAAAGTCCTCACCTGGACTTTGGAGAGGGGTGAGTATGGCTTCCTGTCATTTTCCAGCAACCATTACCGAAATCTACATGACCTGGTGAGTTGAGCTCCAGCAGCAATGTGGGGTAACCATTTTGCCCGGAGGTTTGCCCACTCAGCCCCTGCAGTGTGCTGGGAAGAGTACAGCCCAGCAGTTAGGGAACCTGTGCTCTGCCACCACCCTGGAGGGCATCACTTCTGTCCCTAAGCCTCAGTCTTCTTATCTGTAAAGTGGGCTAATATCAAACATCATCTACATGTTAGATCAGGGGGATTTGAGGAGTTAGTGTATATAAAGTACTCAGCCCTGCCCAGATGTTCAATAGACAAGAGATACTCTTATTACCCTCGGTATTGAAATACTGGCCAAAAGAAAGAGAGACACTGTGAATCTCCCTGCGCGTTGCGCTGCCTGCAGCTGGCTCTCCATCAGGGCCTGCTGAATGCACTAAAAGCTGATTGGCACTCTGAAATCCTCTCTGGGCTGGGGCACAAAGGGCTCATTCAGTGGAGTGAGATACTTAAAGTCAAAGGCCTTGGGTCAGGGGAGCCAGAAGGAAGCTCCAGGCCCCTTTCATCCTTGAACCAGCCCTGTTGGAAAGGTGAGAAGACTAAGGTCCAGAGAGGAGAATGATATTCACCCAGCTCACACAGTGGTAGGGGCACGGCAGAGCCAGGCCTGAGACCCAGGTCCCTGCTGCCCTGCCCAGGGGGCTTATTACTGGATATTCAGGGGTTTTGCATGAAGGTGTTGTGGGGGGCAGCCTGCCCAACAACTGCTGGAGGCAGCGGGTTGGTTCCAGGCCAGGGCACCTCCCCCACCTCCAGCTTCCCCAGTGGCTGTATGTGGGGGACATGCCTCAGCAAGTGTGATGTTTACACAGAGTAACCAGATTCCATCTCTGATAATCACATCACGAACAACATGAAATGTGAACTGTAGGGGAAGGCTTTGCTAAATGTGTGGCTGGTTTTCTTATTTTTCCTCCACTCCCCTCCCTAGGACCCCCTATTCCTGTCCTTGCCACACATGCACAGGTGCACACACACACACACACACACACACAGGCAATGCACGCATGCAACCTACATTCCCCGGGCGTCTGGTTCGGGCCTGGGATCCCAGCCCAGTGAAGTCCAGTGAGGTCCTTGTCCAGCCCTAGAAGAGTGATTCCTCCTGTCGGGAGGGCGGGGCAGGAGGAGGGAGTATTTGAAGGTCGGGTTCTCACCCACGAAGTCCCACTGTTCCCCACCACTGCCAAGGGGTGTTCAGTAGTGGCTACCCACACTTTCACCTTACCTGGGGGCACCTGGGTAAGCCTCACCTGTGAGACGGGTACTCATGATCCCCATTACATGGATGAGGAAACCGAGCCTAAGAGAGCGGATGTGACTGGCCCAGGCCACAGAAGAGGAACAGGCAGAGTGGGACTGGCTCCAGAGGCTGTGTCTTCCACTCCCCCTGGGCCCTGTCTCCTGACTCTGTGGCTCTAGGTCCAAGGCCCACCCTCCAGGCCCCCCTATCAGAGAGGAAGTGTCACACCCGTTCAGCTTGGTCCCAGTGCCATCAACTCACCCATGCAGGTGCCCCAATTATAAAAGGGGGAACTGAGGCACGGGGTGGCCGGCCCATCCACTGGTGCTGGCCTCCCTCCTCACGCCCTCCGCCTAGCATACGCTCCCCGGCCGTCCCTTTACCTTGGTCCCAGGCTGCTGCCTGTGGGTGTCCTGGCCGGGTCCGTCAGACCAGATCCCACAGGCCCTCCCCCGTTCTCCACACCCCTCCGAATCCCGATTCTCCTTCTCCATTTCCCTGCAAAGCTGATCTGCATAAAACCATCCCTAGGCCCTGCCTTTAAAAGCCTTCATCTTTTCCCTTCTCCCTAAACGGCCCCTAAATGATTTCTGTAAATTGCTCTAAGTAGCTCAAAAAAAAAGAAAATAATAACTCAGCGACTGGCTGCCTGACCGGAATGTCGATGGCTCTCCTGCCGGGCCACAGCTCCCAGCTCCTTTCCACCAGGGATCCAGCCACATGGCCCCTCGGCTCCAGACCCAGGAACAGAGAGCATCGCCTCTGGGAGCCTTGCCCGAGTCGGAGCGTCAGCCATCAGACAGAGAGCCTCTCAGTACAGCAACGTCCTGCCTTTCTCCTGCCCCCCACCCAGGCTGGGGCCCCCCCCCGGGGAGAGCTGTGTCTTCTCATCAGTCAGGGGCTCCTCCAGAGCAAATGGTGCCTCTCCCATCAGATGAGGGGCTTCCCCAGGAGAGGCTACGCCCACCCCATCAGACAGGGGGGTCTCTCTGCCCAGAGCTAACTTTCCTTGTTCCTCATTTCCTTTGCCCCACATTAGAGATCGGAGTCCTGATTCTTAGAATGGGCTATTTCATTGATTCAGTCAAGCATTCATCCATCCATCCATTCATTCAATCAATCATTCATCCTTCTACAGAGCTTTCCTGAATGCTACTGTGCACCGGACACTGACTGGACATGTGTCCTTCTGCAGATTTGGCCCCTTTGAGGTGCTCCTAAGACCAGGGCCCCCAGACCTGGGCTTGGATTTCCTGGGGGGAGGTGCATCCAGTCAAAGGGCCGGCTGGGGCAACATCCCCCCTGGACATGAACTCTGTCTCAGTTCCTGGTCACTGCCATGACCTCCTGGCCTCTTTTCAGGATGGACCAGAGAGGGACCCCTCTTGGGGAGTGGAGGCCAGAGGTGGGAAGTAGGTGCTTCCAAGGAGACCCTGGCGTGGTCTACCTTCCATCCACTATCTCCACCCACAACCCCCTCGCTCCCTGCCCATGAGCAACACCATCTCCTGGCCCCTGGAGGCTGAGATCAGAGCCAGGAGACCTGGATCCCAGCACCCTAGCTCCTCATGGTGGAGCAGTCTTGAGCAAGTCCCTTCCCCCTTCTGGGCCTCACTTACCCTTCCAGGGATGTGACAGGACTGGACTCCATCAGTGCTTTTCTTTTATTCTTTTTTTGGCCAGGGAAATATGTAATATATAATACATAATACATTCTGATATCTATTATCTAAAATACATAAGTGATGTATAACACAGTTGCTGTATGACACAGATCAAAGCAGAGCTGCTGGTTGAATGGACAGTGGAGGGGTCTCCCTGAAGTCCCCTCTGTCCCACCTTCCCCTGTTGCCCCGAGGCAGCCCTGGAGACACCCCCATGAGCCCAGCTGGCAAACCCTGGGTCCATTTAATCCTTCCTGAGGCCCCTTCCCCTCTGCCATTGGCAGGTCTCAGCAGTGCTGTTTGTCGGGGGGCAGTCCCTTTACCTTCCTGCCCCTGATCCGCTGGGACCCACTCAGTTTCCTAGTGGACCTTAAGCCCATGAGAAGAACTGTCTGCTGCCTGGGCCCCAGCACCCCCGAGGACCTTGAATGAATCCAACCCCCAGTTAGATATGTGGGCATGAGAAATGCAGACGCACAGATGGGACCAACCTAGGACAGCCCTGCCCGCCCCCAACAGAAGGCGGGATTGTTCCAGATGAGATACAGAGATAAAGCCTGTTTGTCATCCTCCTTGCAGGCTCTTTGATGTGCAGAAGGAGGAAGGAGGAGAATAAACACAGACACAGCCCTCTGCTTCCTCTCCGATTTAATTGGAACCCAATTAAGTGAATAATTGTTACAAATGTGAAATCACCTTCCACCAACTTGGGGATGTGAGTCTGCGCTCAGCGTGAGCCTTATGGGACCCAGGCTGGGACCCGGCCCTGACCCAGAAGTTTAGGGTTTCCTCAGGGTGGGGAAGTGATGATCTACAAAACTGGCCCCACCACCACCCTCAGCTGCAAAAGACGCAGTGTGAGCTGGGCCAGGCCCTGCTGCCGGAGCACAGCTTCTGCTATTCACAGTCAGCCAAACTGGACTGACCCGAAAATGGACTCGCCATCCCAGATACTTGCTTGGTCAGAATCCACGTGGAGGGAAATAAACGTCCCAGTGTAGGTGCCGACATGGGTCCCAAGGAGAAACGAGGTGGGGAGGGGAGTAGGGTAGAGGGCAGGTATGAGTCTCCGTGTCTGGATTTCAGGTGTAGGGAAGGGAAAACTTTTGTATGAAATAGAGCAGCTCAGGCAGTAGTTCTCAGTCTCAGATGCATGTTCAGGAGTTGTTTTTTAAATGCTGGCGCCCTGGATCCCGGCCCTGGAGATTCTGCAGTCACCGGTCTGGGGCGTGGCCTAGGCTCCCAGGTGGTTCTAAGGGGAAACCGTGACCGAGACACACTGCTAGAGCAGGATTTCCTAAATGTGGTTGAGGCAGTGGGAGTAGGGCAAGATGGCCCTCTCAGGACCCACCGGGCCTTCTGAATGAGTATGGGCAGGTGCCTGGGAACCTGCATTTTATAAAGCTTCCTAGAACTGTGATGAGCCTAGAGGGACTGCCCCAATGCTGGGGCTCCTGGTGGGGAAGGGAGACTGGAAGCCCCCAGGGCCAGAGGAGAGGGGCCTTGGGGAGGAAGGGTACAGAGAAGCTGTTGATGAGCCCTGTCCTATTTTTAAATGAGTTGAAGAGAAACTCTTTTCATTTTCTATCTCCTTCTCTTTCTTTCTCTCACTTAGTCTTCTGTTCCTGGACCCGGAACTCAAGGTAACACTCTTAAACCACCATTCAGTCCCATCATACTCATAGTAGATGCTCAATAAATATTTACTGAATGAATTATAGGTAAAATCACTTGGGTGGGCTAGACTGGAAATGTAACGGCTATTGAAAATTTGTCTCTATAGGGAAAGGTTTTGAAATGTGTTTCCAAGCTCTAATGGCCAATTTCCAGTGAACTTTTAATAACAAGCCCATTTCTAAGTTGGAGTGTGTGTGTAAGACAGAGAGAGAACGTCTGCTCTCAGTGAACCTTACTCGGACTCCACCCTTGGGAATATTCACTGAGGTGTAATGGTGGCACCTGGATTGAACCCAGTGGAGATTTTATGGGGATGGCAGAGAGGAATGGTCAGAGGCAGGAGGGCCTGAGTGCTGGTTGATTGAGGAGAGAAGCAGCAGAGAAAAGCCAGAGCAGGGCTGATGCATCCAGGGCAGCCAGAGCCCTGGGTCAGAGGGGCAGGAGTTAGGGTGTGGCTGGGGCAGGACTGGGGCCCAGGATGGATCTGTGACGTATCCGGAATGTCAGGGCACTTTTCACATGATCGTGTCCAGCCGGTGTGCAAGGACAGCAATGGCAGATCAAAGATTCCCAGCAGGAAAAGGACAGATGCTGCTGGGAGGGGGAGCTGGGAGGGGAAGCCCTGAGGTCACGGGACCAGCTGACCTGGAGCTCCTGGGCCCAGCTCACAGTGGGCGCTGTGGCATTGTTTGCCTGGGAAGGGAGAAGGGACTGTCCCACCAGGAAGCAGGAGAAACTGAGAGGCGACTGGGGTAGGGAAGAACCTCCTTTCTACCTTCTCAAAGTGCAGGACTTCCACACTAACAGCCAACAGGAATCCTGGGAGAGTGTCAGCCAGGGACAAGGAGGGATCTGGTTCATAGCCTTCGAAGGTTTGCACGAGACCCTGATTTGACCATCACCCCAGCAGTTAAGGAACGTGGTAGGAAGATGAGAGGCAGAAGCCGGTCCAGATGCCATCTTCCCTTCCATAAGCCTCTGCAAAGTAAAGGAGTTGGGCAGCATCTCCAAGAAGAAATGATGGTCAGCCAGCTGGCCGGTCAGCCCCAGTGGGTGCCTCCCTCTCCAAGGAACTCAGAATGAGGAGCTTGGGAAAGGCCTCCAGCTCTTGGGGCTGTCCCCCTCCCACACCAGGCTGTCTCTCCTGAAGCCATGCTAAGCTCTGCAGGGCGCTCTGACCTCTGGCGAAGGCTCTCTTTGTCCCCACTGTTGCAGCCCTACTTCCTGCTGATGGAAGACTCCAGAGAGGCGGCCATTCAAAGGGGAGATGACCCGATGGCCTGGGGGGAGGGGAGCTGTCCGTGACCACACAGGGTGACAGTGATTAAGCGTACCAGCAGCTGGGCCATCAGAGCCCTCCCTGCTGCTAATTTGGGTCAATTAAGCCAATTTGTCTTTGTCGACTTGAAGTCCCTTCTCTGTAATGGCTTTGGCCCCTCTGGGGCCTCTGAGGAAGGAAGGAGGGAGGAGGCAGTGTCCTGGCCACAAGGCTGCCTCTCTCCCACTCCCATCCCAAAGGCCAGGCTCCGGGACCTTCAGGAGCCCTGTGACCCCTCCGACTGCACTGCCCGAGGGCCTCCACCGCCGTCTTCCCTGCAGCTGCCCTGTAGGGCGGGTCAGGCAGGGTTAATCCCCGTTTCACACATGAGCAATTAGGGTTCTCTGGGGAGGCTCTGGCTGCAAGACAGCAGAATAGGAGGGATCTGAGCCCGGCGTTTGGAGGAGCCCTGGTCCAGTGCCCCTCGCCCCACACCGTTTGGACTCCACACTCTCCTCAAGGCACTGGGTCTGTGGTCAGTCCCCAGAGGAGCCCTGCCGCCTGGACTCTGAGGGGCTCAAGGAACACAACGTGGGAATCACTGCCCTGCTCCATCAGGCTCCACCTTCTTCAAGAAAAGGGGAGAGCGCCCAAAAATGGGTGTCTCCAGAGAAAAGCCAGCTACCTCTGCTTGGCCTCGCAGCAGGAGAGGATGGCCGTCTTCTAGAAGGGGCAGTGGTAGTGCCTGGAAGCTGGGCCGTGTGAGCCATGGGCCTGTCTGTCTCGAGAGAAAGCTGAGGGAGGCTGTGTCCGGACCAGCCGTGCACACAGACGGAACCCAGCAGCATTTTAGGGACAGCACAGGGTCAGAGTCCCAGGCCCCAGGCGGGCACAAAGCAATGTCTGTGTTCTTTTGTGAGCTGAGACAAGTCCCTCAGTTTGCCCATCCCTAGCAGTGCAGGGCCTGAAGGGAAGCTGGGCCAGGATCCTAGAGCCCTCACGTCTGGGGAGCTGTCCTGGAGGTGGCAGGGCGTGGGGAAGGGGCTCTCCTCTCTCCCTCACCTGGGAAATGGAGCGCTCCCTCTCTGCCTCCATTCTGAACAGGTGAGAGCAGGTGGGACACTTTGCCACATGGGGAGGCTGGCAGGGCCAAGGAAGACCCAGAGCTTCACGGTGCCCCACAGGCAGCTGAAGCTCAGGTTTCAGCCCCACGGACCCACCAGGGCCTAACCCCCAGGGCAGTGGTTCCTGGGAAAGGTCAGGGGAGAAGAGAATCAAGGAGCTGTGCACAAGCAGGGGTGGCGTCCACCATAGGATTAGCTGAGCTTTCCTCTCTGACCTACCAGACGGCATCTTTAACCCATCTTGTGACCAGCAGCATGTATACCCAGGACAGAAGATGGGGAAGTAGGTCCGAGTGGGATGAAGTAAGAGAACTGTCTGCAGAGAGACATGAGACTCACCTCTCAGGAGGTCTCCTCAGAAGTGCTGGTGAAAAATCCAGAGCCAGCTGCTCAGGACTGGGTGGTAGCATTGCCTCGAGGGGAGGACTTCCTGTGAGATGTGTCCCCCTAGCCTAGGCCTGGCTTATGTGGGATGCGGCTGGACCCGATGGCCTGTGCAGGGCCCAGAGGTAGTTTCCTGTGGCTGCATCCTGGCTGACAGGAAGTGGGATGGGTGAGGGTCAGGGTGCGGGACAGTGCGAATGGAGGAGACCCCACCACTCCACTCCTCTCCTCCCGGTCCTTCTCTTCAAGGATAAGCCAGCGCTGATCTCAGCTTACCCAGCCCGGGGGCACCAGGAGGGTGGGGGATGGGGGGGTGACAGACCCACAGACCGCCTGGAGCCCTGGGGCAGAGGCTGTCAGGACTGGAAGGGACCTCCCTCCCTGGAGCCGCCCTCCTGCCCCTCCGGGCCTCTCCCCCTCGCACCCCGGCCCCTCTCCTGGCCTCGTCGCTGGCTGTGCTGCTTCAGAGCAACAGCGAGAGCAGGTGCCACCTCCCGGAGCCTGCCCACCACAGGCATTTTACCCACTGCAGGCTTTGCCCTTACTAACTCGTTTAATCCCCAGTGACCCTCTGACCCAGGAACCAGCACTGTCTCCACTTAGCAGACAAGGAAGCAGGCCTAGAGAGGGTGGTACCTTGGCCCAAAGCCACACAGCAGTCGCTGGGTGTGGAGTCGGGACAGGGTGCAAGCCGACAGGCCCTCGAGTCTGCCCCTCAGAATGATGTGTCAGGAAGGGTCCTCTCCTTCCTCTCTGCCACCACCCCCTCAGGCCCCTGAATCCCTCCCCTGACTGCGACACCTGCATCTGGTGCTCGGCCCGGTCCCGGGGGCGAGCCTGGGACCACCCTCCAGGAGACCTTGCACAGTGAAAATCTGGCCACATCACCTCCACGCTTCCACCTTTAAAAGCTTCCGCCTCCCACGGCCTGCGTATAGGGTGGGTCCTCCACGCTCCTCACAGTGGCATCCGAGGCCTCTGTGGTCTGGCCTTTCTCGTTCTGCTGCGTCCCTGCTCCCAACGCACACACTCAGCGTGCTCCGCCCTCATCGCCTGAGCGCACCAGCCCTGGAGGCTCCCATGTCACCCTGCTGGGCCACCCACCCCCTGCTCTTCCCAGCAGACTCCTCGATCTCCCAGCTGAGGGCTCTGCTGAACCGCCCAGGTGGACACCACCCCTCCCTGCCCCGCGCCCGCAGCATCTTAGCTGCCCATGGGTCTGCCCGCTCAGAGACCAGCTGTGTCCTCCCTGTACTCCGCCTACACATGGAAAGCCTTCCAGGGACTGAATAAAGGCATGAGTGCATTTTGAGGAAGATAAAGTCCTAGTACTAACAATTGCTGGCGTTTATTATGGAGCACATACTCTCTGCCAGGCCCCACCTGCAGCACTGGGGTTTCATCTTCCTGGCAGCCCCAGGGTCTACGACTGTTGTCAGCACTTTAAGGGAGGGGTGGCTGAGGCTCAGAGAGGCTGAGCAGCTGGCTCAAGGTCACACAGCTGGAAAGAAGGACTGGAATCCAAAGCCGGGTTTATAAGTCCAGAGCCTAAGCTGCAGCCCTCTACTCCCCACAGCCCCACCACCCAGAATAAGGGGATAAACCTGGAGGGACCAGCAGAGGCGTGAGCGGCACTGAGGGGGCAGAGGGACATGACTGTCCTCCACTGCCTGAAGAGCCGCTTGTATTTCCGTATGTAATCAGCCATGGAGTCCTAAGTGAGCAGACTCACGTCCCTTGTCCCTGACTGTCACATGGGCAGTTGGGGCGCTCAGAGCATGAGCGCATGATGAGTGAGGCCCAGCACAGCTCCATAGCTGCCTGACTCTTCAAAGCCAGGCCCAGCAAAGGGGTTTCCTTTTGGAAAAACTGGATCAGGTGCACCTCGGCGGGTGGGGTCAGGCGGGAGGGGCTGCCCCTGCTAGGCTAGCTCCTGGGATGTCCTTCCTTCATCGCCCAGAGCAGGCCTCATGCAGCCAGCCTCCTCCAAATACTCCGTCATCCTCAGAGCAAGGTGACCTTGTACCGTTGTCCCACCTGGGCTGCAGGTGGACAGGGAACTGCCCTGTGCCTTCAGTAAGCTGTGGCCTTGTCTATGGGCAGAAGGGCTGAAATGAGCCTTCAAAGCCCCTCCGCAGACTAGGATTCCATGCATCTAGGAAAGATTTATTAGTCAGCTATTGCTATAATAATACCACATAACAAACTGTCCCAAAATTCCACGGCACAAAGCAATGTACATATACTTCTCACGAGACTGCCGGGCGTCTGGGCTTTGGCTGTTCTGGACTGTGCTTGGCCGGCTGGACTCCAAGCGGCTGGTTGGGTCCTGGTCTATCTGTGTTTCTCACATCCTCTTTGGACCAGGTCTACTTGAGGCTTATTCTTCTCAGGGTGAGGAGGCCCAGCTGTGCAAGTGCCTTGCAAGCCTCTATGTGTTTGCAAAAATCAAACAGGGAACTTTGCTAAAATCAAATTAGCTGAAGCAAGTCCCATGGCCAAATGCCCAATCAGGAGGTAAGGAAATATGCCCCACCCACCATCAGTCCAGGCAGGGTGTGGCTGCGTCCTACTACTGCAGGGCCACAGAAAATGGAGACTTACAATTCTGTCTACCACAGAGCAGGACAGTGGTCCAGAGTCAAAACTGAAAGGGCCTAAGGGGTCACAGGCACAGACACTGGGGCCCACGGAGGAGACAGGATGTGCCCACATCATTCAGCAAGGGCTGGGCAGAGCTGTGTGGAGAGCACGTGCTCAGCGTCCGAGATCAGTTCTGCCTCGCAGCCCTGCATCGCCTTCCCCTCAGGAGCTTCCGTGAGGCCCAGTCCCTGGGAGAAGTATGCCTGGGGAAGCAGAGGACCCAGCCTCATCCCCTCAGTCTGCGCTTGTGTCCCCTGGTGAGAGGGAGGTGGGCTGGAGCTGCTGGCAGTGTGCACTCCAATCCCCTGACCTTCCTAACGGGCAGAGACACGGCCATCTATGTTTCTCTAGCTTCTGTCCCATCTGCCCACCTGGCTGCACCTGCCCTGCCTGAAGGACAGCCCAGGGGCCCTCTTCTCCCTACTCGGCATCTTCCACTCACCCCTGCCCTTTCTGCTCCTTTCCTTGACTCCTTCCCTTCCTCTTCCACCTTCCAGACAGCTGACAGCAGATGCTAAGAACCACAGAACCTCATGGTTGGAAGGTCATCCAGGCCAGCCCTCTGCCTGTGCAGTAGCCTCTGCGCAGCATCCCTGGTGGAGACCACCAGCATCAGGTGGCTGGGATTCTCTCAGGGACCAGGAGCTCACTACCCCCACAAGGCAGCCCCTTCTATTGCTTGTGCTTGGCAGCTCTGACCCCAAGAAATTACTAATTATTTTTCAGTTCCCAGTCTGCTTCTTCCCAAATATCATTCACTAATTTTAGTTCAAACAGTATTTAGGGAAAACTTGCTGTATGTCAGCTGGGGACTGGGGATACAGAAATAAGAGTCACTGTCACATGCTCAAGGGGCCACAGACCATAGGGGAGGCAGACAAGGGTTCAAGGTGACAGGTGCTCAGGTAGGGGAACTGTGGCTGTCCTGGGGAGGCCACCTAACCATCCTGGGCAGTAGATAGATGTCCTCCCCAGGACACCTTGCAACTGCTTGGATGCTAGTCAGGCCTGGGTTTGAATTCCAGATCTGTCACCTAGTAGCTGTGACTTGGGCCCGGCTGGGCTGCAGCACCCTTCTGTATAAAATCGGGACAATGGATACATGCTCTCATGGGAGAATGGAAGGTGGAGTACGTAAAGCCCTTGGCACATGGAAGAGCTCCATGTCTGGTATTGTTGTTATTGTTGCTAATTGTGCAACCCAACACAGAATTAGCAGTTAGCACATCTGTGCTCATGAAGTTGAATCTGGGTGGGACTTTACACTTGTCCCCAAGTTGGAGTGAGCACAGAACTGTCGGGAATGTGACTCTGTTCCCGGCCTTCTTGTCACTTCCTCTCAGAAATGAGGACTGAGTCGCTCAGCAACAAGACCCAGCTGTGAGCATCCAGTTCCCAGAAGAGTTCGAGCATATCTTTAGCAGAAACCGGGGAGCAGGTGGGCCTTAGCACTGAAAAGGATATCATCTCCTCTTGTGCAGCCTCTCCCAGAATCTGAGGGCTGTAGGGAAACTCAGAAATGTCCTGTTAAATACACCTTCTGATGCTTGGAATCAGGAGGGTAAGGACGGGAAGATGTGACACAGAAGTCCCTGTCTCCCCGTCCGGCCCTCCCAGCAGACATCACTCACCAGTTCTGGCTCTCCTCTTCCCCTGAGTGTGGTCTCAGATCCAGAACCATCCTCAGCTCAGACTGCATGGCATGTAGAGCCTGGCTTTACAGTAACCCAGACAGGCTTCCTAGAGGAGCTAGGATTCCTGGATATTTTGAAATGGCAGGTGAACCCCAGTAAGCAGAAGCAGGGAGAGCATGTTCCGCGTGTGGAGTCTGGGGGGGTCTGGAGAGGGCAGTGCTCAGCTCTGCACATGGGCTGGGGGGAAGCCTCCTTCCCTGCCCGCCTGCCCACTCCTGCCCTCCCAGGAGGTACCCGGGTAAGGCCAGAGGAGGGGGGAGTGTGAGGAGACCGGACAACTGAGTGGAGTGGCTGGGGATCGGAGACAGGCGGAGCTGAGGGCAGCTGTGAGCAGCAAGGGCTGCCACGGGCAGTGCCTGCCGGGGGTCTCCGTCCCTCCACCCCTGGATGCTGGGGGTAGGCCCACCAGCCAGGTCGCTCAAATAACACAAGCTCTGGAAATTAATGACAGCACTTGCTTCTCACATGTGTGAGCCCCTCGGGGTGGCAGCGTCACCCGCCTCCCCTGCTTTTGCCCTGCTGTCTGAGCGCATGTGGTGTGTGTATGGGAGGAGGGCAGGGGGGCAAGGCCAGGCACCACCTGCCGCGTCACTCCCGCGCTCAAGGACAGTAGTGGCACCCCATCGCCCATGGCGTAATTGGCAAACTTTTAAAGGCATAGGAGCTGTTATTCATGTAAAAGCCTATGTGAAAATCTGTGCCTATGAAGACTGTTCAGGACCCCTGAGGACCCTCCCCTCTTAGGGCTGGGGACCCTTCCACAGAACCCCAGGCTCCAAGGAATACAGTTTGAAAGAAAAACCCTGGGGTGGAACACAGACTCTTTCTCCTGGTGTTAGAAGCCCCTTGCTGCCTGACACCCCCTGCCCAACCGGTCCCATGCCACTCAGGCCAAAGCTGCCTTGAATCCCTGGCCCCACGTGCCCCCCACTCTTTCCATCTAAAAGGTCCCTGTGCCCCGCCTATGGCCCATCACACCCAGGCAGGTGTTGAATCTCCACCCACTCTTCAAGACCCGACTACTCAAATCACTCCTCTTCCAGCATCTCTCGTGTGGGCATCTGGCTCTTCTCAGAACACCCAGGGAGCTCTGTGCGGCTGCAAAGCCCTGCAGCACTTCCTACCTTTTAGCGTGGTTATTTATGTACTTGTCTGGTCTCCCTGGTAGCCGGCAAATTCCTTAAAGGCAGAAACTATCTTCTTTACCTCGGTCTCCCTGACAATTCCCAGCAGGGTCTTGAGCAGAGAAGGGGCTGAATAAATATTTATTTGTTGAATAGCTCTACTGAGTGTTGGGTACAGGCTCTGGTATTGTACCAGGCTGCATGGTGAAAGGTCCAGTCCCGGCCCTCAGCAAGGCTTCCATCTAAGAGAAAGCAAAACCTGTAAATTGAGAGTTGCAGCACAGAGAAGGAAGTTCAGAACGATGGATAAAAGCAGCTCAGAAGTCAGTGCCTACCCCATCCTTGGGGGGTGGTCAAGGAAGGCCTCACAGAGGAGGTGAAACCTGGGAGAAGTCAAAGGGCAGTGACATCTCCCGGGAGGAGTATGTGGAGCACAGCAGGCAGAGGGAACAGCGTGGGGAAAGACAGAAGGCAGAACGAGCATGACTGGAGTTGCCCAGACCCAGGAGTGTGGCTTGGGGAGTGGGAGGCGGCGACTCAGGAGCAGGTAGGGGCAGATAATGCCGATAATGCCGAGCGCTGTGGGGAGAAGGGAACGCTCCTGGGAACCCTGGCCTGGGGAGCAGGAATGGGCTACAAGGAGGCAGAGTGCTACATGGGGCAGGAGGGAGCTGGGAGCCCTTAGGCAGGGTTCTTCTCTCTGAACCTCAGTCTTCTCATCTGTAAAGTGGGTAGTTTGGACCAGAGTCTTGAAGACCCCTGTCCAGCACTGAGTCCGAAATGCAGGTGGAGCATCAGCTGGGCAACTGTCAATCAATCAGTGTGGCGCTAAGAGAAACCAGGTGCAGTCGGGTGGTTAGGGCAGGGCAGGGCTGGTAGGGAGGGCTCTGTGGGGGAGCAGGGGGGACCTGTGAGCCAGGGTTTGTGGGGAGCACTCTGCATGGATTCTCGTGCCTGCTCCTCACAGCACCCATGTGTAGGTGGGCGTTGTTTGCCCCGTTTTATGGAGCAGGAAGTTGAGGCTCAAAGAGGGACTGACTTGAACCCAAGGCTGTGATTATGATCGTCTGAGTGTCTCCCCAGCTGGCAGGCAGATCTCCTCTTGCAGGGGCTTCCATGCCCTAGACGGGGAACTGGCCAGGTCCCATAGCCCCTCAGCCTGCAGGCCCGAGAGAGGAGGAAGGGTCAGCCTCCTTCCTGGCGCGACCGCTACGCCAGGTTGCCTAGGACTGAGGTAGTGTCGGTATTAAATCTGAGGCCCGAGCAAACCAAGACAAGCTGGTCACACTACTCATCACACCCAGAGGCGGCAAGTCCCCGAGTTTGCCCACCCCCAACGCACACACGTCCTCCAGGCTGGAGGCCAGCACCCGGTTCTCAAGGCTCCCCGTGCCCCGGCCCCTGAGGACTCTACCAAAGAAGCCAGACTGCTTATAACTCAGTCAGGGAAACCAAGCCAGGCCTCAAAGGCTTAGCGGGGCTGCGGCTCCTCCTCCAGGCCCGGCTGCCTAGGCAGGCTGGGAACGTGCTCTGCTCCTTAGCAGGTCGCTGCACTCTCTCCTGCCCAATCAGAAACTACCTGATCAGGGCCTCGGCTCTCGGCACCCAGCTGTGCAGCCCCAGCAACCCCCCGCCCCGCCCCCCCTCACGGGTCAGGAATCTGAGCTCCAAACCGCGCTCTGCCACTGAGCCTCCGGGACCTCAAGCCAGTATCTTCCTGTCTCTAGGTCTCGGTTTAAAAGGGGGATCGGAAGAAGGCTCACCTCTCAGCATTTTTGTCAAAACATCAGAAATGGTTCACATGAAAGTGCACCGTGGACCAGTGAGAAAGCCCTGCTCCGTGGTCATGCTCACCTCCAGCACCGGTCTAGAAACACAGTTCAGCGGGTCAGACACCTGGTCCCCAACTTGCAGGCTCCAGTGCTCTCAGGCAATGGGCCCTGGGCCAGGGGAATCAGGAGGCCCAATGGGGCCTAGCCCCGGCTGTGTGTCCTTGGGCAAGCCTCTTAACCTCTCTGAGCTTTGGTTCCTTCATAGGCAAAAACCAGGATGGTATCAGTAGGGTTACAGGGAGGATGGCATGACACTGAGCCCAGTGCCTACATTCCATAAGCAGCCTCTGAAGGTGGGCCGGGCCCCCCTGGCCCGCCCTGCACCTCTGGGGCCCTTGCTGTTTGCTGCATAATGACTGGAGGGGTGATGTGGCTCCCTTGCTCCCCCCAGAGCCTCCCCTCCCAAGGCCCAGCTCTCAACCCACCCACCCACCACAAGAGCACACTCCAGCACACACACACACACACACACACACACACACACACGCTTTCTTTTTCTGTTGTTTGTGGCTAATTGTTTATTACGAGATGCAGGCGGCTGCGCCGGTGGGAAGGCTCAGCTTGCTCCGCTATAATTAGGATAATGCACATTAGTCATTTAGTGTAACTCAGAGAGCAGCCCTTGCCGCGCTCCCCTCCCCCACGGCTCCTGCTGCCGCTCCCGCAGCCCCCAGGCCGCGTGGCGCGGGTCTGCACAGTTCCCGGGCCTCCCTCTCTTGGCGTCTCTCTCTGGTTTCTTCCTCTCTGTCCTCTCTTTCTCTCCTCCGCTCCTCCTTCTTTCCTGGCTCTAGCTTTCTTGCTCCTTTTCTCAGCCCTCCCTACCCCCAGCCTCCTCACTCTTGCCTTATTTCTGCTTTTTCCTCCCCCTCCACAGCCCCTCCCTCGGAGCCGGAACCAGAGCTGGGTTAGGTAGGTCGGCAGAGGAGGTCAAGCCTGGTTTCCAAACCTGGGGGGGCAGTTCTCATACTTCTGACAACCGTGGGAGCGCCTGGGTGCCTCCCTCAGGCCTGCCACTTGGAGGGTGTCCTCCTTGCTGCCCCCCCTTTCCTCCCTTCCCCCCTTCCCTGCCCCAGGACCTTAGCATTTGTTAGCCCAAGAACTGGATCAGGTCTGTACCAGCAAAGGCAGGCCTTTGTCTCCAAAACACCGAGCACTTCAGTGTGACTCCATTGCCCTAGTACCCCATTCACCCCTAAAATCCAAGAAACCAGAAGCCGGGGTTTGGAGGTGCAGGTGGGGGCTGCCACAGGGCTGTCTGGAGCCCTCCACCTCACAGGGCCTGGGCTGGGCCAGAGGAGGCGGGTAGAAGGGAGTATCTATTAGCCCACCAGGAACAAGGAGCTATTCTAACAGTTTCCTTTTGTCCTGAATCCCACAGCCACTGGCGGACCCCAGGCCTGGCCACAAATGAACCCCCTGACCCCTCTTCCTCCAGGCCTGAGCCCCACTCCCAGCCCTTTCCAATCCCAAAGGGACCTTTCGTTGGCCCACTAAAGCTAGGCAGACTGAGTTCTAGGGCCAAGGGTTTCCCTGGCCCTGATGTTGTTGCTAGGCACCCCTCCAGATTTCCAGAAATAAATAAAAGATCTGTTCCCTACAGAGTGAGGGATGCTCACCTAAAAATACAAGGCCTCCTTGTCCTCATAAACCAGTTTGGGCCTCTGGTCCCATTCCTGATATCACAGATGCAGACAGATGAACAGACAGACACATGCTCACAACTCACAAGGGCAGGCTCACGGAGCAGGCACCAGGGGGAGGCCAGGGTTGCTGTGCATCTGGAAGGTCAGGACACTGTCCCAGATAGGTAGGGCAGGGCGTCTGCAAGAGGAAGACTGGGCCAGGCGTGCATGTGTGTGCCAGCGAGTGTGTGTGTGTGTGTGTGAGCAGTCACAACCTCCCAGGGCCACGCCCATTGTTCTTTCATTCATTCGTGACTCTGTGCTGGGTGCCACGGTTAAAGAAAGCCACAGGGTCCCTGCCCTTAGTGGCCAGCACGTCAACCACCAGTCGAGGCATGAGAACATTAGGGTCGGGTTCCTACTGGGGGGGCAGTCACTAGGTCTCAGAGACTCAGGAGGCTGTGTGGGGATCCGTTTAATGGTGATGGTCATGACGCCAGACGACAGCTGACCTTCAGAGAGGGCCAACTATGTGCCAGGCATTTGGTTCAAGTGTTTTGCAGGTAATCTTACACTATTAGCATTTCCTTTTCAAAGCAACCCAGTGAAAGACGGGCTGCTCTCACCCTATTTTGCAGTTTAGGAAATTGATGTAGAAGGATGTAAGCTGCTTGCCCAAGATCACACAGCTAATAAATGGCACAGCCAGGATGATGGGAGCCTTCCCTACCCTTAGCTTCCTCATCTGTAAAATGTGGGGTGGGACCCAGGAGCCAGAGAAAAGGGAAGCCTCCAGGTTGATGGGAGAGACACAGCCCTGCCCGAGGGAGCTGCTCAGGGAAGGGGCAGAGCCCGGTGGAAAAAGGAGGTGCAGGGGGCTCAGGGTCGGGGTGCACGGCTCTGTCAGGCTCCAGACCTCAGCGAGGTGCCCGTTCCCCTGCTGGGCTCCTCCTGCGCAATAAGCCCCTGGCTTGGGGAGCAGGGCGGGGGCTGGGCTTTTGCCCCTGCTGCTCCCTGGCTCAGCATCAGTACCCAGAGGCCTGGTCCTAGCCGGCAGGGGTGGCAATGTTTGGGCCCACCTCCCCTTTATCCAGCTGACCCCCACGTGGTCTGGAACCCACCAGACTGCTTGTGCATGTGGCCCCTGTCCACCCCTAGGCCACCTGTGTGGCAGGCAGGGAGGGACTAGCCTCTTCTCCAAGATGAGGAAACTGCGACCCTGGGAAGGGCAGAGACTGCCCAAGTCCACACAGCAGGTCACGGCAGAGCTTCTTGGACCGGATGCCAGGACCCCCACCAAGCACCACTCTTTCCAGCCTTGGGGCAGCCTTTGAGGTCCTGGAGACACTTTGCTTCATGGGACTGTCATGTCTATATCTGTCCTCTAACGCAGATGTCGAAAGAGGAGCTGCTATGAGCTAAACAGTGCATCAGGTGCTAGAGAAAAGCAGGCCAGCCCTTACCCCCTGTCAGAATCAAATGACCAATGAGCATCGAATGAGTGAACGCTGACTCTGGGCCAGGGACTACGCCACACAATTTGCTTACTTGGCCATGATATATACCTCCTACTAGCCTCCTTTATAGTGGTGGGAATCTGGGCTCAGAGAGGTTCAGGAACTCGCCCAAGGCCAGAGCCGGGACTTGAATGTGAGTTTGTATGGCTCCCAACCACACAGGTTCTTTTTTCTTTTCTTTTCTCTTTTTTTTATTATTCTTGGAATAGCTTCAAATATTTTACTTCATTTTTAATGACATTTATTGTTTTCTTTCTAATGTTACCAGCAATACATGTTCCTTGCAGACAACCGGAAAATACATAAAAGCATAAAGTAAAAATATAACGATCACCCATAATCCCCTCCCCCAAGAGATAACCACCATTAGCATTTTGATGCATTTTTGCCCAGTGTCTACATATTTTTATATAAAATTGGTATCATGCTGTGCAGCCAGCTTTGCACCCTGCTTCTTTAGCTCAAACTACTTTGTGAGCGTTTTCCTATCTGAGTTTATATTTTTTTGAAAATGTGATCTACAGTGGCTGCATACATCCATTCTCAGGCATTGGTTTTATTTAACCATGCCCTGCTTTTACACATTAGGTTGTTTCTAATTTTTTACTAATAAACATAACATTGCTGTGAATATCTTTTTACATGAATCTTTGAGCCAATCTCTGCTTATGAGATTCCCACAGAGGGAGTTACAGGGGCAGGGAGCATGAACAGTTTCAAGAGAGCTTTCTCAAGACGTAGGTTTTTCCCACTTCAGCAGCCTGATATATTGGTTGATAATTCCCTGTTTTGCTGATGGAGAAATAGGGCCCCAGAGATCAGAAATGAAACGATCACCCTCGGTCAGATCCACGCACTGGCCAAGGGAGAGCAGGACTGAACCCAGGCATCCCCCTCTTCCACACACCCTCCATGGAGACCTCACTCCACGGCAGCTCTCCCGGGCCAGGGGCATTTCCCCATCGCCACACCCTCCTGTGAGCCTGGAGGCCGGGGCCGGGAGGGATCACAGAGCGTAACCCATCTCTGGCCCCTCGATCATGGACCACATGGCCCCTATGGCCCTCACCGCCGGCCTCTCCCCTGCCCCTTGCGCCCTCCCGTTCATTCATTCAATGATTCTCACGTGGATGTGGCACCTGTGTGTGCTGGGACTGCTCTGCGCCCACGTGGATGTGGCACCTGTGTGTGCTGGGACTGCTCTGCGCCCTGGGGACTTACTCATTCAGTATCATCGCCATTTATGCCGCGTGAGACACAATCCCTTCAGTGTCTCCAAACCCTTCCTGCTTCGCACTAAGTTTTCCAAACTTCCTTGAAGATAACAACACCTGGGAGGCTAGATAACCGCTCGGATTACTAGGTCTCTCCCCTGGAAATTCTGATAGTGTAAGCTGGGCCCAGCCCGAGAATCTTTCCAATATGTTTCTTTGCTTGCTTTGGCTGTTTCTCACATTCACGCAAGTTTAAGAGGGAATGCTGAAGGATCCCCAAACAGTGACAACTGGTGTGGCCCTTACACGCACACGTGCACACACACGCACCGGTGAGCAGGCCAAGCCCTCACACAGCACAGCCCAGCACCCTCGGGCCCTGCCGGTGTGCCCTGCTGTGCTCCCCAACCTCGAACTCACCAAAGCTAATGACAATCTTTTTTTCTTATTTGCAAGCGATTAGTTTTAATTTGGGGACAATTAGAGGTAGAGGCAGGAGGCATCTGATTTTGATTAGAAGCAGGGAAATGGCCAGAGGCACCCCCACCCCCAGCCTGGCCGTAGCCTCCATGTAGATTAATTTATACGTTCAATTCGTGGGGTGGGGGACAGCATGGACTTCTGTGCCTGGGGAGGAGGTGGAAAGGTTGTCTGGGGGTGGCCAGAGGCCCCTGCTGTGCTCCCAGACACTTAGGGCCAGCCTGAGAGGAAAAGAGAGGGCCTTTGTCCTGCCAGTGACCCCAAGCAGGTGTCTCAAGCCTCATAAGAGGGTAGAATTGATACTGATTAAGCACTACTGTGTGCCACACCTTGCGCTGGGCAGAGCTGGTCCAGATCCAGTGTCTGCCCTACCCCAGTGCAGCTGGAAAGGCGAAAGCGTAAACAAGTGCATGCCTTCCAGGTTGGGACATAGCTGAGAGCCCTTTGCGCAGGTGGGAGTGTTCACGGAAGTGACTGATGGGACGGTTCACTGATAATTCTCATCTTTTATTCACACCAGGGCCAAGCTCTGGGTCAGCCGAGCCAGGGCAGGGCAGAGCACAGCAGCCGTGAAACGCCCCCCAGTGGTGGCAGCGCTGTCAGGGAAGGCTTCCGGGAGGAGGAAATGCCTGGACTGGGCACCCCATCCCACCCCCTGTGCTAGTCTTCTCTTGGGTGCCGGTGCGTCCCGTGCCCTTCCTTGGGGCCTGTGATGCCTCTGCTGACACCTTGGTCTCTTTCTGGATCGAGAAGGGAAGAATGAAGGCTGCGGCTTCTCCGCTGAGTACGGCCCCAAAGTGGCCCTCAGGGGTCCCTGGGGCCGGGCAGGTTCAGTGCCCAAGGAAGCTGGTAGGAGAGATTAGGGGGCGGAGGGAGTTCAGGCCAATTCCAACTGTAGACACTCCATCCTTGGTTACCAAGCTGTGAAGACTGGATGTGCCTTCCGGGTGAAAGAGGAGCCCCCTCAGCTCCGTTGGGAAGGGTCACGTGCTGGGCGTAGTCTGGGAGAGGGACTGGGAATGCCATTGTTAAACCCAGGTACACAAGCTACATCATCAAGCCTGTGTTCCTCCCCGGATGTGGTCTCTCCACACCTTCCTGGAGAAACTGGGGTGTGAAGGGCAGAACTAGCTGATCCCTGTGTATCCGTTAGCTCGGCTGCCACAGCAAAGCACCGCAGACAGGGTGCGAAACAACAGAACCTTACTTCTCAGCCCTGGAGGCTTCTTAGAAGGCCAGGGTCCAGGTGTCGGCAGGCTTGGTCTCCTCTGGGCCTGGCCTGCCTGGGCTCTCTGATGCTCCCCTGCCCCACATGCCTTCCTTCTGGGAACCTTCCAGCAGCTTTTCCCTCCCAAGCCCTTGCCCTGCTCCATGACATCTGGAGGTCAGAGCTCCGTGCTGAGACGCATGCCCACGTGCACACACACACCCTCCCACAGTGTCCCTGAAAGTGATCTGCTGGCCACGCCTCTGGCCTCACCTCCCCCCCTCCAGCCCCTGCCAAAGCAGAATGCTTCCAGGGCCTTGCCCACCTCTGTGGGAAACCGAGGCCCAGAGAGGTCAAGCAGCTTCCTTTAGGCTCCAGAGTGGGAGGGCAGAGATTAGTGCCGGGGTCTCAGGGACGCCCCCCACCCTCCCCCCAACACACACACCCCTCCACCTTAAAGGAGGCCTTGGCTCCCGAGGAGAGAACGATTCATGGTGGTGATGGGCGGGTGCTGCGCATGACGATGATGTCAGCGCGTTGTGGTACCCTAACGTCTCTGGCTCCCCTTTCTGAAAGCAGCCTGTTTTAGTACAGGTTTAATACTTCCCCCTGCAGAAGTCCTGCAGGACTGCTGAGAGGGGTCTGAGCCTGCAGCCAGGGCCAGGGACCCTCCCCTCGGTGGCCCTCCAGTCTCCTGGCTGCTTCACTGAGGGGAACTCAAACCCCACATGGCATCCCAGGCCCAACCGGGCAGCTGGCTCGGGAACTCCATTCATTCCACAGGTCAGGTGGGAGGTGCGTGCAAACATGTCTCTCCAATCCCTTCTTCCACTGAGTCTGCTCCCCATCTCATGGCCCTGCCCCCAGTGCGCCTCCCAGGGGTCCAGACGGTCAGTTGTGAGGTTGGGACAGTGAGAGGATCAAAAGGGACTAAGTGCCACTCAGCAGCCTCTGGGCTCTCTTGGGGGTGCTAAGTGAGACAGGGGTGCACGCCCCCGCCTTGTCCACCCCAGGCTGGATGGTGAGCATGTACCGCCCACTGACGGCAGCTGCCCTTCTCCAACCAAGGAGGACAAGCACAGCGGCCCCTCCCCATCTTGACCCAGGACCCAGGCCACGTGCAACAGTGCCCCCTTCCTCCCTGTGGTCTTTCAGTTACACTCAACACCCCTGTAAGGAGGCTGATGTCACCAGCTCAATTTTAAGGGTGGAAACCGAGGCCCAAAATGGGAAGCAAACCATCCAGTGAGTATCACAGGGAGAAGCCTTGAATTCGAGTCCTGCAGCCTGTCTGTTTGCCTGCTTGCTGCTGCTTCTGAAGCACCGGCTGGCTCTGGTGCTCTGGCTCAGGCTGGTATCCCAGACTCCCGCATGCATGACTGGGGGCCAGCCTCTCCCTGGGTGGCAGGGACTCCAGAGATAACTCTGTGGCAGGGATTCCAGGTGCCATCTCTCCATACATTTTCCCGCCTTCACCTTGGACTTGGCTGCCCACCTCCAGCCCCCCTGGGCAGCTCGCATAGCCTGCAGGGCTGCCCAGCATCAGGTGGGGCAGGGTGGTCTGGAAACTGAGTTCTCCTGGGAGTGGAGGAGGCAGTCTGGTGGTTACGGCATGGGCTGCCCAGAGGACCAGGGACTAGTGGTTTCCCTGCTGGCCTAAGGGCTGCTCAGAAGGAGTCCTAAGGAGGTGTGGTGAGACCAGGTGTCGCTTCTCCTAGAACACCTGACCCCAAGGGCTTTCGTGTGCCCCAAACCCACTGTCTTATTTTTTTGAATGAGGAAATTTGGCCACAGGTTTAGAAAATAGACACCAGAACTTCAGGAACAGGGAATTTTTAGTTCATTGCGTTTGTGAGGAATTGGGTGTGAATGTTCACAGAACATCAAGGTTTCATTGATAGTAGTAAAACGATAAATGAGGATAAACTGCAAAGAATCACTGTAACTCTGATTAGGAATCTCCTCCTTGGGACACAGGCCTCCAAGAACCTCTCAGTGTGGATCAGCTGTGGTTTGTTGAAGCCTTGCTCAGTGCAAAACCTCATAGATAACTAAGTCCCATGCAAGGCAAGATGAGAGAGCCTCTCAGAGGAACATCCCAGGAGTTGAAGTCACATCCTGGCGGGCTTCATGGAGGAGGTGGCTTTGAGCTGGACCTTGGAGGAAGATTCAGAGTTGGTTATGGGCAGATAGGAAAGGAGAAAAATGGACTCAGAGGGCACAACATGAGCAAAAGAGGAGAGATAAGGTAGCATCGGCAAGCACTAAAGCTAGAAGTTGTCTAGATATGCTGGTGGCAAGGGCTTGGGAAGAGGAGTCCTGGGGAAAGGGAGTCTGGAACCCCAGTGCAGAGGGCCCTGAATGCCATGCTCAGGCACAGAGTGAGGTGCATATTATTTTGGAAGCAGAAAGGAGAGATCCTTTAATAATACTTACACATATTTGCATTATTGCACATTTTATAGAGCGCTCTCTTATTAGATTCTCAAAAACAAAACAGAAGACAATGCACCATCCAGCAAGACCAGCATTATTATTATTACCCCTATTTTAAAGGTGAGGCATGTGACTCAGGAAGATCCAGGACCGGTTCTCAAACCTCTAAGTCCCACATCTGGTCCTTCCTGTCCCTGGACAGTGTCCAAGAGGTGCTGTGCTGGGACCGAGAAACAATCTCTCTGGCTGCTATGTAGGGGAGGGGATGCCAGGGAGGGGGGAGATGGGAGAGGGGAGACCAAGCCAGGCGGTATCACGCTGTGCCAGCAGCAGTGGAGTGAGGCCAGAATGGGGCCAGGGTCCTGGGGAAGGAGGACGGGGGCAGCCCAGGACATACCAGCAAGTCAAGAGGCGGAACTACTAGAACCTGGTGGATCCTGTGGGGAGGGGACAGGAGGAGAAGTCAGACTCAAGGCCCGCATTTGGGTTTGGGAGGCTAAGCATCAAACTCCCTGTTTATATAGTGCACAGCAAGAGAGAGGAGGGGCGGTAAGGGGCCTGTGGGGGCCCTGCCCCATCTGAGGCAGCTGGGTCCGTAAAGGGCTTGGGTTTGAGAGTCAGGTGGCCCCAGGTTTGAATCCCACTGCTGGCCCCTCTTGCCCATGTGACTTGGAGAAGTTATGTAATTCTGCACCTTTACCTGTAAGTAGTTATCGATAGAAAACTGGTTGGATCGATGGGCAGTATAATACCTAGCTCAAGGGACCGATCTGCGGATCAGATAAGGTGGTGGCTGTTGAGTGGCGAGCACAGGGATAATGGTACGAGTCAGCCCTCCTCGGTGCCATGCTCCGTCCTCAGCCCTCCATGCACCCTGTGCTGTAAGTCCTCACAGTGGCACTTCGAGGCAGATACAATTTTTATACTCATTTCACAGATGAGGATGCGGGGGAATAAAACCCCTTTAAAGCTTCCCAGAGCTTTGTGCTGGTGTGAGCTTTGCCCCTACGTTGCAGATATGAAATGCAGTGGCCCCGAGAGGGCAGTTAACCCACTGGCACTGGTGGGGCAAGGCTTAGAGGCCTGGCATCCTGGCCCCAGGGCCCACCAAGGATGGAGGACCAGGACGAGCGGTGCCCGACTTGGAGTGGAGGGCCTTCTGTGAGGGTGGGAGGCTGGGTGCCCTGGGGTCCCAGCCCAGCCGCTCGTGCCACTCTCTGTCTGACCACTCTTTATCTGTCCGTCCCCAGCCTCCAGCCGCTCCCACCCAGCCAGCCCCAGCCCGCCGGGGCCGCAGGCCAGCCCGGTGCTGCCGGTCAGCTACCGCCTGTCCCACACGCGGCTGGCCTTCTTCCTGCGGGAGGCGCGGCCCCCTCCCTCCAGGGTCGCCAATGGCTCTCTGCAGCGCTCCGAGCCCTTCGTGGTGTTCCAGACCAAGGAGCTGCCTGTCCTCAACGTCTCCCTGGGGCCCTTCAGCACTAGCCAGGTGGTGGCCCGGGAGCTTCTGCAGCCGTCCAGCACCCTGGACATCCCCGAGCGCCTGACGGTCAACTGGAAGGTGCGGGCCTTCATCATCCGCGCCCGCGTACCTGCCTCACAGCCTGTGGCCCAGGTGCTGTTCTACGTGGCCGGCCGGGACTGGGACGACTTCGGCGTCACGGAGCGGCTGCCCTGTGTCCGCCTGCATGCCTTCCGGGAGGCCCGGGAGGTCAAGAGCTCCTGCCGCCTCAGCGGGGGCCTGGCCACCTGTCTCGTGCGGGCCGAGCTGCCCCTGGCCTGGTTTGGGCCCCCCGCCCCAGCAGCACCACCCGCTGCCCGCCGCAAGTCCCCGGACGGGCTGGAGCCCGAGGCGGCGGGGGAGAGTCAGCAGGCCGAGCTGTACTACACTCTCCATGCCCCGGATGCGTCGGGGGGCTGCGGGGGCGCCCGCCGGGGAGCCGGGCCGGGTGTGAGCACCCGGGCCGAGAGCCCCACTCAGCATCCCCTGCTGCGCATCGGGAGCATCAGCCTCTTCCGCCCGCCCGCCAGGACGGCGCTGCAGGAGCACAGGCTGGATGGCAACCTGATGATCCGCCTGCCGGACCGGCCCCTCAAACCAGGGCAAGTGCTCAGCATTCTGCTCTACCTGGCGCCCAACTCCTCGTCGCCGTCCGGCCCCAGCGTGCAGCATTTCACACTCAGGTAGGGGGCTGTGAGCCGGGGTCTGGCTTCCCTTCCGAGGTCAAACGTGCTGCTGGCCTGTGGTAGGGGTTTGCCCAGACCTGCCCAGACAGCGTCCTAGTTCCAGCTCTTCCATTCATCGCTTGAGCAACCTCAGGAACATGCCTTACGTATTTGAGCCTCAGTGTTTTCATCTGCCTATGGCAACAAAAATTTCTGCACCTACCTCTATATCTCACAGAAACAGTGTCATGGTAAAGGAGAGATACTTGTTCTCACAAGCATGGATATCCAGAATGATAGAATTGGGGCTGGAAGGGCTCTTAGATATTAGCTGGTGCCACTCTCCCATTTTACAGGTGAGGAGACCAAGGCCAAAGGGGAGAAACAGATTATCACGCCCCAGGTTGAACAGTAGTATGTCTGTGTGTCAGGATGTTGGCCCAATCCTGGAGTTAGAAGAAAAATTTTCAGGAGTCTCAGGTCTTTCTATACCCAGAGCAGGATATAATCCACAAATTCAGAAATGCCTTAAATTAGATCATATTCCCACAAAATATAAGGATGTCTCACAGTAAGAATCTGTGGTTTAAGCCATGCTGGGTGATTCTGAAGAACATAGGAAAGGCCCTACTAAAATGTGCCTCCTACCCCACGCACTATGCATGGGACCTCCAGCTTCTTTGAGTTAAGCATTGCCCTCTCTCCGGAGTGTGCTGTCGTTAAGCTCAGATATTTCTAGAAAAGGCCAGAACTGATTCAATGACTGATACCTGAATGTAAACAGGAGTTAAATCAGCCATCAGATATCTTGGGCTGCATTAATAGGAGTAGAACATGTACAATTGTGGAGGTGATCATTTCTCTGCTTTAGTCAGTGTTAATTAGAGCCCAGCTAAAGTGTTGTGTTTAATGTGGGACACTATTGACTTATGAGTTCAGATTGTCCAGAGGAGGGTGACTAATCCTAGTCACTAGGCTGACTTGAAACTATAGTAAAAAGTAACAGTTGGAAGAACTGGAAATTTTAGGCCTGGAGACAAGAAGACTCAGGGACACCTACTCAAACCCCCAGCTGTCTGAAGAACTGTTATAATTAAGATGGAGTAGAGTTGTTCATGCTTTCTTGCCCCAGAATAACCCATGACTGTTATATTTCAGCTAAATACAGGGAAGAAGTATCTAGTCCTTAGTACAGGGAAGAAGTATCTAGTCCTTAGGGGCTTTCTGAAAATGGAATGGGATGTGTGCAGAAATAGTGAGTCCCCTGTCACTAAGATATGCAAGTAGAGGTTAGATAAAGACTTGGCAGCGATAAGGTAGAAGTGATTGCAGCTTCCACTGCAGGTCAGAAGTTTCAGCTAACATGACACCAGATTCCCCAAATTAGTCTCAAACACTGAGTCTAGGTCTCAGGGTTACTTACTCACCTGCTCGTCCTACTCACAGCTGCAGCCTAGGAGTGGTGGCCAGGTAGGCAGCCACTGGGCCCTGGGCTCACCTTCTTCCTCTTCTTCCTCCCATCGTATCCCAGGGTAAAGGCCAAAAAGGGTGTGACCCTTCTCGGCACCAAGTCACGGAGCGGCCAGTGGCATGTGACCTCGGAGCTGCTGACTGGGGCAAAGCACTCAACAGCCACAGTGGATGTGGCCTGGGCCCAGGACACACCCCTACCCCCCTGGTGAGCTGGGGTGGCCCTTCTGCCTGCCTCTTTTCAAGACAGTCCCTGGGAGGGGTAGGGGATTCTTGATGGAGGAGACCAGGCCTGCAGAAAGGCTGGAGCTTAGATTAAGGGGACTCTGGGGTCCTGGCTGGCACATCTTGGGTGGCTGGAGAAGGCTCAGTGGGTCCCAGCAGGCAGGGTGCCAAGGAGGGCTGGGGTCCCAGCTGGGGGTTCAGAGCTCCTGAGCTGCTCCCAGCCCGTCCTTCTTGCCTCTGCTTCCTTCCTCCATCTGCAGGGAGGGCCAGGGGCCCCTGGAGATCCTGCAGCTGGACTTTGAGATGGAGAACTTCACCAGCCAGTCGGTCAAGCGCAGGATCATGTGGCACATTGATTACCGTGGCCACAGTGCCTTGCCTGACCTGGAGCGGGCGGTCACTGAGCTGACAGTCATCCAGCGGGATGTACAAGCCATCCTGCCCCTGGCCATGGTGAGCGGGGCAGGTGACCAGGCTGGTGGATACACGTGCCTATCATGGCTGTATGTGTGTGACAGGATTGTGCGTGACTGAGTGTACATATAGGTCCATGCATGTGTGCATGTGAGCCAGCACCTGCGTGTGTGGCTGCCTCCTGCACCCAGGTGTGCCCACATGGAAAGGCATATGTGTGTGCATTCATAGGAGGCAGGTGGGGCTCTGTGCCTGGGGCTGGAGTAAGACAGCAGATACTGAGGGACCAGAGGTAGGAGAAGTCAGCTGTGGACAGACCCCTGGGGGCGGGGGGGCAGGTTTCCTAGAGGAGGTAACTTCACAGTTGAACCTTGAAGGTCACATGCGAGGAAAGGCTCATACAGCCCGAGAAGATGAGGAGGGTGCTCTGGGCAGGGGATCGTGTGGGCAGAGGTGTGGCGATGGGAATGTGAGTAGTTTGTTCAAAGGAGCAATGGACTTAGGAAGAACGCAGGGGGTGGTAAGTCTGCAATGATTGTCTGGAACTAGCCAAGGGGACATGGGGACCAGCCCAGGAGCACCTTGGGTGGCCAGGCAAATGTGTCAGACATGACTCTGTGGGTCCTGAGGAGCATGTAAGATGTGAGAGCGGATAGCAGGGGACCGGGAAGGCTTGTTTTCTAGCAGCAGAGTGGGACAGAGCCTGAAGGCTGCGCAGCAGCTCGAGTGAGCGGCACAGCTGAGATGGCACCTGAGGCTGGTGGGTGCGCCTCTCTGCACGTGTGCAGGTGTGCCCAGGGGAAGGACGGACATCTGAGCAGTGGGGGCAGCCGGGAGCTCGGGCCTTGGCAGGCATGTCCTGCAAGAGCAGAGGACCACAATCACCCCTGCTCAGCAGGGCTACACCCTCCCTACAGGACACAGAGATCATCAACACAGCCATCCTGACTGGCCGGACAGTGGCCATCCCTGTCAAGGTCATCGCTGTTGAGGTGACCGGCCTTGTCCTAGATGTCTCTGCCCTGGTGGAATGCGAGTCTGACAATGAGGACATCATCAAGGTAGGCTTCCTGGAGGTGGGGTCCCTGGGAAGGAGGCTGCAGACCTTCAAGGGGAGTGGAACCCCAAGCCAGAGAATTCCCGTCACAGACAGGTCCCCTTGGTAGTCAGGAGGAGGGTAAATGGGGGGTGTGGGGTTGGGCAGACCTGCAGGCACCCCATGTCTGCCCTGAGCGGGGTGAGGGAAGGCCCTGGGTACTGCTCAGCCCGTCCTGGAGGGCTCCCTGCAGGAATGTGGAAGGGACCTCCGTGCAGGCCAAGGGGAGGAGGCAGCACCAGCAACTTGAACTTGATCTAAGTAAGCAAGTCATTGAGCCTCCACTTGTGACGACATGGGGAAAGACCACAGGGGATAGAGCCCCTCCAGGATATTCCCCGACCCAGGTGTGGGTGAGCAAAGGTTGTACATCCGCCTCAGGCAGGAAGCCCCCAGAAGCACGCGAGCCGGGCCTGGAGTGAAGGCTGTATAAGGAAAGCCCTGCTCCGGGCGCACACGCCAAACTCCCCCGACTCCTGAAGGCTCCTCCCAGAGACCCATTCTGGGCCCTGGGCCTCCACAGCCCAGCGAGCAGGACGCTGAGCTGCCTTGCATGGCCCACTTTGCTACCTCCGCAGGAGGGCCTCCAGACCCACCCCTGCCCCTGGCTCTGGACGGAGGCAGAGGGAGCAGAGAAGAGGTAATGCAGGAGGGTGTCCGGCCCTCCTCTCTGCAGGGTGGGTGACTGTCTGCCATGCCAGCCTCCAACAGGTGCCCAAATCAAATGGTTTAGAGAGCTGAGCCTTTCCCTATCCCTGGAAATACTTCAGCTTGAAGAAGAGCTGGGCGAGTGGGGATGCGGGTGTCCTCCTCCTCCTGGGTCACTGGGGCTAGCCTGGCATGTACATTCTCTCCCACTCTCCATGCTCTGCCCTGCCTCCCTCTGGGTCTAGGGACCCCAAGGCTCACCCCATCCCCTCATCCAGGAAGAATGCCCCCCAAAGTGAGCCAGAGTAGATGGCTTGATACCACACCCCCATCGCCTCCTGCTGAGTAGAAGCCTTGCCCAGGCCTGTGGGGCTTTCCCTTGGCAGGCTGGCTTGAGAAGAGACAGGCCTGTTCCCAAGAGCCCCCACCCAGCATCTTCCTCCGTCACCCAGACACCCCCACCCCAGCCCCAGACAGAACCAAGTGGTGATGGCTTAGATACCAAAGCGAATTAGTGAAGATGCTTAAATGGAATTTATTTCCATCCTCAATAAAACACACTCAGGTTCTTTATAGAGTCTGCCAACATTCTGAATGGAATTTGCCAACCTTCAGATGGCATTCTCTGCCTTCTGACGTGGGAGATGAGCCTTTCTGGCAGGGCTGCCGTCCCCCCACCGTCCTTTGTGATGATTAAGGGATTTGGGATAGGGGTTTGGGACAGTGCAGGGCCTCATCTCCACAGATGAGTCATTGTCCCACCACCTTTCCCCCAACCCCACCAGAGCCTTCAGAGTGTCATCAGCCCACAGGCTGCACGACAGACCCTCCCGCAAACTCCTGGCTGTGCACCCACGGGCCCGGCCAACAGGAACACCTACATGCACTGCACACAGGATTCACTCTGGGTGTGCGAGGTGTGTGCGTGGGCACATATAACACTACATCCGTCTGCATCTGCCCTGAAGTACTGGCAGCAACACTTCTGTGGGTGGGCACAGGTGTCCGCCAAGATGTGCTTGGCATGAGCTCATCCGGGGAACCTCTAGGAATGCAAGTCGGTATGCAGGTGGGCATGCGTTTGCAAAAGCTGCACCCAGTGGCAGCAGCGACATCCTGTCTGTGTGTGGGGCTCTGGTCCTCCCTCTGTCACCTCCACCCCTGGCTAGAGCATCCCCCTTACCTGAAATTAACCAGCTGCCCACTTCCTGGGGCCACCTGGCCACAGGGGCTATGGAGGGGCCTGCCCCTCACCCCCACCGCTCCACCTTGACTGCCTCCCTGCCCAGTCTCTCGCCAGGGTCCTGCCCGGCTCAGGCTGCTCCTCTGCATTGTGGAGGACTCTCCCAAAAGACACCCTCTCGGGAGCCAGGTAGCCATGCTGGGGGAGAGAGCCGGCCCTGGGGCCCTTAGCCTGAAGGCTCCTCTGAGGTGTGGGCTGCCACGTCGGAAGCAGCCCCTTGTAAAACAATTTGCAGTGGGATTTTCGCGAGGGAGCCAAGACCTCCCGCGGCAGCCACTGGTCTCTGGAGAAATGGGGCAGAATCAGGGACGCCCGAAGCTGACACCTCCCAGAGGAATTAAATGTGGTGCCTTCTCCTACCTCGCCCCTCTCTTAGCCTTTGTGACTGGTACTCCCACTCTCCAGTGGCCTTCTGGCCCTGCTGTCAGACTGAAGTCACCTGCACCGCCCCACAGGATGACCTACAGGGCAAGACATGCCAACCAACCCCCCTCCCCTCCCCCAGGTATCCAGCAGCTGCGACTATGTGTTTGTGAGCGGAAAGGAGTCTCGCGGGTCCATGAACGCCAGGGTCACCTTCCGTTACGACATCCTCAGCGCTCCCCTGGAAATGACAGTCTGGGTCCCCAAGCTGCCCCTGCACATCGAGCTCTCGGACGCCCACCTCAGCCAAGTGAAGGGCTGGAGGGTGCCCATCCTTCCCGACCGGAGGTACAGCCCCTCCACACACAGTGGGTACCGGGGATACTCGTGGGTGGACACAAGCCCTGGCACACGCTCTGGTCTGCATGGTGGATAAGGCTCTAGGTGTACACAGTCCGCAGGGCAGGTACGCAACCAACAAAACTCACTGAGCAGCTGCTGTATGCCAGGCATACAGGGTGATTAAGGTGTGGGGTGAGGGTGGCCGGTGCCTGATCCCACCAAGCTCTGGGTCCAGCACGGAGGCTGTCATGTACATGCTACAGAGCTTGGGGGACACAGGAAGCTCCACATGCAGAGAATCATGCTGCCCAAAGGAGAGGGCCACCTCTTCCTCCTCTTCCTCCAGAAGCCAAGGCAGCTTTCCTGGAAGAGGTGACTCTCGAGTTAGATCTTAGAGGATGACCGGGAGGGAGCTGGCTGGGAAGGCAGGGCGAGAGAGCAGGCAGGCAGCCGGCCAAATGGAGTAGACTCGCCAGCAGCAGCAGCAGGCACACTTGTGCACACCTGCCCCAGCCTGCGCATGCCACACATTCCCGAGCGCCTCAGCCCAAGCACACAGTGACCCACACACCCGAGTGTGCATCCGTGGAGTGTGTGCATGCCTGCCCAGCACACCCTCCTCACCGCTCATTGCTGCTGGAGAGAAAAGCCAGGGGGAAGAGAAGAGAGGAGAGTGGCAGGCAGCTAGAGCTGGAGGGGTTGGGCTGCGGATTGAAACTAGCCCCCAAGGGAGACTTGGGCACAGTTCGTTTCTGTGCAGATTTGGAAAAGCAAGGCAGTGTGGACCAGAGCCTTTCAAACTTTAAGGTAAATACGAAGCGCCTGAGGGTCCTGTTAGAGTGCAGACTCTGATCCAGGGGGTCTGGGGTAGGGCCTGTGGTTCTGTGTTTTGGACTGGCTCCCAGGTTTAAGTCCTGGCTCTGCTCTTTACTAGCTGGGTAACCTTGGGCTACTTATAGAACCTCCGGTGGCCTCAGTTTCCCCATCTGTAAAATGGGCACAGTAACACTTCCCATATAGGATTGTGAGGATTAAATTAATTAACGCAGGTAAAAGAGCCCTCCGTATCAGTGAATATTCTGGTTGTTTGATCCGTCTGGAGCACTAGCGAAACACTAGCCATATCCTTGCGTTCTCTCCAGAGCATGCTTCCCCGCCAGTGAATCTCCTGATTTTGGCATCTTTGGTGATCTGGTTAGGCTGAATTTCACAGATCATCAAGTCCTGATTTCCTTTTGCTTCCTAGTTCTTCCCTCCATGTCTCTCTCATCTCTCATTTTATTAGAAGCAGAAAGAGGAACCCAGACCACACCTTCCACACTTTGCTTGGAAATCTCTTCCGCTAAATATCCAAGTTCATCACTTACAAGTTCTGCTTTCCACACAGCCGCACGGACACAAGCCAGCCAGGCTTCCTGGCGCTCTGGGACCAGGACCGCCTTTGCTTCATTTGGAGCTGAGAACAGTGCCGGGCGCACTCCGAGCACTGAAAAAGAGCGGCTTGTTAGAGTTTGACACCAGCTGTCCCCAGGCAGAGGGCATGCCAAGCAGAGGCAGAGAGGGATAAGGGGGAGCCGAGAAGGTGCCCTTCCAGGAGAGAGAAGGCTGGGACCCCCGGCCCCAAGCTCGTCAGGGAGAAAACGTGAGCCAGGGAGGAGGCCTGCCACTTACACAGCTTCCACCCATGGGAGCCGGGCGGAGCCAGTAGGGTGGGGGTGCGGGGTGACTGCTGCAGCTCAGAGCCGGGGTGAGGCGCCCTGACCCCGTGGCTCTCCTGCCAGGTCAGCCCGGGCGAGCGAGGACGAGGAGGAGGAGGAGGAGGAGCGGCGGCAGAGCGTGAGCCGCGGCTGCACCCTGCAGTACCAGCACGCCACTCTGCAGGTCTTCACCCAGTTCCACACGACCTCCTCCGAGGGAACCGGCCAGGTGGTCACCATGCTGGGTCCGGACTGGCTGGTGGAGGTCACCGACTTGGTCAGTGACTTCATGCGGGTGGGTGACCCCCGTGTGGCACGCATGGTAGACAGCAGCACGCTGGCTGGCCTGGAGCCGGGCACAACCCCCTTCAAGGTACGCATGAGGGCAGGGCCAGGAACCGTGTTTACCTGTGGGGGGAGAACACAGACATTCCTAAGGCAGGATTTCCAGGACCTCAGCCTCTGGGATCAACCCCAGCTGGTCCCTAAAACACACTTTCTTCCCTACCTGCTCCTCTGCCTGAAATTCCATCTTAGGTCAAGGTCCTTTAGCTTCATCTTGATGAAGGATCTCCCTCCAAACTTTATCAACTTGGCATAGCTCAGTGTGGTCCCTGGGAGCAGGTATGGGTAGCAAAGGTTGCAGATGAGAAGGATCAGCCAGCCTAGAGGCCAGGAAAGGGAGTTCAGGGACCTGGGAATTCAACTCTGAGCTTCCTCCTTGATAACTGGGTGCTTGGGTAGAAATCATCCCCCTAAGAGATTGTAAATAGTGACCTAAGGGCTAGAATCTATCTACAGACATAAAACAATTGATCCAACATTTAAAAATTGGGAGGTTTCTCATTTTAAAAAAATCTAGATTTCTGGTTTTACAAAAAATGAATCTGGCATCATTTGGCCTGCATTCCCACCTGGCAATAATCAGCAGGCGTCACTACTGGTACCTCCTTCACAAGAGCGTTAAGTTCTCCCATTTGCCACAGTCCGCACCACTCTATTTCCCTGAGGCCCCATGTCACTTGCTGTTCATCACTATGCAGAGCTGTTGTTTTCTTAGCAATCTGCCTTCCTCTCTTATCTGTGCTGCTGTCTGGATCCTGTGAGCCTCTGGCCCTCACTTGGCCTCCGGACCCTGATTCCCAGTGCAGACCTAAGGCAGAGCCCAAGAGCCCTGCCTCCCAGCCTGCCCCCAGCATCTCTCTTCCAGCAGCTCTGGATTCCTCTCTGGTTGGGGACCTTGGAGGGCTGCCTTCCTGGCCCTCACCCACCCCTGCCCTGCTCTTCCTCAGGTGGTATCCCCGCTGACGGAGTCTGTGCTGGGGGAGACGCTGCTGACGGTGACAGAGGAGAAGGTCAGCATCACACAGCTGCAGGCCCAGGTGGTGGCCAGCCTCGCCCTCTCCCTACGGCCCAGCCCTGGGAGTAGCCATACCATCCTGGCCACCACGGCTGCCCAACAGACCCTCAGCTTCCTCAAGCAGGTAACTGGATGCCCAGCCTGCCAACCTGGGGGCTCCGGGTATGGAAGGAGGCCTCGCCCCTGTGCCACGAGTGCCCCAAGTTAGGGCTTTAGTTGATGGAAGATCTATCTGCCCTTCGTGTCCTGCATACCTGGCCCACCACATCCCCCTGCCTTCCTCAGAGTGTCTGACCAAGACTTTGCTTCCTGCCCCTGCCACCCTGAGATGTTGCTGCTGAGGGCTGCCCTCCTGTATTCTCAGAGGGCCCACTGCTTCTGCCTCCATACCTAGGAATTACCCTCCGCCATCTCTGGAGGCCCAACTACAGCCCCCCACACACACCAGGACACTGGCTACAGGTGGTGACGGGCAGAAGCCCAGAGTGAGAAGGTGGGCTGTGAGCACTGAGCCAGGCGTCCGGGTGCAGGAGCCATCTGCCCTCCCTTGCTCCGTGACCCCTGGCCCATCCCTTCTCTCTGGGCCCTGCTTCCCCGTCTGCGGGGCGGGCAATTCTCAGGAGGTCTAACAAACAGTGGAGAAGGCTGGGGTTGGGTTTGTATTCCCAGAGTCCGAGGGTCTGGTGGTGCTGACCCCGAGGTCAGACGTGGAGATAAGGGGTCACTCCTGCAGCAAAGGGACTTAAGTTAAAGCCGAGACAGACCTTACCTTCAGCCCGTGAAAGGGAGAAGGGCGAAGTAAGCCTGCTCGGGACAGCAGAAGGCCGTAACACGCTCTGCACCCTCCCCATGACCTCCCGAGAAGGACTCCTGTCCAGATCATCGTGCCTTGGCACGGCCACCTGACAGGCACAGTTCCAGTGCTGAAATACGGCGGGGGCCAGAGTGCTTTGGTCTCTGCCCTCACAGAGCTCAGCATGAGCAGGGAAGCCAGGCAGGACTAGCTCTCTGACTCCTGTCCCCTCCCTTCTTCCTCCAGGAAGCCCTCCTGAGTCTCTGGCTCTCCTACAGTGATGGCACCATGGCCCCACTCTCCCTTTACAGCCCCCGGGACTACGGGCTGCTGGTGAGCAGCCTGGATGATCGCGTAGCCACAGTGACCCAGGACCGGGCCTTCCCACTGGTGGTCGCCGAGGCTGAGGGTGCCGGGGACCTGCTTCGTGCAGAGCTCAGCATCGCTGAAAGCTGCCAGAAAACCAAGCGCAAGAGTGTGTTGGCTACGACCCCCGTGGGCCTGCGGGTGCACTTTGGGCGGGATGAGGAGGACCCCACTTACGACTATCCGGGCCCCAGCCAGCCGGGTCCTGGCGGGGGCGAGGATGAGGCCCGGGGAGCTGGCCCACCAGGCACTGCGGGGGCCCTGCCGGGGGCCCCGCGCCCGGGCACCGCCAGCCCCGCTGCGCCACCCACGGAAGACTTCCTGCCTCTGCCCACCGGCTTCCTGCAGATGCCGCGGGGGCTGACCGACCTGGAGATCGGCATGTACGCGCTGCTGGGCGTCTTCTGCCTCGCCATCCTCGTCTTCCTCATCAACTGCGTCGTCTTCGTGCTGCGCTACCGGCACAAGCGCATCCCGCCCGAGGGCCAGACAAGCATGGACCACTCTCACCACTGGGTGTTCCTGGGCAACGGGCAGCCGCTGCGCGTCCAGGGGGAGCTGTCGCCGCCCGCTGGCAACCCGCTGGAGACCGTGCCCGCCTGCTGCCACGGTGACCACCACAGCAGCGGCAGCTCGCAGACCAGCGTCCAGAGCCAGGTGCACGGGCGGGGGGACGGCTCCTCTGGCGGCTCCGCCCGGGACCAGGCTGAGGACCCCGCCAGCTCGCCCACCTCCAAGCGCAAGCGGGTCAAATTTACCACCTTCACCACGCTGCCCACAGAGGAGCTGGCCTATGACTCTGTGCCCGCCGGTGAAGAGGATGAGGAGGATGAAGAGGACCTGGGTTGGGCCTGCCCCGATATGGCCAGCAGCACGCGGCCCACGGCACCCCCGGACCTGCACAATTACATGCACAGAATCAAAGAGATTGCATAGAGGCGCCGTCCCCCCACTGGGAGGGCCCTGTGTGGGGTGCAGACGGGATGATGCAGGCCGGCGGAAGCGGATTTTACACTCCCTGCTCCTGCAGCTTTGCTCTGTGCCGGGCAGGCGCCTCCCCTAGCTGGTCCTTCCCCGCTAGGCAGCACTCACTTTGCCCTCCTCTGCTCCCGCAGGTGGGCCGCCCCTTCCTCCTTGCTGGGGAGAAAGCAGTTCTTCCCTTCCAAACCTCCGCCCATCTTAGACAAACCCCCTGCCCCGAGAGTGAGGCACAGAGGCCAAGCTTGGGGTGAGGTGGGCCCACACTGTGCCCCACCCCTGCCCGCCATGCCCCCTGCCTTCCCCCTGTGCAGGGGCTGGGGAGTCCTGGGGGATCTTGTGTCACAAGCTGCACAAAGACTTCTCTCAAACCACTATTCAGGGATTTCTGTCCTGCAGTGTGGGGGGTGGGGGGCAACGGCTGCCTGCCCTGCCAAGGAGCTTAATGAGGAAAAAACATTTGGGGAGTGGGGGGACACTTGCAACATCTGCTAGCTTGCAGGTGCTCCGCCAGTCCCTTCCCAGGACCTGGAAGCTGACTCTCTAGAGGGGCCTGGGGCCAAGCTGGGCACCTGACTGAGATCTCAGGACTCCCTCCTCTGCCCCCTCAGGCTGTGGGCAGGGGGCCTAAAGTGGGAGGAGTCCCAGGCCCACCCCTAGCCAAGCCACACCCGAGAGCACGGTGGTCTGGGTGTGCCCAGGGAGTCCTGGCTGCGTCCTACCCAGCCCACAGCAAGGTCAACACCACGCCTTAGTCCCCCCTCCCCCGCTGCTGACCCCTCCTTCCTCTCTGCAGTGGCAGCCACCCATCTGCCCCAGAACAGAATCTGGGGGGAGAGGGAGAGGGCACGGGGATGCTGTGAAGGATCTTGGGACAGGCAAAGGCAGAAGGGAGCCAGGAATCTCCCTCCCCCACCCCATAGCCACTTCCGTCCAGGGTTCTACCCACCACTGTGTTGGATTTTTCTTAAATAAATGGGGACAACCAGGCTGGGGGGCGGGGGCGGCAGCTCCCTGGAGAGCAGACAGTACATGGTGGCTGGCTCTCTGTCTCATCCTTGCGCATGTGCACACACTAAATCACTAAGATCAAAACGTGGCTGAACCAGGCTGCCATCCTGCTCTTCCTCCTCCTGCATTCAGGTGCCTCAGTCCCTCTGGTGCTGGGGGGATGCCTCCATCAGGGATGAAGGATCCACTGACCCAAAAATGCATCCTTGCAAAAAATGCCTCCTCCTAGGAGTCTGCCGTGATTGGCTCAGAGGAGGATGAGGCAAGCCTCAGGGCCTCCAGAGAAATGCCTTAGGGGGCCGGGAGGGCACAGAAAATATGAAGATAGCTGAGAGAGGCTTGGAGTGCACACCTGAGCTCGCTCTAGTTTCCTTCTCTGCCTTCAGTCCACCTCTCAGCACCCCCACCCCACCACTACCATCACTGCCTCTCGGGGAGGCCTCCCTTCTCCATGGATTGACGGGGGAAGCCTGGGGGTCTCCACGTCAGGGAGCCGGGCGAAAGAGAGCAAAGGTGATTAGGTGTGCTCCTCCCCCTTGCGTGCCGTGGGCGGGCCCATAGCCGTCCAGGCAGCAGCCCTGGGGGGCACAGAAGAGCCTGGCCCAAGGGGAAGCAGGAGATTGGCCAAGCCTGCCTGACCAGCCTCCTATACCCCGATGGTCGCTAGAGCAACAAGCACCTGCCCTGGAAGGGACCAGGGGCAGGACTGGGACTGCGCTGGCACCCACCCTGACATGCCACTGCCCACCTCAGGAGGCAGCCTGCCTTCTGTGATCACCTACCCGAGAGGCGGCAGCCCTGGGGTTGTTTTGAGGATTTAACGAGATCATGTATGTGCCCGGCAGCAGACGCGCTCCTAGCCTGGACCCTGGCACATAGAGGTCTCAGTGAATGCAGTTTGTTGCACCTAGGTCTGAATTTTCAGGTAAGGTGTGGGCCTGAAAGGAAGACTGGAGATGGACCAAGCCCGCCCAGGGTGTGCTCTGCAGCAAAGAACAGGTGTCAGCGGCAAGTGGGGAGTTGCCAGGAGCCGTACCCAAGACAGAACCGCAGGCGGGCTTACGTGAGGGCTTCTCCTGAGACCCCAGAACACCAGCTACCTGCTATTCCATGTGCCCTGTGACCTCCTCCAGGGCTGGGGGGAATGGAGGGGGCTTCTGTCATCTTCCCTAACCCACAGTGCCTGGAGCTGGCAAGGGCTCAACACGTCTGCTGACTAAAGTCCCCAGGCAGACTATAAAGGGCTTTCACATTATCCCATGTTTGGGGATTGTATATACTCTGCCCCCTTACCACCTTGTCAGTGCAGAAAATCACAAGTTTTGAGGACATAGGTGTGACTCAGGGAAGATATCCCAGCTTAGACGTGAGGGTGGGAAGAGGGTGCTAAAGTTGGAACACGGATCTATTTGTTCATTCAACACATTAAGCTCCTCCTTTGCACTGGGCCCTCCCAGGGAGTGTGGAGGCAGAACCGTGAGCCTGCCCCGGAGCCCAGCTCCGCAGGAAAAATGGACAAGTCAGCAGACCAAGGTCATCTGGGATGATTGATATTCTCTGTGACAGTTTTACCGTGGGTTGGTGGGGTGCAAAGGAGGAGGGGAGACATAGTTGAACTGACTCTGCTGAGGACAGGGCCAGGGGCATTCCAGGAAGGGAGGCTAGTGGGCAGAAAGGCCCCGAGGCTGCATACCCAACACCCCATGCTCTCTTTTGCTACCCTGTCTCTGCACGTGCTTTCTCTACACCCAGAATATGAGTCCCTGGTAATAAGGGAAACACAAAAAATATATATGCAAAGGAGCACAGGCCAGGGGGAGGGTGGTGGGGTCAGCATGGATTTGGGAGTCAGGCTCAAACTTGAGGTTCAGATCATTTCCTCTCACTGGGTAAAGAAAGGAAGGATCAGAGGGACAAGGGGAGCAGTTAGAAGGATGCTGGAGCAGAAAGGATGAGGGCCAGGCCAGTGGGAACAGGGAGATGGGTGGATACGCCAGCATTCACCTGCAGAATCTACCAGCTGCATTATCCCACATGGGGATGAGGGGCAGGAGACGTGAGCCACTGCCCGACGCTGAGACCAACCTCCCTCCCAAAAAAAACCTCAAGAGACCAGGCCCCTCCAGGAAAGGAAGTGGAAGCTATCATAATGGTGCTTGTCAGCAACCTTGCCATCACAAACAGGGAAACGAGGACCCAGAGAAGGGGAGCCGTTGGCCAAAACACACAGCAAACCTAGTAACAGAGGCGGAGCCCTGCCCTGTAATTTGTGTCCCTTTCTCCTCATTCTTCATCCCCAGTTCAAATGGGAGAACTCAGAGGCGATTGCTAGAGCTGCAAGCCTGGCCCCCGTGCGTTCAAGAGGGAGCAGGTATAGAGGGAAAAAGGCGGGACATTAAGTTAACAGCCCCTCTGGAATGGCCCTGGCACTGAACTCCTCTTTAAAAATTTGTCTTCAACCCTGGAAATGGATCAAGGGACCTTGTAAAGAATAGTTATTGACAGATAGCTGCTCAGGGAGTGCCATGGAAGCAGGCCCATGAATCAGCTTGCAAAATGAGATTTGTCAGCCGGGCCGGGGACAGCAGAGCCAGAGGGGCAGAGACACCACCTGGAGTCTGTCCCCACACCACCAGCCCCTCCCCCACACCACCAGCCCCTCCCCCGCACCAGCCCTGGATGCACCTCCATGCCTGTCTTCAACTAATATTGACAATGTGCTATGTCCTATGTGCCAGGCACTGTGCTTCCCTTAAAGGAAGTCTTCAGGATGAGAGGGAGAGGTCTTGGAGTAAAATAGAGAAAGTGGAAAATATAATAAATAGGCCAGAAAAAGGAAAATCCTTGGATGGATGAACCTTCCTCAGACAGATTGGCAGAGACTTCCAGGGTCTGACAATGCATTTGCTGTGTGACCTTCAGCCAGTTCATCACCAGCTCTGTGCCCTTGTTCCCCATTTGTACAAACATGGAAACACCACTAGTAGATGGTGTCCACTGACTTCCCTGAAGAGGCCCCACTGTTTTAAACACCTGTATTGATAACAAGAATCTAGACAGATAAGAAATATGACTCCCATTCTATAGATGAAGAGACAGGAACACAGAGAAGGCAAGTAACTTGCCCCTGGTCTCTGGCTTAGAAGTGACCTGGGGGGCAGCTACCAATCTACCCTCTTTGTGCTACATCCTGAAGCAACATCGGACACCAAAGGGGATGAGGTAGGAGAGATTTGGAGGTGGGAGGGATGGGGAATGGTCTCTAAATTTGAGGTGCTCCGTGATGGGGGCAGGCCGTGAGACCCCTGTTGAAGGCATAGATCATGGACAGGGTGCGAGAGCAGATGGAATATCATGAACACTACGGCCTCTCTGCCACTGCTAGAGGGACCGTCCCTCCTCTATTGGGAACTCCACCCCCAGCTGACTGTCACAACCACCACCCAGCCCTCTGCAAGCAGAGAGGCAGCAGGGCTCTGCTGAGCAAGGCGCTGAGCTGGGCTTGTAAGGACAACTCGCTGCGCAGGCAGAGATGCCCAGCAGAGGAAGGTGGGTGTGCGTGTGCACCTGCCCTGTCCCTTCAGCCTCTAGGGCCTAAGCAAGAGAAACTGGAAAGCTGAGGCCATCCCCTAAGCGCCCACCACTACCACAGTAGCTTGGTGGGTGTCAGTTGCATCCTTGCCAAAAATGTGACCGAGTGCCAAGCACAGAGGAAGTAAGAGTATTAAGTAACAATCACTAATATCGAGTGAGAGCTCACTACATGCTAACTACTTTATAGCCATCATTCGTGGACTCTTCACAATAACCACATAAGGTAGGTGCTATTATTGTATCTATTGTACAGATAACAAAGTTGGGGCTCAGAGAAGTTATATAATTTGTCTCGTGCCCCACAGCAACTTAATAGCAGAAGCCGGATTCAAATTCAGGTTGCAGTGGCTCCTGGTTCCATGTCCTCTCACTGCCCATGCTACACTTCTCGGGGGGGACCTGGAGGAGTGGCAAGAGCACCCCACCGGGAGTCCAGGCGCTCGGTGGGAGTTCTCTGCGCGTGGCCATGAGCCTGGCTCTGCCTGTGTCTAGGACAAGCCAGGACCCTCAACTGGAATCCAAGGCCAGACTGTCCCTCTAGTGCCTCAGTCTTGATGGTTCTCGAGATTTAAAGTGTGAAGCCCTGGGCACCACCCAGCCCTGCCAGTTCACACCCCCCACCCTCCACCCTCCTAGAGCTGCTCGTGGGGGGAGGGTACCAGGCTTCAGGGGCCCTCTGCTGTCTGCAAAGCTTTGCCAGCTCTGCCACCTGTACATGATGCTGCCATGGGCAGGTGCCCTGAGCTTGGGACTTGCCATGCTGTGCGTGCGGGGGGAAGAGCCCAGTGAAAGAGCAAAAGTGGGATGTCAGTGGGAGCTCTCCCCGGGCGTGCCAGAGACAGTGAGTCTTGGGGCCAAGGGCTGCCCACGGGAGCTCCTAGTCTGATGGAAGAGACCCAGATTCTGTTCCATGGGAACTCCCAGCCTTACAGCAGAGGCGCAGACCTGTCCTCCATCAGCTCCCTGGCTGAGGGGAACAAGCTACCTGCCCCTAACAAACCCCAGTCTGCTGAGGGAGCCCGAGCACACCCCGGAGAAACATCATGCACACAAACAGGTCCAAATAAGTGCAAAGTAATCTGTGCGTGCACTTGGCCCACGGAGCAGGCCGACTAAAGTAAAGTAAATGGGGGAGCAAGCCGGTTGATGCAGAAACCCAGCGTGGACCAGGGTGGTAGGTGGTGTGGAGGAGAGCCATTAGGAATGGTCTAGAGCATGGCTGGGAAGTCAAAAACAAACACTTGAGGATTAGGAGATAGGATGGATTTATCCCTGTGAGGGATGGAGCCCTGCAGGGGCCTGACTGAGCCCAGGGGGTGAGGGAAGGGGGGGAAGTGAACCTTGTCAGGTGACCCTGGAGAAGCCCTGGGCTGCGGGGGAGGAGGCACTGCTATGGAGCAGGTGGAAGAGGCAGGAGAGGGGCTCAGCTCTTCTCACCTCTCAGGGAGGAGGAGGTGCCTGGAGCACAGGGAGGGGGCCTGGATTGGGGCTGAGGGGCTTGGCTTCCAGTCCCTAGGGCACCCGCACTTGCAGCGTGGCCTGGCATGAGTCTCTGGCCCTCCTCTGTGTGACGAGGGTCTGGCCTAGATGTTGTCTGAAGGTCCCCCCAGACGGACCCTCTGTGCCCCCATGCATGCAGGGTGGATTCAAGCAGGGGATCCTGACAACCCCTTTCTGATAGCTTGGTGGGGCTGGAGGGCAGACTGGGAGCTCTCTGCCGCGTGGAGAATGAGGCCAGCAGGGCCTGAGCCCCGGTTCCGCTGCGGCCTTCCTGCCCGTTGGGCCCCACTGTGGAGCTGGAAGTGCCCTTCCTTTCTGACGTCCTGAAATTCTAGAATGACTTTCTTCTCCATTGCAAACAACACCAGGCCTCCTCACGCTCACAGTCAGGGTCACTGGGCTGCTCCCTGTAGCTTTCCCACCAGGTGGCCCTGCCTGTGAGGAGAGTTGACAGGGAACAAAAGGAAAGGGAGCAAACGGAAAGCGAGCAGCTCCCTGCCAAGGACCCCTGGGCCCAGCACGGGCCCTGAGAGTGGACTCCACCTGCGGACCACACCCCAGGCCTACAGGGAGCAAAGCGGGTGGAGAGCTGCTGGCGGTGGGAGATGGCAACTGAAGGGTCCTTCTTGCTTAACAGCCCCCTCTGCCCCTTTTTATTTACTCCTCACCTCTACCTCCACATACACTCCACCCCTCCAAGAGGCAGACACTGGAGCCCACCCTCTTCTGGTGGGACGCAATTCATCACGGCTCTGGGAGCCTGTCGCTGTCCCAGCCTCCTCCTTCACACACACTTGCCTGTGGGCCCTCCTCCTGCAGTCTGTTCCCCTCCCACTCCAGGCTCAGTTCCAGATCCCAGACCTGCGGTGGGATGGCTATCAGGGGAAGGGGCAGGCCCCGGGGAGAGGAGCTGGCCTGTGGTTAGCCCTCCGGCAGGGACCACATGCCCCAGGAAGGGGAGCAAAGCGCATTCCAGCAGCTGCCGCTTCTCCAGGAACTCTCCAGAGATGCCAGAGCCATGCGATGACCCTCCACCCCAGGAAATGGCCACTCCAGGAACAGACACAACAAAACAGATTACCAAATGTACCCAGTGCTTAAAGTACTGCCTTTGTCAAAAGAAGTTGCTCTGGTGGGTGGCCAACCTCGCAGGCATGCATGAACAGAGGCATGCGCCTCCCTCCCACACACATGCGCCCTCACAAAAACCCCGTAAGTGCACACATGTATGCATGCACACACTCTAGCCTACCCACTGGGGTCTCTACGGAGGGGGCTGCTGCCTGACTGCATAAATAACCTTCAGGGGTGGTTGATTGGATAGGAGCCTGTTGGAGGGGGGAATGGTCAGAAGCATATTTACCCCACACTTAAAACAATAAACAATCTCAGAGCCCTTAGAATACCCATTTACATGCAAGCCATCAGAGTTAATTACAAAGATTCTTATCTGTTCATTAAAGCAGACTGGAGGGCCCTCTATTTGGAAACACTTCGCTGTTAAAGGGACTATGTTATTAACTCTAATGAAATGATTTATTCTGGACCGGGGCCTAGTGAGACAGAACCTGGGGCCAGAAGGCCTCATCCAGGAGGTGTGACCTGGTTCTCTGGGCTGCCTTTCTTTGCTTGGAAGCCAAGAAGACTTCCGGGAGGAAAGGGACCGAGATCCCAGAGAGGTTATTAAAACCTCTCCTATGGATGGATCTGAGAGCACCAGGTGAGGCTGGCTGGAAGAAAAGGACACCCCAGGGGATTTGGGGGGTCACTCTAGCTAATTTGGCCTCACCGTGGAAGGCGGTGGAATTGATTTCTCCCTGAGCTCAGTTCCCTATGAAATAGGAATAAAATAGCACCCACTTCGTCAGGTTCTTGGGAGGGCTAAGTGAGTTATTGCATGTGAATAACAGAAAATGTCCAGGGCATAGCTCACCTTAGCAAATGTTAGCTATTATTGTGTCATTTTCCAAGGAAAGATGAATTTTCTAAAGTGAAAGGATGCGTAGAGCTGGGCTGATTCTCCATCCGATGCTCCAGGTGCCTTTTTTTGGCTTGGTGTTCAGCTGTGGGACTTCCCTCTATTCCGAGTCAGCATTCTGGGATGCTACAACAATTTCGAGGCAAGGCTAGTAGTCCCTAAAAAAAATATATTGGTGTTTTGCTAATTTGGGGCAAGAGGGGTTCAAGCAATTAGTTGGACAACCCAAAAGAGATCTGAATCCAAGCCAGTATCGTGATACCTACATTTAAAACATTCTTCAAGACAGACCCTTTACTGATGCTCTTTGGAGCCATTCTTAAATTAGGAGGCCTGAGCTGAATTATTTTTTTGTGTGCTGGGAGGGGAGGTGTGCAGGAAACTGGTCTTAGTCTAGGTGACATCATAGGGGATAGGAAGGCTTCAAGAGGGCAGGGCCCTGGTGCTGAGGCCAGGACCACTCAGCTCCCAGGAGCAGGCCCCTCACTAAGGCAGACCAGGAAGGGGGGTGCCAGGCCATTCAGAGCCCTACCACTGCTCCTCCACCTGGTCCAGGGCTCCCAGGCCCACTGTGGGTCACCAGCATCCAGCCAGGTATACATGTCTATCTGCATGGTGGAGATCGGACCCAGCCCAACAGCCGGGAGCTTATCTCACGCTGGCCTTGCTCTGGGTTACGCTCACAGGCTGGTGAGGACAGAGCTGGCTGGCCAGCTGCCACCACTCCCCACTCCTTCCTCCCATTCCTGTCCCCTTCCAAGGCCTGACTATCAGTCCTCCTGATGAGACTGTGCCCCAGGGTAGGAGTGGTTTGGGCACATCAGCCCGGGCCCTCTTGGGCGACGAGTTTTTGCAGCTGGGGCGTCAGGGTGAGAGTCGGGGGAGGAAGGAGAAGCTGCCCAGTGAACACTGGGAAACTCCGGGTCCTCCGGCGTCTCCCTTTCCAAGGCCCACCCCCCAGCTCAACAACCCTCATTCACAAATGCTCTCTTGGGATGAGCCTCCTGGCTGGGCTGTGGCCTCTGGGCTTGGAGGTAACCAGCCATATGTCCAATGAGATGTGCAGACTTGGGCCCAGGTCCCCAGACTCCAAGGCAGACCCAGCAAGCTGTGTTCGGCTTGCCCCCCTCAGACCCAGACAACCTGACATCAGTTTTGTGAAAACTCACCTAGAGTTGCCGTTCCAACACCTTAGGCTCAGTGGGAAGTCAATGGCTTCTGCTCAGCTGACACCTCCTCAGAGGGGCCTTCCCTGACCCCTCTACCCAAAATAGCAACTGTTGTCACCCTGTCTCCCTCTAGATGGCTTCAGTTTTCTTCACAGCACCATCACCACCGGACCCTGTATTCTGTCAGTTAGTGTCCTGTCTGTCCCCGCACCAGAGGGAGGGCTCCATGAGGACAGGGACAGTGTTGCATTCACACCAGATCCCCCCAACCGGAGCAGGGCCAGACTCACAGGAGGGATTACGTGAGGATGTTAGATGAATGAGGCCCACGCTGGGTTGGCTGTGCACAAGCAGGTGCAGAGCCCCTGCCTCCTCCCACTGAGACAGAGGGAGGGAGAAGGTCCCATGAGCTTTCCTGTGGCTGGTGTCCACCTCACGGGTGGAAAGGGAACCCAATACAGCAGGTTTTGGGGCCTCAGAGCCTCCAGTCCAGCCTCCTGGCTTCATACAGAGGCAGCTTCACCCTGGGGTGACCTGTACATGGGAGGCAGGGGAGGACACTCCCAAGTGAGCAGGCCCAGCACCAGAGGGGCCGCGGATCTTAATGGGGTCGGCCAGGGCAGGGGTGGGGCATGCAGGGTGGGGGACGCAGAGTGAACAGCAGGAAGGGAGGGCATGGCTCAGGGGAGGCAGACCAGGTGTGGGGTGTGAACTGGAGACTAAAAGCAGGGCTTTTTAGCTGGAGGTTTGCGGGAGGGCCTCAGGGAGCCCGCAGCCTTCTGAAATGGCACCTAAGAACATGAGGACGGGTGTGGGAAAGAGTTTAAATCATCCCCAGGCCCTGCTCATCCCTCCTTCCCTCCTCGGGTCCCAGCAGACACCCCTCCCCAGTTCACGCCAGTAGGGGGCTCATTCCAACAGTCCGTGTGAGTGGAAGGCACAACCAAAATAAAAGAGACAAAAATCTGCAGCCCCGACTTGCCCACAACCAGCCCTCAGTGCATTCCCAGACTAAAGGGGTATGAGCTGCGGCCTGATTCCGTCCGAGCTCCTCTGTGCTTGGGGTCCCTCTGCTGGAAGGGGATGAATGTGCGGCGACAGAGGCCACAGAGCTGGGAGACAGCCCCGGCTGGTCCCCGGCTGGCGCGGAGACGACTCCTGTGTTTCCTGACCCTCCCACAACTCACAACCACCAGGCAGGCAGGCAGGAGCCGCACCGTGAGACCAGATTGGAAGAACCCCTGCCCTCCGTCGCTTAGGCTCACCCCTCCCTGTGCCCCAGTCTCCTGTAAAAAGAGGCTCTTCCCTTCCCACATGGACGGCTTCCCCGTGGCTGGGGGTGCGGGAAAGAATGAAGTCCAACGGGTAAACAGAAAAGGCATTAGGAACTTTCTTCTGGAAACAAATCAGGAGAATTCACCTTGGCAAAGGAGGGAACCCGGCCTCCAGCAAAGACTCAGGAGCAAGACAGGGCCTGGGAATTTTGGGAACTCGGAGGGTTCTCCCCCCCGAGCTCAGTGAGCAACAGGGAAGGCAGGCAAGGCAGCGTAGGTGTGTGGCCTGTATCCTGAGGCCAGTGTGCCTCGGCGGGGGCTTACACGGGGTAACCTGAGAGGGTTAGGCGGCTTTAGAGGGATGGCTGTGATGCAGAGGGACCAGGGAGGATGGGGCTCTGAAGAGACACAGAGCTGCACTGGGCATTAACTGAGTCTAGCAATGGGAGAGCTTCCCTAAGGTCCAGGCCCCCAAGGGACTCTGTGCCCTAGGACAGTCACATCGTCAGGGAAGAAGAAAGGACTTGGAGTCAGTGGGGCTGGGTTTCAGTCTTGGTTCTGCCCTTTACTTCTTATAAGTCCCTTCAAATCCGTATCTCAGTTGCCCAGTCTGTAAAATGGAGCCGATGCTGGCCTCCTCCCAAGGTTCTTGTGAGGATCAATGATCTTTTCCACACAGCCTAAGGCACTTGGTTAAATGCTCAATAAAGGGGGGCCATTAGCATCCTATCTTTAAATTCCCAGCATGTCACCGGTCACCGGCCCTGGAAGGAATCCATTCCAATTTGGGAAGAAAACAAGACTCAGACTCATGGAATGATTTGCCCAAAGTCCTAGAGTTTCACTGATTCAAATCTAGAAGGAGCTGGGATTCAAACCCAAGTCTCTTGACCGCTGTTCCACTTGCCCAGCCACCTCATTCCCAGGCTGACTGGAGGTTGGGCGTTTCGGGCAAGTGACGGCCACCCTTCATCATGCTGGAAAATCGTGCCAGTTCATCAGGTCTGATGCCTTCTCACCGCCTCTCCCTGACCGATCGCAGCCCCATCTTCTCTCTGACTGGGGAGCGTCTGCTTCTGCGTGCCACCGGGGCCCAGGCTGGGAGCGGCGCCCAGGACTGGGGAGTGGGGTGGATGTGGGGGCAGAGTAGAAGCCCCACAGGAAGGGAGAGACCTGAAACGTTCTTGTCTCACTCACCTCTCCAGGCCCTAGAGTGGGGCTGAAGGATGGGCCTCTGCCGTCAGCGGCCCTGGTCGGCGATGGATGTGAACCTGGCGGGATGGTGTCGGCAACACTTGGTGAGATTCATTTTCCTGCTGCTGGGGAAGAAAAATGTGGCCTCCTTGTCATCCATCTGCTCTGCAGCCAAGTGGTGAGCAGGCGAGCCGCGCAGAGAACAGCCTGGCTGGGAGCCCAGCGCAGCAGGCTTCCCGCAGGGCTGGGGGCTGAGGGAAGCCCTGGGATCTATGTCCTTGGCCGCCCACGACCAGGAGGACTCCTGGGTGCCGACCCATTGGGTGGGGCCCTCAGTGGGGTCACACATGCTTTCAAGAACCAAAGGTTAGGGAGTCTCATGGGCCGAGAGTCTACCTCGTAGTCGTTCTCACCTCTGAGATGGATTCCGGAGAGAAATGGCTGGGCTTGCCATGTTTCCGAAGCCCTGCCTTGGCCGCATCATCCCCTGCACTGTCCCTTCTCCATGTCCCTCTGGGGTCTTACCCTGGAGCCTTCCCAGATCCGCCCAGCTTTTTCTCCCAGTGCTCTTGGTAGGTATCTTATGATTTAATGCAGCTTTAGGTAGTTGAATTTTTATTCTACCTCCACCCCCACAGCCATATCATTTCTGAACTTCATTCCTCCCAGTTTCCCCTGTAAAGAGTTACCTGCAGTCCAGGGCAATCAGAACTAGGCCAGAACATGCGTGACATCCAAGCTCGCCATTTCACTCTGAGGTCAGAGGCCACCTGCAGACCAGCTCAGCCAGATGCTCTTGGCAAGCACATTGGCTTCCAGGAAGGTGGCACCTGGAGTGGGGTTCGACTCTTCCTTCTCCTGGCCCTCCCTATGCCTCCGGCCCCTCTCGCCCCCATCACGTCTCCCTACACGACCTTCCTCAAGTCCTTGTCCACCAGCTCTACATCTGTTCTCTACAAGCATCAAAGTGTTTTCACACCCACCCCACCCCCTGACACCCTCCTACCCCACCTCTTCAAGGCTTATTTGCTAGAAGGGTTGTTACTATGATTATTCCCCATGTAACAGATGAGAAAACCGGGGCCAACACAGAGATAAGTCTTGCCCAGAGTGACATGAAGTCAAAGCAGGGACTGAGGCTGATTTATTCTGAGCTTTCAGAAGCAATCCCTTTCCACATTTTAAAGCTCCCAACACGGCATGAGGCCCCCTCTGGCTTCTTTGTCACCAGCAGGGACAGGACCAACTCCAGTGCCCCTTCCTTCTGCAGTCCAGTGCCTCGGTGCTGAAGATGAAGACCAGCCCAGCCCAGCCCCCAGGTCCACACACCGGAGGCGACATTGGACAAAGGCCCTTCCCCTCCCCATCTGTTAGGCAAGAGGGACGAATCCAGGAGGTGTTAACTGGGGGAGGGGGTTATGGGCCCTTTGGAGTAGCTCATGTGAACCATGACCAAACTCCCCACCAAAAAAATCCAACGTATACCAAATGTCACCTGCTACTCAGTGGGGTGGTCGGCCCCAAGGACCCTCCCCGGACTCCCCCTTAAAAGACTGGCCCTAAGGGCACTTCAGCTTTAGGCTCTGAGATGCTCTGTTCCTGCACACCTAGGCAGAGGCCGGCGGGAGCAGTCCCTCCTGCCCCCTGGCAGCAAACCCCAGAAAAGGCGAGGAGAGGGGGTGTTCCTCCCCTCGCCCCTCACTGGGGCTGTTGGTAGACCCGGCATGGCCACTGCTCGCCGAGCTCATCTCTCACTCCAACACCGGCCAATCCCATCCCCTCCTCTGAAAAGCAAGATTAAAAGGGATCTGTCCTGGGGCTGAGACAGCTCGTCTCTCACCAGCAGCGACAACTTCCCTGGGCGGGCAGCTCGACTCCAGGCGGGGATCGCTGGGTGAACCTGGGCATGAGGCTGAGAGCTCATCCCCTTGGCCTCAGCCTCGGCCTCGTGCTCACAGCAGCCCGGGCTCTGCTCCGTCCCTCCCTGCAGCCCTCTCCTCCTGTCCCACTTGCAGCCCAGGGACATTTTAAATGGGTTCAATTTAAAACTTCAGAAGCAATCCCTTCCCACATTTTTAAAGTTTACAGCCCCAGCATTAGGCCCTAGTATCTCATTTGTTTATGCTTTCGCTTATGTTCGACAAGTAGTTCAATTTCTCACCTCTTTGCTGAAGCCTTCGATCCCTCCAGGATGAATTACGGTGTCCCCGCTTCCTTGAGGCTTCTGTCCTCAGGGTGAGGGCTGGAACTGCGAGCCTCTCTGTCTCTCCCCCTGGGCGGTGCGCTACTTAAGGGCACAACCCTTTGGATTCATCTTTGTAACCCCTACTGTGCCCGGCATAGAGCACATGCCAAGGTGGCTGACCACATCTGCCGACCGTGGGCCCACCACGTGCCCAGTGCCATGTAGGCCCAAAGGGGCTGAGCAAGAACCACGCACGTAGGAAAGGAGACAGGTGCAAATCAAATGAAATGCTGCTGTGGCCATTGCCAAAATTGGGGTGAGCAGTCCCCACCCCGACACGCTGCCCTTTATCTATTTACCTGGCCACACCAGCACTTCCCCTGGATCTGAATCAGGCTTCCCCAGGCAGACGGGTGCTCAGCTGGCCAAGCTCCCTTGGCCATTACCACCAGGGTCCAGGACACCGGGGCCAGAAGAGAGAGCTTGGTGCCAGCTGTTCCTTGGCAGGAGAACGGAAGGTTGTGGGAAATTGCTTCATGGCTATTCTCATAAAGGATGGGGAAGGGAGCAGGGCCACTCCCTTGGTCAGCCTCACCACTTGCCCACTTTGCCCTCACAGTGAGAAAATATTATCCTAAATGCCATGGGGACAGCAAACTCACTGCAGAAAACACCCAAAGCCCTCTGAATTGAACTTGGAGGACCTGAGTTCAGGGACCTTCCTAGCCTCCTAAATCTCCTCCTTTTTAAGGGGCTTGAAACTACTGCAGAAGTCTGGACTAAATTCCCACTGTACGTGAGGTCTCAGCGCAAGGGGCCCCAAGGAGGAGAACCACTCAGACCCAGGCAAGACCCTGTGCTTGGTGGCCACATTTTCTTAAAGCCCCAGATAGCAATAGTTCAGGCTTGCAGGCTACATGGTCTGTCTCTGCTAAAACTACTCTGCTCTTACAGCTCAATAGCTGCCACAGAAAATACCTGAGCAAATGGTGGTAATGTGCAAAACAACTCTATGTACAAAACCAGGCAGGTGTCTCCTGGAATTCAAATATCATGCACACACACACATATATACACACTTTAAAGAACAGACGGGCACCACTTGTCACCCAGGGTTATTATGCTTGGCCCTGGCACGGTATAAGCCTGAACATATGCTCTCATGATTAACACCGTTCAGGCCCCAGGAATATGGTCTTCATATCTTTTGCTGTAGGTTTGCAAAATAAAAGACAACAGAATCAGAATGCCGAGAAGTTTCCTGGGTTGTGCTTCCGCTGACCTCAGGCTCCACCTGACGGAATGGAGAACATGGACAGCATACGAGGAGCAGAAGCCCTTGGGTAAGAAAGAAGATGAAAATTAATGATCTTTTCAAGTCCTTGCTCTTAGATAGCATGAATGTAATAGATTCTTGAAAAACAAAGTATAGCTTCCAAGTAATGCCAAGTGTCCTTTTCTAGCTGTCTGATTGTTCCAATTAATGGGTCTGGAAGTACTCACAATTATCAAGTTATTATCTATAGTATAGGCTACAGTTGACTGACAGCTAAGGAATATTTTGCTACATTAAACAGTGCATATTAGTCATTGGTATATATGAAGGTCTAGATGTAAACAGCATGATATTGATTCATTACATTAACAAAAAATTAGACATTGAATTCTAGAGTTATGAACAGTTTTATTTTTTATAAAATATTTAATAATATTTAAATATCTTTTCCAAAAAATTAAAATAAAATTTCAGCTTTATTTAAATAATTTCGATTTAAATTTCTTACATGCATTAATTAGAATGTGAATTACACCTTTAATTTTAACAGATCATTTAGAATACTATTTAAAAAGCATATGAAGAAAGGTTAGTTCTCAAAATTTTACTATCAATTGAACTTAAATGCTTACTGAAAATATATTTTGCATACTTCGAATAAAATTGCATTTTGTTTTTTAATCCTTTAGCTGATCGTTCCTATAGAGTAGTCACTCGTGACAATTGAGAACTTGAAATATGACCATTTTGATTTGAGATACACTCTAAGTATAAAATGCACATTGAACCCCAGAGACCTAATATGAAAAAAAGAACATAAAACATGTCATTAATAATTTTTTATATTGGTTACCTATTAAAATAACATTTTGGGTGTCTTGGATTGAATAAAATATATTGTTAAAATTCATTTCACCTGTTTATTTTTACTTTTAAAAAATGTGGCAACTCGAAAATCATATATGGACTCACATTTGTGTCTCAGGTATTTCTACTGGACAGGGTCGCTTTAGATCCTCCCTGTAAACAGGATACAAATTATGTGAAAACCCTATCACAACAAAATTGATAATTTTGCTGACAGAACAGCAAGGAAATGATATTTCATGGAGTGAGTATGTGATAGTTTAAGCATTATGTCCATCTATTTTTGTGTGATTTTTAACACCAATTTGTTCTAAATTTTTCATGCCTCTGATGTTAAGTATCTCATTGTTGTATCTGAGGCGTAGCTCACACACAGCGCAAAGCCCTTATTTTTCAGTACAGAGCTGGATGGGTTGGGAGCAGTGCAGACACCCGCTCTGGCAATACCTGATCTGGCTAAAGGACGACTCCATCACCCCAGGAAGGTCCCTTGTGCTCCTGTTCAGTTAAACCCACCTCCCAGAGGCAACGGAATTTCTGATTTCTTTTTTTCTTTTCCTGATTTCTATCATAGATTCGTTTTGCCTGTCCTTGAACTTCACATAAGTTGACTATGTAGCATCTCCTCTTCTGCATCTGGCATCTTTTACGTGTCTATTTTATTACTCATCTAGACATCAGCAACCCAACCAACAGAACATGCACGGTAATAATTAAGTGTTTTGGTACATAGTAGCATAGCTTTATATATTCTTTTCAATTTTGTCATTATGAAGGTATATTTGCCAAGAAAGGAAGATGAAACATATTTCGTTTGCCAGTCTGATATCAACGACATTTAGGTATTTAGACGTGGAGTATGTGGGTCCCCTTTGTGCTGTTGCCTGGGTCCCCAGATGGTAGGCATGGGGGGGCCAAGGAAGGCGAGAATCCAGGCCAGGGCAGCAGGAGAGCTGGTCAGGGGCGGGAGGGCTCAGGGTGGGACTCAGCCTCAAGGCTGCCTTGGTGAGGCTCCGCCGGCTGCCTGAGAGCCAGCAGAGAAATCCCCTATAAAGGAGGTCCTCCTGTTGGAAAGCTCAGGAGGCCGGAGACCAGTGAAGGCAGAAGTAGAGCAGGGGGTCCCAGTGTAGCAAGTGGAAGCAGACACTACTCATTCAACTGAATTCAACCGACCAATACTTACTGAGCATCGAATGTATGTCCACAGTGCACTAGGTTTTAGAGCTTTAATGGGGAAAATATAAATAAGACACGTCCCTTCTGCCTCATGGAGCTTATCAATTAGTAGGAGAGGCAGCTCTTAATCAAATAGTCACATACCCAAGGGAATCAAGCCTCCAGGATCCAGCCCAGACTTTCCAGACAAGCAGTCAAGCCTTTATTCCGGCCGCTCCCTCTGCTGGAGAAGCCCTTCGCGCTTGCTCTTCCACCTCCAGAAGTCGCTACCCATTCAGCAAGAGCGGCCTCCAAATCCTCCCCTGTGAGAAACCTTCCCTGGCGTCTCCCATCTGAATTTTCAGGCGTTCCCCTGAGTCCCCAGGGCACCTCCTTCTCACTTCGGTGCATGCACCATGTGGGGTCGCGGGGTCTGGGAGGAAGACGTGATGTGCTTGGGGGCCGTAAATGGGTCCTGGCCCCACCACAAGCTCCAAGATTTTGTCCAGGTGAATTATTGGCTGAGTCTGTTTCCTGGTCTGTACAATGGGAACAATAAGAGTTAATGCATAGAGTTTCTCTGAGGGTTTATTATGTCCACGGGCACATACATGCTGAGTAAACGTTATTCTTCACACCCCTACATTCCTCCCACCTTGTTTGGGAGGCACTGGACCCCGTAGAAAAGTAGACCACCCTCCCCTGGTCTGGTAGCTTCTGCATCCAGGCCTGTCAGGAAGGACACGCAGCCAGAATGGAGAGGCAGGCTGCGGGCTCAGGGCCCCCGGCTTCCCTGGGCCACAAAGCCCCCGGAGGATCGATTCCCATCTGCAATGTTAGGCTACAGGTAGGCAAGAGGCAGCCTCTCTAGGCAGCACCCAGGGTGGACCCTGAGTGGTGGCAGGACAGGCCCGGAGCCGCTGGGATCCAGGTGGGCACGGCCGGGAGCAGACCCAGGATGCGGAAGCGCCGCCCAGCGCTGCTGCTCAAATACCCTGCCCCGCCCCTGGCCCCTCTGAATCCAGCGCAGCGGGGCGCCTGGCGCTTTGCCAAGCCAGCCTCTGGCGAGCCGAAGCGCCCCTACCTGAGCCTGGGGGTGCGGCCCCCGCCCATCCCATCGCCAAGCCCTGGCTCCAAGAACCTGATTATGAGCTCTCCCAGAACAAGCCTCCCCCCAGACCCAGGGGCAGCCGCTCCCCGCCACAGAGAAGGCTGGAATCCTCATCTTGAACTCACTGCTCCATCACTGACGCATCCTTTGACCTGGTTCTGCGTCCCTTCTCCAAGTGTCCATTTTCCCCTCTATGAAATGGAAAGAATAAGCTCCCTCCTCCCTACCTCCCACAACCCTGTGATTGTAAAATGAGACCACGCGAGAGAGTGCATTTACATATTTTTACACACGGGTCAATTTGCTGTGTGACCTTGACCAGGTTGCTGCCCTCCTCTGTGCCTCAGTTTACATGAGACCGACTAGGGAAGAAGCTAGCACGGCACACACCCTCAACCCCCCAACACCCTCATCTCAAGGAGAAGGAGACAGTGTCTCTGAGCAGGAGCTGCCTGGGATGCACATCAACTTGTCCTTCTTTCCCTTGGAGAAAGCTGCGGTTTCATTCTCACACATACCCACGTCTGCCCACCTGAGCCATGGCCAGGGGGAGTTCCTGTGTCCTGGAGGAAGTCCAGAGGGCTCCTGTCCTGAGAGAGAAGTCCCCAGCCAGATGCCAGCCTTCCCGCCAGCAGCCAGCTGCAGTTGGGCCTGCCCCTCCCTCCAGCTAATTATTACTGTCCCTGGCAGCCCAGCCCTCCCCACCCTGCCTAGCCGGTCTCTCCCTCTCCTATCAGTCCTTCCCTGTCCCTCCACTCTGTCATCTTCTTTCCAAAATCACTGCATCCCATAGGGATTCGCTGGGAGACTGCTGAAGTCCAGGCGCTGGACTTGGCATGGGGACACGCAAGTAAAAGAGGCCCAGCCCTGCTCAGTGTCTTATGGGCAGAACTGAGCCCAGGGACCCGAGGATGATGTGCCATCTTGCAGATGTGTGACAGCTGACACTGAAGGCACAGCAGGTGCCAGGGGCAGGGCTGAGGGATTCACAAGCGTTATCCCCTGGAAACGTCACGGCACTGTGAGGTGGGTGCCATTACCAGAATGAAATAGTCCCATGCCATTTCAGAGGCATGAACACGGAGGCTTAGAGAGGCCATCTTTGCTCAGGGTAGTGTGTCTAACCAGTGGCAGAGCCAGAGTTTAGACCCAGTCTTCTGACCTTAGTCCCCTTGCTCTTCACCTACTGCCTTGTGACACGACCTCAGCTGACAGGAGAGGAGCCAGGTAGGTATACCTGGGGGGGGTCCAAAATGCTAAAGGGAAGTGGCTTTCTGACAAAGATGGCCCACGGAGGATGAATAGGACTTTGCAGACAAGGAAGAAAAGGCATTCCAAGCAAAGGGAACAGCACGGACAAGGCACAGAGACATGGAAGTACATGACGGGGGAACCCTGAGCTCATAAGTATGGCCAGACCCAGAGAGAAGTCCAAACATGGGGCCACGTGTATCCTCTTGTGTCACCCCTTCTTAACCACTGAGAGGCTGAAGCTGGAAGAGCTCCACCTGCCAGGGCCAGGCCGCCCGGGCGGAGCATGGACCTCAGCCCCTATCCAGGCTGGGACTTCTGCTCCCTTATCAAGCTCCCTGTCTGCTTCTCCCTTTCTCTCTGCCTCCCCCTCACTCCCTGCAACCTTCCCTCTTCCCTCCCTTCTGTCCCAACCGGGGCTCCTCCTCCTTCTCCCTGTTCCTCTGCACCCTCTCCCAGACCTGGCCCGGGACGAACCCCCATTTGCTGCCCCCATCCCGCCTAGCATGCTTTGTCCCTAGTGCAGAGGGCACTTTCCTCAGCCAAGGCGGAGGTCATGGGAGTCATTTCACTATTCTGCACAGAATGCTCAGGCCCCAGACTACTCACCAACAGGGAAGGTGCCGGTCTCCCACTTCAGGTTGTGTACAGGTGCCCCACGCACAGCACCTGCGGGCCACCCTGTTCCAGGAGCAGCCCAGCCAAGCCTGGACAGAGGCTGCCCAGTGCCAGCATGAAGACTCAGGCCTTCTGGTCTCTCACCTAGACCCTTGCCCTGTAGCCATTCAAGTCCCAACTGATAATAATGCAAATAATTCTTGCCCAGAGAAATGCAAATTCCTTTCAGAAGAATGCAATTGACTATTGTCCTGTGGATACTGACTAGATTTGTCAGTTTTCGCATCTGTTTGTAAATTCATTTCAGCATTCCTTATTTGACTATATATGAGAGGCACTTTGAATTCTCCTTTGAACAGGTTTTAACATCTCATGGGGCCCTCACTAATTAATGAGTTAAATACAATCTTTGACACATGTTCATTTTATTTCTGTATGAGAGTCATGATGGTCCTTTTTCAAAATGAATTATCCTTTAATGCTCCCAGGATGCCTGCCAGCTTCTCATCTGGAAACCAGGAGAGTGGGGGTTTGGGGCAGGCCCTGCACCCTCCACTGGCTGGAGTGGTCACCCCCAAATGTCTGGCTGACCCAGTACTCCTGCCCCTGGCTAGTTATTCCCTTGCCATTGGACATGGTTGAGGGGGTGGGGGCTTCCTGCGATCACTCCCAACGCTCCCAGCTGTTGCACTAAGCTTTTGCTAACTGCTAACGGGAGCCTGGAAAGACTTCACTGTTCCCTCCCAAAGGGAGGCTGTAGCCCATGTTCTGAGCAGGGAGGAGCCTTCCTGTTTCCCGTCATGCCCAGTCCATGACTTTCGCAGAGGAGGGCTCTGGACAACAGGGAGCTCAGGATCTTCTGCTGGGCTCCTCCATCAGTCACTCATTCAAGCAGTACTAAATGAGCACCTACTGTGTGCCAAGTGCCCTGAGAGCCAACCAAAAGGGAGCCCCTTCTGATCTCTCTCATCTTCTGTGGGTAAAATTGTAACATTTCCAGAATATCTCACCTGGCTTTAGTACATCTACATATCAACAGGCACTCAAGGGTGGGGAGAAGTATGGCTTTATTGCATTTGCATCATTCCTCAGGGGTGAAGAGAAGTTCATCTCCGTGTCACTGGACAATTACCTGGGCAACTGGAGGGCTTAACTGTACCTGAGAGGTGAGGGGGAGGGCCGGTTTTGCTTCTGCTGGAGCAGGAAAGAGAGAAGGGCCCAGACTTGTAAGCAATAAACGGATTTTAAACTTTATTTCTCTCTTTGACTGATTTCAGTTTTTAGAGGTATTTTGCCCCAGGATTTCCTCTCCCCGGACTTACAGCTTCCTTAGGCTTCAGCCCTGCTGTCACTCGTGTCCCCATTAGCCCTGGCTTCAGGTGGGGCCTTAAGGAACCAGAGAGGCCCTGTGTTCCCACCTGGCCTCACCAGCCGCACCCTCCCCTGGGGAAGACTTTGAGACGGGGACCATGGACATAGTCAGAGTAGGGGGAGGGCCTCCAGAAAAAGCAATGCAGGATAATTACAATCAGAGCAATGTAACTATATGCACAGAAACCCCCTACCAAAACTCTGTGTTAAACATGAAGCTCTAGAGTCATTCTTCAGTGAGATCAGTTAATATTCCCCAGAGAAAGAAAAGATAGCCCATGTTTTTTTATTATGCTGATCATTCGTGACCATGTGTAAGGCTCACCTTAGCCTGCTGAAAGGCCCAGGCCTGTGTGCTGTTTTTCCTCCTTCAGACCTGATAAGGTGATTTGAAATCTGGACAGTTAAAAATGGCAAGCAAACCCAGCCATAAACAACATAGTAAAAGTCAAGAAGAATTCCATCTTAAAAATAAGATTGTATTTTAATTCCCAGGAAGTTAAGAAGTAAGATTCTTAACTTACTCTTTAGCAAACAGACAATAGCTCAGCCGACCTTGGGGCTGGGCAGGCAGTCTTGTTGGATATGCTCCCAGACCATGCCACCAGTATCCCAGGGAGAAATCAGAGCAGTAAATTTCTTGTGTTAAGTTAATTTTAAATATTCAGGGACCAGTTAATAAGTCCACACCCCTAAGCCCTTTGTCACATTCCCCAAAATCCTCAACTGCCTATAAAACCCATAGACAACGCACAACTACGGGCACTCTTATCCCCTCCTGCCATGAAACAGGAGCTCTGTCCTCTCACCTTCTCTCTAAATAAAAGCCTCTGCCTCGCTCTTCTACCTTGAGTGTTTGCTAAGTTCATTCTTCAACTCCGCAAACAAGAACCCCGGCATCAAGTTCTTGACCTCTGCCCCCAGAGGAAATCAGATCAGTGCCTGTCCCCACCAAAGCTCCTGGGTCTTTAGAGCCCCTGCTGTGGCTCAGTGGACGCGCACCAGGCAGCGTGTCAGACAGGGAAGCTGGAGTCCCGAGTCTCCCACTCATTACTTGCTGCGGCTTCACCTGCCTGTGTTCCCACACGGAGGACAGGACCATAACAGCCTCCACCTCATGAGCATTAAGTAGGACCGTGCCAAAGTGTCTTAGCCCAGTGCCCAGCACACAGTATGCTCTGAATAAACGCTGGCTGGTATCACTGTGGTTATTAATATTCCCACCCCCCACTCCCATAAAAGGCTAAGTGGGGTCAGGATTGTTAATTCCATCCTATAAACTGGGAAATTGAGGTCCAGATGATAAGGAGATTCAAAATGTCTCCAAATGTAAGTTCAAGTACAAAGCCAGGAAGCAAGAACCAGGGACTCCCCTTACCTGTGATTTGAATCCCCCTCATCAATTCCCTAGGAAGGAAAAAGGACGGGACCATTTAATGAGCAGATGGGGCAGGGGAATGAGAATGACCACAGGGTCTGGACCACCAAAACCTCAGGGGTCCTGTGTCCACGTTGGCGTAGATAAGGGGCCACATAGGTCGCCCAGCACTGCTGGCACTGCATCGTGGGGCTCCAGCTACCCGTGCCAGCGAGTACAGGAGGCAAGAGACTCCACCAGGGACTCCTGGGCAAGGTGCTCAACCCCATCCCCACCCACCTCCACCCCGCTCAGGGCCACACTGGTCAGCGGGAGGAGCAGGCAGGTCCAGGAAGCAGGTGATCCAAAAGCCCTCTTGATGACTCATTAAAGAGCCTTTGGAGGCTCCAACTGCAAGCTGGAGACAGACAGACAGACGAACAGGAAGTGGAGGGAGACTTCCCAGGAAAATCCAGCCCCTCCTGCCCACTCCTACTCTCTCCTCTCATGGATACGAGAGGGATAAAGGTGAAGGACTCCAGGGTGTGTGGGGGGCAGGGCTTAGATGATATCACAGCCTATTATGAGCCCATTACCCTATTGTGCTAGTAAGGAGAGGAGCCCCTTGTGTGGTGCATCCTCCTTACCAGGCAGTGGGCTCAACACTTTACATGTGCTGTTTCGCTCCGTCTTCACAACCGCTACTGGAAGTATGCGCCATTACTGTCTGCGTCTGGCGGATGAGAAAACCAAGGCACAAAGAGGTCAAGTGATTTATCCAAGTTAAGCACCATGCATGCAACACCTCATTGAATTATTCTCACAACCCTATTTTTATCACCATTTTATAGAAAAAGAAACTGTGGCTCAGAGAGGCTAAGTACCATGCATAAGAGCACACAGCTAAGAAGTTGGGAATATGACTTATGACACAGGGGCTTTTTAGCCACCCACACCCCAAGTCTGGGCTCTTAATCATCATGACATTTTGCATAATCACCAGCCCCATTTTCCAGAGGAAGAAACCAGGCTCCAAGGGCCAAAGTGAATAGCCCAGGGCACACAGATAATGGTACATTTATGAGGCCTGGAGCCCGGCCTGTTTCCACACTCCAGATGCTGTTTCCCGGGACACCACACATTCCTGCACACGTGGAGGCTCCGCCTCCCGCCTCAGACCAGGCACTCCAAGGACACGGGCTTGACACCTCTCCACTTGCAGACCTTCACCGAGAGTCCCCAGCTGGGAATGGCTCGGTGTGGAGATGATGCTTCCTCAGGCGCCGCTGTCTCAAAGCAGACTCAGGGTAGGGAGTCTGCTGCCCCTAGGTCTGCATCGGGGACTAGAGGGAAGTGGGGTGCACTTAGGACGCTCACCGGGCGTGTGGGGGCCTGTTGTGGGAGAGCCCAGTGGGCCTGACCTCAGAGAAACTTCCAAGGTGCCCGCAGTTCCCAAGAGCGCCCCCTGGAGCCCTTGAGAGCTCCTCCTGCTCCCCTTGAGAACGATCCTCTGTCCCCGAGTGCCAGCCTGAGGACATGCGAGGGCTTGAGGGTTGCACGGGCTCCCAGGATCACCTCCCTCTGCTCCCGTCCTCCTCCACCGGGTGACCTTGGGCCGCAGCCCCTTCCATTAAGGGCCCTGGTTCTTCCGGGGAAGCAGAGGGACCCTCCCTCCCGACCTGGAGCCACCATGGTGCCCACCCCGGCAGAGGCAGCCAGGCCCAGGACATTCAGGAGCCTGGCCCGCCGGCTGCTCGCAGGGCTTCGCTCTGGGGTAGACCGTGTCAAGGGCCTTGTGCAGAGGGCCTGCCTGCCCGCTGCCCGTGGCCGGTGCAGATGTCCAGACAGAGCATGGGATACAGCGGGAGAGAGGGAGGGAGGGGGGAAAGGTAGAAGGAGAGACGGGGGAGAGAGAAAGCAGAGTGAGACAAGATGGAGGCAGAGGAGAGACAGAGACAGCCAGAGATGGAGGTTTACAAAGACAGGAGCAGAGGAAAGGGCGGCAGGGGAGAGATTGCCCCAGATGGAGAATACAAAAAGAGAGTGATGCACCTACAGATTCAGATATAGACCTTGAGGCAGGCAGACAGTGAGAAAACAGGGAAACTAAGAGTTACAGGAAGAGAGAGAGGGGGAGGGAAGGCGCTGGCGGCAAGGGGCCAAAGAAAGCCAGAGGGACTCCGGGAGGGAAACGGAGGCAAGATGCAGAAGACACGGGGAGCGCATGCGGGAGGGCTGCGGGAGGGAGGAGGCGAGGAGGGGGCAGGCGGCTGCCGCCCCACCCCCCACGCGGGCAACCGGCTCCTGATTTCCTAAAGGCAGGACAACCATAACCATTAATCTCTATAAATAATTTCATCCCCCGAGCCTCCTGAATGCGTTCTCTGTGTCTGTGAAAGCTTTTTAAAAACATTTGCTTGGTAAACAGGCAGCGACAAAGGGTCTTCCTGAGAGCCAGGAGGGAGGCTGGAAGACCAATTAGGCCGCGGGGTGATTAGAAGGGAGGGTGCGTGGAGAGCCCCTGCCGGCCTCCTTCCCTCTCCGGGCTGCGTCCGACTGGGCGGAGGCCCTGGCTCTTCACCCCCCTCCCCACCGAGCAGGAGAGGGCCTGAGGGACACCCTGTGGGCGCCTCAGCCGTTGTCCTGCCCGGAGTCAGCCCGTCCCCACGTGCAGGGCGTCTTATCCGCCTGAGGGAGGCAAAACCTTGGCACTGAATTCCTAAGGGTTCAGAAAGTTCTTCTTTGTCTCTAGCCTGAGTTCCTCATGCTTCTCCACCCCCTCCAGCCTTTAGAGCTGAGGTTTTCTTTGGAGACAGCTGCCTGGAAGCCTCTCAGATACGGAGTCTCCTATTCCTGACTGTAAACCCCGATGTTCAGTACTGGCCCCGGGCCCTCCTTCCTAAAAGCTTACAAGGCTCCTCCGAGCCCACCCCTGGATGCTGACACTCCAGTCTGTCACTATCCTCCCTAAATCTTACACTAAGAAGTGGACTTGGCCAGAGAAGAACATCTTGCCCCTTGTTTTGGTTGCTGTTCCTGTATTTACAGAACCCAGGAGAACATTAGCTACTGGGTGGCCATGCCTCCCCCAGAAGGAATCACGGCTGCCTGGTGTCTGCTACTGGCTATTTGCTAAAGCCCCCAGAGGCAACATCACTCCGGCCGGCCGCCGCCTGGCTCAGGCCCCCCAAAGCAGGACCCCCTCCCTTGGCCACTCTGGAGCTCTGTCTTGACAGATTCTGGTCTTGGCTCCAAACAACTGAGATCCTCCAGAATCCTCATTCTATGATCCCACTTCTTCACAGTCCCTTCTGGCCTCTCTTCAGCCTCCGGGTGCGGGGCCTGGAGCAGCACTGGGGACAGTCTGGGTGTGGTTGGGTGTAACTCACCCACGTCTCCCCTTCCTCTTGAGGGTTCACCCGTGTGTGGGCTGCTCTGGTTCCTGAGCTGCCCACTGCCCTCAAGCCCTCCATTCATGCTGCAGGTGGTCCCTTAGACATGGCAGAGAGCCCCCCGGGCACCCTGGCTTCACAGGACAAGCTCCCCGCTTAGCCCAAACACTTGCAGCCACCCTCCCTGACCCTGAGCACCACACAGTTCCCCGGGTCTATGTGCTTAGGACCCACGCAGGCTCCAGAAACCAAAGAGGGACCTGCACCGCCCTGTCCCCTTTCCAGCTGAGACTAAGCAAGGGCCTGCCCTTCAGATGCCCAGGGCCTTGGTAAGAATGCCCAGAGGGAAGGAATGGTGATACAGGACAGATGGTTTCCCAGTGCTAGGATTTAACAGCTCTCTGCTCCAGGCCACAGGTGTAGAGGGGTGTGGTTTCCCAAACTTTCCCTGCATCAAAAGGAGCAGAGAGGAGGAGCCCAGCAACCCCCCGGCCAGCCCTTCCCTGAGTCCTGCCTCCAGTAGCGGCAAGGGCCAAGGTGGGTGGGCGGAGGTAGGGAGGGGCCAGGCCACAATTCACTGGATAGAATTCATCCTGGATTGACTTCGGGGGGGAAAAATGAATCACCTGACAATGGCATTCAAATTTAGTGATTTATATAGTGACTAAGATTGTGAATTTTGTATTTGAATGCAGCTCTGCCACTTAGCTGCTGGGTGACCCTGGGAAACTTACTTATCCTCTCTGAGCCTCTGTTTTCTGATGTGGAAAATGAGAAAACTGCCACCTGCTAGCAGAGGTCATCCGGGCATTTACTGAGTGCCCGCAGTGCCCAAGCAGCCACAGGAGGACTGCCTCATCTCAGCCCTGTAGAGTGGAGGCTCTAGGTCCAAATTCATTTTCAAAAACCCTTGGAACCAGATTTTTTTAGAAGTAATTTAGTGTACAAAATGTTTATTTCATAAAGCCTCCAGGGGTGCACCCCATAATCAAATACATAAATGTATCTGCAGTGAAACACGTGACTGTTCACATAAAGACAAGTGAGTAAACTGTGTTCACAGCCTCGTGTCATTCAATCTTGTTGCCAAATGAGTTTTGAAAAACAAAATGGTTTTCAGGGATTGCTGGCTTCCTGAATGACAGGTAAGGGAAGTTCACCCGAGTTCCTGTCCCATTCTATGGGCACAGCAGTGGACGCTGGGAGAGCTCAGGCACCTGCCCAAGGATGCCCAGTGAGTGTGAGGAGAGTCAGAGGTGGGACAATGGTCTGTCTGCATGCAGGGCCTGACCCCTCACCGGCCACCTCACTCAGAGGCACAGGCACATGATTTTGCCTCTCGCCTCCTACCCCGTGCCTTCATCTCAGGTGTCCCCTTCCCTCCTTCGAGCCCCTGAGGGCCAAACTGGGAAGGTTTAAGGTCTGTGAATGAGCATTAAGTCCCAGAGAGGGGTGTGACTTTAGCAGGGATACAGGAGTCTGACCTTGCTGCTCCCCACCTCCTTTCCTAGCTGGCCTCACATTCCAGTCCAGACCCTTTCCTTGGACAGTGTGCATCTCCCAGGCCTCACTCAGGCCGAAGTCAAAGGTCCATGCAGCTTGGTACCCGTGGAGGTAAGTGCGTGTTTGTGAGCCAGAGGCGGCTATGGAGGGGCGGCATTAGGCAGCATGCCCTGCAGTGACAGAGGGGCCGGGGATCAGGGTGCTCTGGAAAAAATCTCTTCACCTAGGGCTCCCCCACCCATAGCCCCAGGCTGAGGGTGCAGGCCTGAGGGCCTCTCCTGCGGTGCCTCCCTACACTGCATGGGGCAGCCCCTCCCCCAGCTGCCTTCCCCAGGCCCTGAGGGTCTCGGGTTCACTGAGGGCCTGTGCGCTGTGCTGTCCTCAGGTTCAACCATGCCCTCTACGCTGCCCTGTGGCAGGGCTCCCACCCTGAGGTCAGGCGGCTTCCCAGATTACATATTCATTTCCTATTAACGCTGTAACAAATCACACAAACGTGGTGGCTTCTATAATCCCTATTCACTGTCCCACGGTTCTGGAGGTCAGCAATCCGGAATGGGTCTCCCTGGGCTGCAGCCAAGGTGCCGGCAGGGCTGCTCCTTCTGGATTCTAGGGGAGAATCAGTGTGCTCGTTGTTCCAGCATCTAGCAGCTGCCTGCGCTCCTCGGCCCACAGCCCCTCTTACCTTCAAAGGCAGCAAGGACAGGCGGACCCTCACACCGCAGCATTTCCATCTTGGCTTTTGCCATCACACTCTCTGTCTCTCCTGCCTCCCTCTCCCATATGCAAGGATCCTTGTGATGGCTTTGGGCTCCCCCGGATAGTACAGGTCATTCTGCCTGTCTTAGGGTTTGCTGATTAACAGGCATGCCCATCTGGGCCCTGTCGCTGAACATATTCACAGGTTCCTGGGATTCAGGTGTGGACTCCTTTGGGAAGCTCTTGTCTGCCTACCACATTATGGCAGGAGCCGCAGAAGCCAGAGAAGCAGTGTAATGAGGGCGAAAGGTATGGGCCGGGGGTGAGGGGGCCTGAGCGCACATCTTACTCTGCCACTCCACGCTGAGGTGACTGGGTAAGTGACTTAACCTCTCTGTGTTTCACTTGTCTCGTTCATTCAACAGCTATGTGTGGAATTCCTGCGGGGTCCAAGTCGGGGGGTAAAGCAAGGACTCTTCCTCTTGTGGACATTATTTCCTTTGGGAGGGTCATGGAATCAACATAAAATGTCAGGTGGTGGGAATAATTATTGTGGAGAAAAATAAACAGGGAAAGGATACCAGGCTGGAAGGGTGGGGTAGGGTACTAGTTTAGGAACAAATGGTCATGGAAAACCCCTCTGAGGAGGAGACATCTGAGCAAAATGGAGTGAGTGGATCAAGGCCTACGCATATCTTGTGGAAGGGTGTTCCAGGCAGGCAGCAACAGTAAGTGCAAAGGCCCTGAGGCAGGAGTGTGCCTGGAGTGTTTCTTAGGAGCAGCAGGGAGACCAGGCTAATGGAAGGAAGCAAGGCATAGGTGGGGATTTTGGAGAGGCAACGAGGGCTGCAGTAGGTAGGGCCTTGTGAGCCCAGGGAGCGTGTGGGGCTTTATGCCAAACAGCATGTCCAAGTTGACAGTAATCATTTTTCGGGGATTAATGTTGTGTAGAAACACGTAGCACAGGCCTGATATGTAACAGCAGCTTAGTAAACGTAAATCCCTAACCTCCAGAAGAGAGACCATGTCTCCTCAGTGAGTCTGGCAGCCCCCTCGGGCTGGGCCGTGTCTCCCTCCTCAGACTGATCACCTTCAGACTGGGGAGCCCGGCCCTCCAGGGGCCTCCTCCACGCCCAGAGGCTGTAGCCCAGCGCCCGGACCTCTCCTGACAGCCTCTAGCATCGGTGGCCCTGTTTGGGTTTGCTTAGCGTTTCCTCACAGCCCCCCGCGGTTCTGTTAGTTTTTGTTGCTCCTTTATTAATTGGCTTTTCTTGGGATTATTTGATTTCCACTTAATTGCTTGATGACAGCAAGGTTTATTTTTGTTCTTTTATTTCCCAGAAAAAGGTCAGATGCTAGAGAGCGGGCCAGACTGGCTGATCAAGGTTGTGTGGTCTCCTCAGAGACAGCCTTCCTCTCCCACTGGGGCCCCTTGTCACCTGTCACCCTACAGGGGCCAGAGGCAGAGGCCAGAGGCTGCCACAACGTTTAGCCTCAGGCCAGCGCCTTAGAGGCCAAAGGGCAGGGCCCCCTCGGTGTTTACAGCCAGTGTTTCCTGAACCCTGGGCCTGGCCTTGAACACACACTATCTCACTCACTCTCAGCAGCCTTTAAGCGGGAGCCTTGGTGTCCCAGCTGAGGCAACAGCAGTTCCTAGGGAACTTGCCTGGGATCACAGAGCCAGCCTGGGCCAGGACAGGAAGCCAGGTCTGTCAGATGCAAAAAGCAGACCCTTCCCCTTTTCCAGGGCTGAGCCCTGCCTTAAGGAACAGACAGGAGTGGTGACACACAGGTAAACCAGCAGTGAATGCGGAAGGTAAAAAATGGCCCTGCCACATGCCTGAGTGAGAAAAGCAAGTTAAAAAACAAAACAAAATAAAAACCCCACAACATATTCCCACTTTGGGTAAATGAACACTATAAATATACATACATGGTAAGATTCATTCTTGCAACAGATACAAGAATTTTGTGTGCCTGTTTCCCATCTACTTACTAGGGAACACAGAATGGTGGCAAAGGTAAGGCCCAGCTCTCATGAGACTTACATTCCAGAGGGAAAGATGGATCATAAATGAGTGAATCAGCCATTGGTAAATTTAAATAATAATGCACGCTGTGAAAAAAAAAAAGAAAGTACCATTAAATGACATGGCCATGGAAGACTTCTCCAAGGAGGAGACATTTTGTGGAAACTTATGAGGAGCTAGTAATGTGACAATGAGGGCAAGATTACTCCAGGCAAAAAGCACAGCCTGTGCAAAGGTCCTGGGGTGGGAATGAGTTTGTCATGTTTGAGGGCCAGACAAAAGCCTGGTGTGTGAGTGGTGGTGGCGTGGAGGGAGGATGAGGCCAGAGAGGAAAGCAGGGGCCAGATCAGAAAAGGCTTTGTCAGCTAAAGTAAGGGATACTATGGAAGGATTTTTAGCTACGTGTCAAAGAAGGTCGGGAGGGCACCAGTTATGCTCTGAACAGGGCTGGCAGGTGGTTTGGCTTTGCTTTGTCTGATGCCAGTTGCTACTCCCACGATAAGCTTCTCATCAGCTCACACCACTCATCTAACTAGTTCTCAGGGTCCAAATTCCAGATTCCCAGGAGCAGGGCTCTGACTGGCTCAGCAGAGGTCAGGGGTCCACTCCTGGTCCGATCAGCTGTGTTGACAAGAGTCAGAATTCCTTGGACAAAGGACCATTCTGTCTAAAAATCCTGGGTCTCTAAGAACGGGCAGTGGGGTGGGCCTAGAAGCAGTGGTGGACACTGGCCATTTGCTGCCCTCAGATGGACCCATGCTTGCCAGCCTCTGAGTCTTTACTCATACTGTCGCCTCCACCTGGAACACCCTGTTCAAAACTCTTTGTCCTCTGTGTCTAGACCAAGTTATTTGATTCCTCCAGTTCCCAAATTGGGTAACAACCCCCATTTCCCAAACACCCTGAGATGGTCCCCTGCTCTGCCTCTTGCACGCGGCCACATGCAGTGAACCACGGCCAGACCCTTCCCCACACACCCTGGCTCGGTCCTGCCCTGCCCGAGCTGGCGCTGGGTCCAGCATCCTTCACACCAGTCTATCTCCCCACCTGGAGCCCGGTGCCCAGCACTGGTGTTCAAACAAATTGAAGAGGGGAGAAGCAAATGCAAATTCTGAAGACCCAGTCAGGCCTATAAGGCTCCTTACTGGGAAAAACCATATGCCAGCCTTTTCTGCAGCAAAACTCACTCCGTCTCTAGACTGAGATTTCCCCTTGCCAGCCCAGCCACTGAACTAACCCCACCTCAGACACACCTATCTGGCCAGATTCCCCAGGATGCCCCTGACCCTTCCTATTGCCTAACCTGAAGCTTTCAGGGGGTGGGGAGGGGGGTACGCCCCACCTTTCCCCCACACACAAAACCTCTCAGAGACGACAGACTCAAAGTGCTCAGATGCTGAAATTAGTACTCCCGCACCCCTTCACCCCCTTGCCTGCAGAGCAGCATCTCCCTTGCACTTTACATTCTAAGCCCCATTAATTTTTGTCCCTCTCTCTTCTTTTTTAAACACAGGGTAATTTAAACCCTCTTTTCACAGGTGAGAGGCTTTCAACTTTGGCACCAGAACTTGGGCTTGATTTATTTATTTTTGATCCTCAGAATAGATTTTTCCCAGCCAGAGGGACCCCCTGATCCTCTGGGCCAAGCTAGAGCTTTTACAGACACGATTGCTAAGATCCAGGGAGGAGAGGTGACCTGCTCAAGGTCACCCAGCACAGGTGGGGTGGGAACCCAGGTATTCTGAGTCCCTTCATTTGGATTTCTTTCCTTACTCTGCTGCAGATGGTCATTTTTCATAACTTGCAGAAACTATGCACTTAAAGAGAGAAATGGGAGGTCATGGATGAACAGCAGGACCTGAGAGATGGCAGAAGCCAAACCAGCTCCTGCACCAACGGGCGCGATGATGAGGGTGGTCCCTGTGTGAGCACAGAGACGGTGGCTGGGCCCGGGGGCAGCGCGAGAACCACAGCCAGGGGCCTCTGACACTCTGGGGGAGGCTGGGATCCCGGGCTCTACCCGGTGTTGTAGCTGCTGCCATAGTAGAAGCCAGGAGCTGTCGAGGGCTTGCTCCGGGCCAAGCCCTTTGCGTGCATCATCACATCCAGCCTTCCCAACAATCCCGTGGGGTTGGCACCGTTTCACCAGGCCCACCCTGCACATGAGGACACTGAGGCCCAGAGGAACCCAGCAACTTGCTGAAGATCACACAGCAGGTATATGGTAGCACTGGGTTTGGGGGCTGTCTGACTCTAGAGCCCATCTCTTGGCAATACTACCCTCAGATTCGATATTTTAAAATTCCACAGGCTGGAAAGGGTCAGAGTAGGTCTGCGGGATCATTTCATCCTTTAAAAAGCAATGCTGTCTGCTCAGAGAAGACAAGTAGCGATTCTCATCTCACTACGCTGATGGACAGTGACTGTGGTGGGGTTGGTGGGGGGGACCTGGTGATGGGGGGAGTTCAATCATCACGGTATTGCCCATGTAATTGTAGGTTAATGATACTAAAATAAAATAAATTATTTAAAAAAAAAAAAAAAGGCAATGCTGTCTGTCTGGAGTGCCAGAGGCCCTGCGAGCCAGCAGACAACCGCCTTCGATGCCAATCAGCGTGAACCCCGCCAGCAATCCTGGCAGATGAGACACCCACCTGGGGTCTGGCCTCTCTTCTCTTCCCCCAAGAGCTGGCGCTTCTGGTGTGGACAGGGCAGCCCCTCTGAGGCCAAGACACCTGCGTGCTCCCAGAACGGGGGGCAGGGGGAATCAGTGTAGAACTAGATGGAAGCAGACTGGGGCCAGGACTGTGGAAGGACCTGCCCCCAGTCCATAAAATCCTGAACTGATGGGCGAGGTGGAGGAAGAGGAGGCAGCTCTGGCAGGTAGAACAGTGAAGCTGCTCTCGCCTCTGAGCTTGGATCCCAGGAGGATTCTCCATGGGACTGGGGCCTGCTCGCCCAGAGCAAAAGCCCACGGTCTTGAGATGACCATCAGGGCCCTGAATGACCTGGGCCCTGTGACCCCTGCCCCAGCCTCATGCCCTGCTTGCTGCCCCCTGGCCCTAGGGGCCAGCTCACCATTCCTCCACGCACTGCAGGCCCAGGCCCGCCTCCGGCCTCGGCAGTTGGGTCCCCCTGCCGGCACCTCCCCTGGACATCCCGCGGCTGGCTCACCTTCTTCCGGCCTTGCTCACGGATCGTCTTGGCCGCCCCAGAAACCCGACTGAGAGTTGCAAGTCAGCGCCGCCACGCCTCACCCCCGCTCTCTTGCCTGTTCTCCTATTACCTCTGGCCACCTAATATAATATGCTTTGTCCCGGTGTATGCGTGCATTTGTTTGCGCCACACAGACTCTGTGAGGGCAGGGGTTTTGTCCATTTTGCTCCATCCCTAGAGCTTCTAAGAGGCCTGGCACATCGTGCGCCACCAGCGACGAGGCTCGAGCTCTCTCAAGGCGGGAGCCGGCAGCTCCCGGGCACGGTCTCCGCTGGCGTTGGAAGGGGCGAGAGGAAGGCACATCCAGGGGCCTGTAGAGCCACCCCACTGTGAACAGGTGTGGGAGGGCCGCGGGAGCCGGGCCGGGCCAGGCCGGGGAGGGGGTGTCCTCTGGGTGGCCCCAGGTATTGTGGTGATGAGAGCCACATTTCTGTCCAGTGCAGCATATGCTTCTATTCAGTCAGGAGCGTCTAGACTAACACTGAGGGGCGTGTGTATGTGGGGGGCAGGGGGCCTGGTGGAGAGGAAAGGGAGGGAGGGAGATGGAGATGCAGGGAAAATTGTAGAAAAAGATAATTAGAGTCAACAGGCAGCCAACAGACCAACAGAAAATGAGAGGCGAGAACCGTCGAGAATGTCCTGCAGTTGCTAGAACACAGCACTATGGGATTTCTTGCCTGCACCACATCCTGCGTAGTTTGGTGCACCTGCCTCTCTCCTGCTGCGAGGGTGGGGCCCACACCACGCCCACCTGCCCTAACTGGTGCCTGGCGTGCGGCAGGTGCCAGCACATCTTTGGGGAACTACCTTGGTTTTGACCGAATTGAATTTGCTGGGCTGGGGGAGGGCTGGGCTGGGGAGCTCCCAGGGAGCAGCGGGGGGTCTGTCCGGGCTCTGCCCCTCACCAGCACTGCGGCAATGGGAACAGCCCCTGCCCTCGCGCTGGCAATCATGAAAAACAGGTTGCACTAGATGATCCCTCAGCGTGTGCCCAACTCTAACAGTCTGGGGATTTATGAGGGTTTTATTCCAAATTCTACAATCTACTTCCTCAGTGGAGGTAGCTTCCCCTCCCCCAGGGGGAAACGGGAACTGCCAGAAGAGATATGGTATGTCCCACCTGACTGCCTGGACTGTCTTTTACCTTGTGGTGTAAACCTGTTCTCGGGCCCACCCTTTGCCATAGGTGGGGTGTGGATAAAATGAAGGTTCCTGTGGCCGGGATTCTCACCTGGCCCTGGTTGCCTAGCTCACTACACACGTGTGGGCAATATGTTGTTGTTGACTCTATATAAAGAGCCCCGCCCAGTGCTCCGGGCGACATGGTAGTGTGGCTGCAAGGCTGCAGGAGAGCAGAGCAGAGGCTGGAGTAGCGGCAGCGCGGAGGACAGAGGCCCAGAGCAGAGACCGGCTTGCTGCCTGCAGACTCGCTCTGAGTGAACAGGATTTTAGTGATTGACCTGCCACCGTGGGAATAAAGTTGGGTGTAACCCTTTCACCCCAAGAATGTTCTACTGTCATTTCTTTGGTCACACTGAATCCACAGTGAACTGGCCCTGGGCTGAAACCCATTAGCAGGACATGGGGTCACTGTCCCTTCTGTTCCGCATGACCCCACTCAGACCCAGGAGCACCCCAGGACCCCTCTGCATCTCACCCTCTCCAGTCCCGCCCTCACACCACACCCAGAGGGACCATAGACAACTCAGCTCTGATCACCTTGCCCTCCTGCAGACCCTTCAGTGGCTCCCCACTGCCCACAGGACTGGGCAGTCTCGCCAAGCATTCAAGGCCCTCCACCACACGGCACCAGCTCCAGCACCCTGTCTCATCCTCTCGTCCCCAGACCCCGTGCTTTCCCTCCTCCACACCTTTGCTCATCCTAGTGTCCCCTCCTACAGTGCCCTCCAGACCCAGGAACTCTGCTCATCCTCCAGTGACCCAAAGGCCATCTCTGTGTCCCTCTCCACTAGACCTTCCCTGACTCTCCGAAGAGCTAGAACATCGAACCCAGCCCTGCCCTTTGTGTCCCCTTGTTTGCGCATCAGGAAGGCATGGCAGGCATGATCTCCGACCGACCTTAGCAGCCTTCACACACCAGCCAGTGACCTGCACACACTAGGCGGTCTGCACACTTGGTAGACTGGGACACCAAGGACCCCGCCCAGGGCAGAAATCACCAAGAACACTGGAGGGCATGTTCTGTTCCAGGCACTGGCCTAGCTCTCCTGGGCATTAATTGATTTCATCCCACGACAACCCTGTGAGGCAGGTACCATTACTACCCCCATCTCACAGATGAGGGCGCTGAGGCTCAGGGACTTGCCTGAGCCACACAGCTGGGAGCAAGCTGGGATTAGAGCCCACATGGTCTGACAGCCTAGGCCAGGTTCTCAGCTACTGTATCTACTACAGACCCTCCAAAAGTGCCCGACCGAGCTCAGCTCCTGCACCACCGTACCACCCCTGCCTCTCCTCAGGAGACCCAGGGAAGCCGGGCCCTTGCGCAGGGCTGGGCGGGCAGGGCTGGTTTATTGGGGCCACTGCTGTAGGAGGGGGCAGTTTGGGTTGTCCATCCTGAACCCTGGAAGAGAACCAGGGCAGAAGGTTTGTGCAAAGTAGACCCTCAGCAAGGATTTGTTAGGAAAATGAGAGGCTGACTGATGAGGGAACGAGTGTGAGCAAAGGTGGGTGGGAGACTGAGTATACTTGCTGGGGGTTAAGGAGGGGAGATGAGGCGGAATGAGGGGTGGGTTGTGCAGACAAAACCCCACTGCACAAGCAGCAGCTGGCCACGGTACAAGGAGAAGCTTCCCCGGAGCGCCCAGAACAAGTGCCTTCTCCCTTTTAAATTCCTCATAAAGGCTGTGGGACCCCAAGTCAATAAGAGGGGCTTCTAAGAAGGAGCAATTAAAGGCCCCCAAGGCTGCATTTACCTGACATCCTACATCTGGAGGAAAAGTAAAATATCATCGTCGGGGTGTTTTATTTTTCTCTCTACAAAGCTCTGGGTATTTTGAGGCATCTGGGTGATGGCGGCTGATTCTGCTGTTCATTCACGTGCTCAGTACTACCTGAGCCCAGCCCGCCTGTGCTTGCTGTAGGGACGGTCCAAGCCGAGGAGGCCAGGGGCCAGTGAGGGAGATGGGGTGGCAGTCCTGCCCTGTGGAATCTTCTGTCCCTGGGCTCACTCTAGTCTCACCGTTTGCCTCCTGGCTCGGAAAATTTGCTCTCCCCAGCCCCCTAACAGCCCCCAAGCTGTGAGGAGCTAAGAAACATTGACATGTATACAACATCCTCCACTGGGAACCAGCAGGCCCAGCACCGAATTAGCCGGCATCTTCCTGCTCCTGGATTATGCAGGCGGCAATTTTGATTGAATCTGGCAACCAGATTTATGAATCAGTCGATGTTTATTATGGGGAACAATCCATCTTCATGTCTGGGCACACCCAGAGGCTTTGGCACTAAATATTGGAGAGTCCTTGGTGAAACACACCCGAAGAAGGGGGCAACAGAGAGGGAACACCAAAGGAAATACGATGTGACGTGGGGAAGTGTAACTGGCAGGGTGGTCACTACTATATCCATCCCACGTTTGTCCCAGTCTGCCTTTCTCAACCCTCTCCCAATCCCTCACGCCATCTGACTAGCAAAGGTCAACTAATTGTTGTTATATTTTCTGAAGTCAAACATGATGCAAAATTTTGATGTAATGCATTCCAAAGTGAACTGAAAGTGCGTGTGTGTGTGTGTGTGTGTGTGTGTGTTCTTCTAATTATCTACTCTTTGGTTCCTTCTCTTGCCCACTGGCCCATTAAAGAAAATGACTGAGCCTGAACTCCCAAGTTCAGTCTTCTGATGGGCCAATCAGAGAGCAGAGGTTGTAACTCTGCTGATGAATGAATGGCCAGGGAAAGGGCTACTCAGGATTCTCTCATTTGCATACCTGCACTAATTGGCTAAACCACAGCCCCCTGTGGTAGAAGCAAGCTCTCAGTTAAGGCAAAGGGAACCCAGGTGTCCATCCACCCAATGACATTTTGAGGGCGAGGAAGGATGGTCTGTTAGCTTCTCAGCCTATCTGGAAGAACAGGAGTAAGGAGCAGAATTTAAGATGGGTCAGAGGAAGGTATCACCTTCTACTGCCAAACATCACCGTCTACTGTGCCCTTCTCAGTCTAACTCTACCTCCCGCCCCAAACACTCCTTATTTCTCTGGCCCTGTCCGCCAAGGTGACCGCACCTTTTGGCTTTGTCCCCACAGCCTACCCCTTCAAGCCCTTCCCCACATTGACTTCTTGCAGGAAATGCAAGGCACTAAGCAGCATTGAGGAAGAAGGGAAATGTTTTGGGGGGCTTAGTAGCACCCAAAAATTATACAGCAGAATATAAGCAAGAAGACGAGAGATCCCACGGCCCTGGCTCATTTCTCCTTCACAACATTCAGGATGTTGGAGACGGTTGTAGTAGCGATGGAGGAGGCAGTGGCTGGGGAGACAGGACTGGGCACCATCTCCACCCACCCACTGGGCCTGGACCTGAACTGGGACCGTAAGTTGGCAGGGGAACTGCTTTCTTGCCTTACAGAGACAATAGGCCCATGGGTGGGTGTTGGCGGGAGGGGCAGACAAAAGCGACAGCTCGGGAACTGATTCCACAGATGGTATGGACAAGAAATGGGCTGGGTCAGCCCCCCAAATGGGAGGAAGCACCCAGAAGAGGTAAAAGCCAACCACCCCCACCAAGGGCTGCACACCTGGGCTCTTAACCAAGCTCTGGGCCTCTGGTCAATTACTCACCCTGCAGACCCCTGTAAGATGAGGAATGGTCTCTTCTCAGACTTCCCCCAGAGACAGTCAAACAAGACAACACATGCAAAGGGCTGGAATCTTTGCAGCTCCAAAGAACAGAGTCAGGACTGATGGGTAAATTTACAGGGAGGCAGGCTTCCACTCAGTACATAGAAGACCTTTCTATACCCAAAGGGTCCAGCAATGGAAGTGGTCAAGACAGTGATAACACAGTTCAAGCATCCAAGCACAATCTGGATGACCATCTTTTGCAGCATATAATTTCTGGCCACTTGCATACACTGGATGGGAATGTTGGCATAATTTGTTGGCTGCCTCTAACTCTTTATGATTCTATGATTCATTCATTTAACAAATGTTTATCGGTTGCCTGCTAGACCCAGCTCTGTCGCTAATGTGCCACGTGACTACCACTTTTCCTTTCTGAAGGCAGTTTCCCATACATAAAGTGAGGGTGTTGGGTCAGTGGGCCTCTGAAGGCCCTTCCAGCTCTGACAAGCTGCCTTGCTCTAAATAGGACCAGAAGGAACCACAGAAGCCCACCCTCCTCCTCCGAGCCCCCTCCTGCTTCTTCCTGCGCTGTCTATGACTTAGCAGGGTTGGTACACAATGAACTTGGCCTGGCCTGGGATGCTGTGTGAAACAGATGGCCCTGTTGCCAGGGAGACCAGAAAGATATTTGTCCTGGGGGTCTGCCCCAGGAGGGAGGGAGCGCCCCACCCCTGGAAGCACTCAAACTGGACTGGGAAGATCCTCTACCAGAGATTCTCAGGAGGACTTCCCCATGAAGAAGGAGATTAGCCTGGTGTCTGATAAAGGCAGCTCTTCCAGTTCTGAGATCTTGGGATAGTGAGGCAGGGCAGGGCCGTGGGCCAAGCATCTTGATGAACTTTTCCTGCCTATGATGAAAAATGCTGAGCTATAAACAGTAGAGTAAGAACAGGAGGGACTCCATCTTAAGGCTAAGTTTCCATTTTAAAAAGCAGAATTGAGAAGATTCCTAACATACTCTCTGGTAATGAGACAATAACCCAACAGCCTACCTGAAGGCAGGGCAAGCAGTCTTAGCTAATATGTCCCCACTGCTTGAGGGTGACCACTATCTTGGAGAAGAACAGGATAAGGCAATCCCTTGTGTTGGGTTTATTTAGCAGAATCAGCTGGAGGAGCGATAATAAAGGAGAGGAGACATGGTGTCTCTCACCAGAAATAAGCACCTTGAGACCACAAGTCAGGCTTACGCCCAATGACCCCCCTCTGCCCCTTGCCCCGTTCTTGAAAGCCTTAAAAGACAGAATCCCCAAATTTTCAGTGCACCTCCTGAGGATGCCCGCACTTTCCTTTCTTTAAGCGCGTACTTTCAAATAAAGCTTTCTCACTGCTCTGATTATTGTGGTTTGTCTCTTGGCTATTTCATTGTATTTCCAAGTCTTCACTCTGTTTCTGCTTTACTCCTGGTAAGTAGGAAGGGGCTGCAAAGAGCTCAGATTTGGGCCTGGATGGAACTGCGGCTGTGCGACCTGCTCTTAGTAACCTGCCTGAAAATCCCCTTTCTTTGGGAAGTTCTCAGAACATTATCTTACTCCACCCTGTACTCCGTGGCTCCCCCAAGTACTGGGGTGGTAGGGGCTCGTCCCCATGCTGTGCAGATCCAAGCGGACACAGGATGCCAGGTGATGCCGGATTCAGGAGTCGGCAAGGGAATCTGCCCTAGGCCACAACTTTCCCTTGCATGTCCCTGTTCTCTGCGGCCTGCAAGGCGGATGCCATTCCCTGCTGCTCTTGCTTTAATGAGTTCCTTCCTTACCTACACTCGTCTGACCTGTCCGAGAACTCTTTCCAGTGCACAGGGAGGGACGCCCCTAAATGCCGCTGCCTGGCAACACTAGCAGAGGCAGCAGAATGGAGTGGTTACAAGCTTGTACTTTGAAGTCAGACAGACTTGGGCTCAGGCCCCAGCTCTGCATCTTACTTGCTGTGTGACCTTGAGCAAGTTAACTTTCTCTAAGTATCTATTTCCTCACCTGTGAAACGTGAGTCATAATACCAGCTTTACAGGATTTTTTTGGAAAGGATTAAAGTGAAACAATGCATCTAAAGTGCTTAGTACAGCAGCTTGCACATATTAAGTACTCAGTAAGTGGCGGTCATCATTATTATTCTGTGACTAGTAAGCCTGCGCCGGCGTGGGAGTTCCCCAGCTGCTGGGGTTGGAGTCAGCCAAGATGCCTGGTTCCCATCAGTGATTAGCTGCATGATTCAACGTGGGCAAATGTCTTCACCTCCGTGCCTCACTTTCCTCATCTGTAAACAAGGCTGATAAGAGTGCTTACCTCCGAGGATTATTGGGAGACTTGACCTCTATAATGTGCTTGAAGTGTTCAGAATAGAACTTAGCACAAGGCAAGTACCCAGAGCTGCATGCTGTCATCATTGTCACCATCTTCATTGTCAGCTCAAGGTCACCTCGCCAATGCCTGGTTCTTGTTATGGTTCATTTAAAGGTCAAATGAGTTTTTGTTTTGGGTGAGGGGCTCGGTGGGGTGGGGGTGAGAACATTTAAGTTCTACTCTGTTAGCAAATTTCAATCATAATAGTGTTAGCAGTTAGCAACTACAGTCACTACGTTATACATTTGATCCTCAGGCCTTATTAGTTTATAATTGAAAAAGTTTGTACCCTTTTACCAACCTCTCCCTATTTCCTCCACACCCCAGTTCCTGGCAATCACTTTTTTACTCCCTGTTTTATGAGTTTGGCTTTCCTTTTTTTTTTTTTAGATTCTACAGGTGACTGACAGCACGCTGTATCTGTCTTTCTGTTTGACTTATTTCACTTAGGGTAATGCCTTATGTGGTGTGCTGGGTGCGTGATTAGCTCCATGGGAAGAATCCCTTCACAATGTGTATGTGTATCAAATCCGCACGTCGCACACTTTAAATATCTTCCTTTATTTGTCAGTTGTACCTCAATAAAGCTGGAGGGAAAAAGACAAGAGGTAAGTGTTGGGAAGAATGTGGAGAAAAGGGAGCCCTTAGGAACCGTTGGTGGGAATGAAAACTGGTGCAGCCACTATGGAGAACAGTATGGAGGCTCCTCACAAAATTAAAAATAGAACTACCATATGATCTCAGTATTTATCCAGAGGGAACGAAATCATAATCTTGAAGGGATGTCTGCACTCCTGTGGGCTTTGTGTTCGCACCAGCCAAGACACAGAAACAACCTAAGTGTCTGTCTATGTACGTTCATAGAAGATGTGGTGTATATTTACAATGGGGAACTATTCTACCATGAGAAGGAAGGAAACCCTGCTTTTTTTGGCAACATGCATGGAACGTGAGGACATTATACTAAGTGAAGTAAGTCAGCAAAAGACAAATACTGTATGATTCACTTATATGTGGACTTCTAAAAAGCCAGACTTGAAGAAACAGAGTAGAATGATGGTTACAGGGGCTTGGGGGTTGGGGGTATGGGAAGATTTGGTCAAGAGGCACAAACTTCCAATTATAAGATAAGTTCTGGGAACCTAAGGTACAACATGGTGACTATGGGTAATGGTACTGCAGTGCACACCAGAAATGGCAATTATGCGAGGTGAGGAAGGTGTTAACTAAGGCTACTGTGGTGATCGTTTCACAACACATACATGGAACCGTCAACGGTAAGTAAGCCTTTGTGAGGACCCGCTGGGTCTGCCGCCCCGCTCCTGCTGAGAGGACCCGAGGAGCCGCCCCGGGGGTCTTCCACTGGGGTTAAGCAGCCAGCACCTTCAGGAGGAGAGGCCGACAGCAGTAAGTCCCACAGATCAAAGACAGGCCAGGGCAGGTCTGACAGCACAGCCCCTCGAGCTTCCGCTCAGTGCTGCAGAAGGCTTGAAGGAGCGGCAGAAGCTTGGTAGTGTCCAAAAACGGGGGTGGGCAGGTTGGGAGGCGGGCAGCATTCCAGGAAGGGGACAGTGAGGGCAAAGACCCAGGGTGGTAGTGCGCATAGCCTTTCTGGATGCACAAGGACGGACCACAGGGCTCTTTTCTGAGGGTCTCTGTCTATCCAAAGGAATACTATCGGCTAGAAACACCTGGGGGCACTCATGTGGGCCCTGGCAGGCTTCCCACAGACATCTCCTCTTTCCAAACCAGTATTACCACTGGATAGGCCCTTGTGGTTCTTACGATTGCAAGATGCCCTTCAGCAGCAATCATCAGGAAACTTTGAAAAAAATAAGTGTTTATTACTTACAAGACCTGAAAATTTTATAGCATGCCTTGGGCTATACAGCAAGGTCACTGGTGGAGAAAGAGAAGAGAGTTCTGCTTTTATTGGGGCCAAAGGTGGGGGCCTAGGGTTTCTCAGGCTCATTCTTTATTGGTAAACTTAAAACATAAGAGCCAGGAATTTAAAGCTCCAGGAAAAGACAAGTGCCCCAAATGATCAGTTATCACAATCAACCAAGATCTCTAACGCAAAGGAGCCTGGCCTGGCTCTTCACCTAGCCGTGTGGCTGTCCATGTGTTTATTGAGATAGTGGGCTTTGAAGTGGATGCCTCTTTGAAATGGATGCCTCTGCAATCAAAGCTTAAGTCAGGCACTTGCACTAAAAACAAGAAAAAAACAACTCAGGGCTCATGCTACAGGCAACCGTGCTTGCAGATGGAGTGGAAGAGGTTTAAGAGGTAAGGGGCAGAGCTTCATATGGAAGGCAGAGACCCAGATTCCATTTCTACCCAGTTGTTGAGTAGCCTTCAGCAAGTTACTTATATTTCTAAGCCTCAGTTTCCTTTCCTTCCAAGACCTTATAACATACCCTTAAAAAGAGTATCTGTCAGCTAGTATCGATGCAGAACCTGGCATATGAGGTACTCGATCAGTGGTAGCTATTGTTTCTTCTGTGAGTGGTGAAGGGTAAGGGGAGTTTTTTCCTGATATGTTTTAGGAAAATTAATCATTCAGTGGTAGGAACGGTGGATTGGAATGGGGCAAGGAAAAACGCGAAGAGATCTATTGACCTAGAGACTGTGGTTCATGAGTGGATTAATGGGGCTTCAAAATTTGTTGGAGTCAAGAGACTGCACAGGGTTGGGCCACAGGGAAGAAAAAGACAAGGGGGGAGCCTCAGCAAAGCAGAAGTTGGTAACCAGTGAAAGGTACAGGGACCAAGGCTAGGCTGCCCCAAAATGCGCCACTTTGGCATCTTGATGGCTTTGAATTAAAGTGACTGGAGAAACAGGTGGTGCAAGAAGGGTATTCCGACCCTCCTCTCTGCCTCCCACGAAACCAGGAAATAAATCTCCCTGGTGAAAAGTACGCTCCCTGACCCAGGAGGCAGAGAGACACCCTAATCACCAGAGTCAGGGACTTCCTAGCTGAGAAGGCTGCGTAAGCGAATCTTTTTACATTTTTTACTAATTCACTACCCCAGCCAAAACGCTGTTTAGAATTCCTTACTGATTAAATCTCCCAAACCTAAACTTTCTTTGGCCTGTCTATTTCTCACAAATGTATTGATTGTCTCTTTGTCTAAACTGTATAAAAACTGCCTGCCCTGGTCATGTCTTTGGTTTACTTTGGGTTTTTCCTCCTGTTAATCTGTCTCGTGCCAGTTCGCTTCTCAGACCAGCCAGCTAGAAGGAGCTTGAAGGTGTCGCTGGGCAGCGGCATCTGGGGCGGTCTCTCCCTGAGCACTCAGTGAAGCACTAGGAGAAACCTCAGCCTGGACGGGGGAGGGTTCTTGACTCTGAAGGAGAAAGAATTCTCAAAGCAGGGCGGCGTGATGTAGGGCAGGGACAGGAAACAAGCATCATGATTAATTTTCCAAAAAGCCAAGATAAATAACAGGAAGGTTTCCATCATAAGGCTAAGATTCCATTTGAAAAACCCATTTAGGAGGTAAGATTCCTAACATATTTTTTAGTAAACAGACAACTCAACCCACTTTGGGGGCAGGACTGGTGGTCTTGATTGATATGTTCCCAGAGGGAAGCTGCTATCCTGGAAAGGAATGACCAATTTCTTGTGTTAAGTTAATTTTGCAGAATTACCTGGAGGACTGATAATAGAGGAGAGGAGACAGAATGTCTCTCACCGGAGATAAGTATTTTCAGACAGCTTTACAAGTCTATACCCCCTGGCCCTTTGTCACATTCCTGAAAAATCCATAAAAGACAGAACCCCCCGGCTTTTGGTAGGCCTCCTTTCTGAAGATGCCTGCACTTTTTCTCTCTTTAAGTGCGTGCCTTTAAATAAAGCTTTCTCACTGCTCAACGTAATTGCATTTTGTCTCTCTGCGCTTTTCCAGTGGTAAGCGCCTTTGTTTCTTTTCCATTTTATTCTATTTCCAAGTCTTCACTTAGTCTCCACTTTACTCCTGATAAGTAGGGAGGGGCTGCTGAAAGCTCAGATTTGGGCCTGCAAGTTCCGGTCACCTGGGTGACCCAGATGGAACTGCAGCTCCCAGCAACATGGGAACTAAGGCCCTGCACAATCTGCTCTTTAGTAAGTAGGCTGCCTGAAAATCTCCTTTCTTTGGGAACTTCTCAGAATATATTCTCACTCCATCCCATGTTCCACAGCTCCCCCAAATCCTGGGGTGATAAGAGCTAGTCCCCATTTCATGCAGATTCAAGCAGACACGGAATGCCAGGGGACCCTGGAGTCACAAGCTGGCAAGGGAATCTGCCCTAGGCTGAGAAGGAGTTCAGCGAACTTTCCCTTTTACCGTCTGCACTTTCTTGTTCTGAGCCACCTGCAAGGCAGCTGCCATTCCCTGCTACTCTCGCTTTAATGAACTCCTTCCTTACCTACACGTGTCTGACCTGCTCGAGAATTCCTTCTTGTTCAGAGTCAAGAACCCTCCCCCACCCAGGCTGAGGTTTCACCCGGTGCACAGGGAGAGGCCTCCCCGGGTGCAGCTGCCTGGCAATAGGATGAGTGTAGGTGAGGAAGAAATTCATTAAAGCAAGAGTAGCAGGGAATGGCAGCCGCCTTGCAGGCAGCAGAGAGCAGGAAGAGCAGAGAAAGGAAAGGGGAGCTCATTCCACTCCTGCTCAGCACAGGGCAAATCCCTTGCAGACTCCTAAAGCCTGGGTCACCTGAAATCCAGCGTCCGCTTGAATTTGCACAACATGGGAACTAAGTCCCCACCACCCCAGGATTTGGGGGAGCTGCAGAGCACTGGATGGAATGAGCTTATGTTCTGGGAACTTCTCAAAGGCAAAGAAAGGAGATTTTCAGGCAGGCTACCAAAGAGCATGATCATATAGCTGCAGTCCTGTCTGGGTCACCCAGGCAATGGGAACTTGCAAACCCAAATCAGAGATCTCAGTAGCCCGAAGTAGGGCAAAGAAGGTAAAGACTTGTGCTTAAGTCTAGAAAATCGAATGAAATAGCAAAGTAACAAAGGTGCTCACCACTGGGAGAGTGCAGAGACAAAATGCAACTGAGTTGAGCAGTGAGAAACTTTAAGGCCAAAAGTACACACTCGAGGAAAGAGGAGTGCGGGCAACCTCAGAGAGGAGGTGCACTTAAGGGCTTAGGATTCTGTCCTTTAAGGCTTTCAGGAATGGGGCACAGGGCAGGGGTGGGGTTGCTGGGCCAGGCTTGACTTGTGGTCTCACGACGTTCCTCTCTGCTGAGAGACATTATGTCGCCATCCACAGTCCGTCCTCTAGACAATTCTGCAAGAGAAACTTAACACAGGGAATCTATTCACCTTGTTCTTCTCCAAGATAGTGGTTACCCTCAAGCACTGGGGACATGTCAGTTAGGACTGCTTGTCCTGCCCTAAGATAGGGCCGGTTGTTGGCTGATTACCAAAGACTATGTTAGGAATCTCACCTCCTAACCCCCTGGCTTTTAAAATGGAATCTCAGCCTTAAGACGAAGTCCCTCCTGTTCTTACTGTGCTGTTTGTATCTCAGCATTTTTCATCATGGGCAGGAAAAATTCATCAAGATGCTTGTCTCATGTCCCTGCCCTACTTCAGAGGATAGAAGAAAACTCTTACTCCCCGACAAGAGCAAGGATTCACCAGGGACTCCACACTTTTAGAGAAGGGAGGGGGCCGAGAGAATAGGAGAAGGGACTGGCAGGGAAAAGGTTGAGCAGTGCCATAGGTAAACCCTGATCTTCATAAAATGCAAATGTCCTACATTCAGTCAGTGAACATATCTTAAGCACCTTTAATACATTAGGCACTAAGAATATAAATATGAACAGACGTGGTTTCTGCCCCCAGGGACTTTGTGGTATCAGTGGGGGAAGCAAAGGCATCAACAAATGTATGCAGTGAGGTTTAATAGATGCTTTTACCCACAGTATCTGTCCAAGTAGACTGCAAAATAAGGAAGTGATCGATTTCATTAGACTCTAAGAAGGAAGTTACTCAGTGTGGGTAAAATTGCAATATTTCCAGAATCTCTCGCCTGGCCTTAGTGCATCTCCATATCAGTGGATGTTTCCAAGGGGTGGAGAGAAGTAGTCCACCTCATATCTGTAGGTGATTACAAGGGTGGGGGAAGCAATGGTATATCTGGACTGGAGAGGTTTGGTGGGGGTCCCTTTTTTGCAGCCAGGTACTGAGAGACACAGGCGAGCAGACGGGGACGACTGCTTGTAAGCAATAAATGGGTTTCTCCCACTTTATCTCTCCCTTTGACAGATTTTGGTTTCAAAGGTAACTTGCCCTGGGCTGGGAGAAAGATTTTCCCCCTGCCTTACACCCAGGAACTACGTAGATGTTCTCTTGGGAGACTTCTGTGGGGAGAAACTTATAAGTCACTCTGATACTTAGGACTATCCGACCCAGAGCTGATGGCGTGGACACCAGTGAGGGTCATAATGTGTCAAGAAGAGTATTGTTTCGGGGGTGCTAGAATCCCAGAAGGGAAAGAGATGGGTGTTTAGAACATGGGTTTGGAATCAGACATATAAGAGACTTTGGTTGAGAAGGATCAAGAGCAATTCTTTCTCTAAGGTAGGAGGTGAGATGCAGCAGGGAAATGGTACAAGGGCAATACCGTTGTCAATCTATGTAGCCTGTGAAAATACAAGCCCAGCTTCCTCTTTAACTTAATCTATATGCTTTTCTTCCTCTTCTTCCAGCCCCTTAATTAATCCAGAAATTTGCAAATAGGAGGAGAGGCAGATCTCTGGAGTATAAAACAAACCTACCTGGGTAAAGAATGCCAAGATCCAGATAACACAGTCATGTGAATAACCCTATTCTTAAGACAAAACTTCAAAGGAATTATCAATCACCTGTATATACCATACACTACATCAATCCCTACCCAAAAGGCCTTATAAAACTCCAAACCCTAAACCCTTAAGCATGCCTCCTCTCTGAGGTCACCCACACTTCCATCTGAGTGTGTACCATCTTATCAAATAAATTTCTTGCTGCATAAGCCTATTGCACTTGTCTCTTGAATTCTTTTTCATGATAAAGACAAGAACTCACCAACCTCTGCCTCTGGTGGTAAATGTCTGTCACTTTGCTATTTCATTCAGCTTTCTAGTCTTAAACACAAAACTTTTCATCTCTTCCTGCTTCATTTCAGACTGGTAGGGAAGGAGAAGTTCTCAGAATATAATCTCACTCCATCCAGTGCTACACACCTGCCCCAAATTCTGGGATGATAGGGATGTAAGTCCTGTGCCATGCAGATCAAACAGGCACTAGACACCAGGTGATCCTGGCTTTAGGAGCTGGCAAGGGATTTGCCCCATGCCAAGCAGGAGTTCAGTGAGCTTTTCTTTTCTCCCTCTGTTCTTCTTTGCTCTTTACTGCCTGATGGCTGCTGACATTCGCTACTACTCTTGCTTTAATGAATTCCTTTCTTGCTGGCACTTATTAGACCTGATTGTGAATTTTTCCTGATGAGTCAAGAGCCCTCCCCTGACCAGGCTGAGGTTTCTTCTACTGTGCAGAGAGAGATCTCCTCAGTGATTGCCCAGATAGAAAAAAGAAAAGATAAAGACATTTTGAATTAGAGAGTGAGGAACTAACAGGCCTAGAAGGTCCACCCTTGACATTTGCAGGGACATCAGAGGCAAGGAAGGGTATTGTCAAAACAAAAAAGTAAGGGGAAGATAGGGGTCCAGCCAAGCTAGACTGATGAAGAAAAAAAGGGCACAATTACTAATAATATCAGGAATGAAAGACGGACTATTACTACATTTCCTACAGACATTAGAAGGGTAATAATATTACAAACAACTTAGACAAACTGGACACATTCACCAAAAAATTCAAATTATTAAAACTGACACAAGATGAAATAGAAAAATCTAAATAGTCCTGTGTCTGTTAAATAAAGTGAATTTATTACCAAAACCTTCCAACAAATAAACCTCCAGAACTGATGTTTACACTACGAATTTGATCAAACTCTTAAGAAAGAAATATCAATCCCACACAAACTAAGAAAACAGAGGAATATGAATAGCCCCAACTTGTTTTATGATGTCAAATTAACCTTGATAATAAAACCTGACAAAGACATTACAAAAAAAGAAAAATATGACAAACCAGTATCCCTCATGAACAGAAAAAAAAGCCTTGATGAATTTTAGCAAATAAAATCCAGCAATATAGAAAAAGAATAGTACATCATGACCAAGTGGGTCCATCCTGAGAATACAAGATTGTTTGAATCTCCAAACTCATTAATATAATACAGTATATTAACAGAATAAAGAAGAAAACCATGTGATTGTTTTTATAAAATTCAATACCTGTTCACCATTGTTTTAAAAATCTAAGCAAATTAGAAAGAGAAGGAATTCTTCAACCTGATAGAAGACATCTGTGAAAAATCTACAGCTAACATTATACTTAATATGATTTAATACACATTCCCCTAAGATCAGAAACAAAGCAAGGGTGTCCTCTCTCACTCCATCTATTTAACATTTTATTGGAAGGTCTAACTAGGGCAATAAAGCAAGATAAAGGAATAAAAGAGATCAGGAAGGAGAACTAAAACTTTATGACAGATGACACAATTAGTTTACATAGAAAAATCTACAAAATAGCCACTAGAACTAATAAATGAATTTAGCAAAGTCACAAGATAAAAAAGCACTACTCACAGGCCAGTGGTAGTCCCATATAGTAGCAGCAATCCATTAGAAAATGAAATTTAAAAAAATTCCACCTACAGTATGAACAAAAAAAACATAAAAATAGTTACAAAAAATTTAACAAAAGATGTGCAAGACCTATCCACTGAAAACTACCAAAAAAATATTGAGATCAGTTAAAGAAGACTTAAATAAATGTTCCTGTATGGGAAGACTCAACATGGTTCAAATGTCAGTTCTCTTCAGTTTGATCTGTAAGTGCAACGCAGTCCCAATCCCAATTTCCAGCAGGGGAAATTGATAGACTCATTCTAAATTTATTTAGAAATGCAAAAGTTCTGGAATATCCAAGGAAATCTTCACAAAGAAAAACAGAGTTGGAGGACTTACACCACCTAATTTCAAGGCTTGCTGTAAACCTGGTATGCTGTCATCAAGCAATATGGCATTGTATGGAGAGACATATAATTCAGTGGAAAAGAACAGAGAGCCCAGAAGATAGACCCACATTTTGATGGTGATTTGATTTTCAATGAGGAACCAAAGCAATCCTGTAAGTAAAGCGTCTTTTAATGGGTGTGGCTGGAACAACTGGCTATTGATATGGAAAAACATGAACATTGATCCCTATCTCACACAATACATAAAATTTGAGATGAATCAGATCTAAACATAAAAGCTAAAATTATCAAGCTTCTAGAATAAAACATAGGAAAATACCTTCATGACCTGCAGGTAGGCAAAGATTCTTAGATAGGAGGCAAAAAATAATTATTATCAAAGAAAAAATAATAATTTGAATTTAATAAAAATTAAAAACTTCTGCTCATCAAAAATACAGTTACAAAAATGATTGTGTACAATGGTGGCCAATGGCAGCCTCCTCAGTAGTGTATGAAGCTCGTTGCTTTGTGGGTTGCCTTAAGGGGCCTTGGAGACCACTCTTTCCAGTGGACATTTATGTCTGACCTGATTGCCCCCAGTCTAGGCTCCAGCCAAGCATTTGGGATGCCCTTGGAAAGACCCAGGACACAGTAGCCAGGGTCCACATTGGCCAAGTCATCACATCCATCTGCACCAAGCTGCAGAACAAGAAGCATGCAACTGAAGCCTTACCCAGGGCCAAGTTCAAGTTCTCTGGAGGCCAAGAGATCCACATTTCCAAGAACTGGCTCTTTACCAAGTTTAACATGGATGAATTTGAAGACATGTGGCTGAAAAGCAGCTCATCCCGGATGGCTATGAGGTCAAATCCATCCCTAAGCATGACCCCCGGACCAGCACTGCTCCTGTCTTACTCACGCCCACTGACAAACCCTACTTCCTATCAAAGAAATAAAATGGGTGGCGAGTCCCAGAGCAGCAGGAAATATTTGCAAAACATGTCTGTTAAAGGACTTGTATCAAGTTTATACAAAGAACTACAACACAATCATAAAAACAGAAACAACCTAATAAAGAGAAGGGCAAAAGATTTGAACAAATGTTTCACGATAAGGTAGGTATACTGAATGTATGCCTACCCTATGACCCAACAATTCCACTTCTAGGTGTTTATCCAAAAGAACAGAAAATACACGTCCACAAAAACTCTTATACAAGAATATTCATAGCAGCTTTATTCACAGTAGCCCCTAACTGGAAAGAACCCCAAACAAACTATGAATGGAAGAATGGATACACAAATTGTAACCACTATTTGGTGATACAAAAGGAACAAAGTGGTCACACATGTAACAAAATTAATGAATCTCAGGCACATGATGAGAGCATACTATTTGATTCCATTGATGTGAAATTCTAGAAAGGTTTTTTTAAAAATGAAAACTGATTGCTTCTGCAAGGTGAGAGCAGTTACTGACTAGAAAGAGGAATGAACAGATTTCCTGGGTGATAGAAACGTTCCATGTCTCGATAGGGATTTGGGTCACACATGTGTGAGCATTTGTCAAATCTCCTCAAAGAATACACTTATTGTGCATTCCACCATTTCGCTGATAAAAATTTAACACTTCCCCAGTACCACCACCACCACATGCACAAAGAACCACAAGCAAACACTGAATTCTACTTGATATGCATGCTGAAGTGTCTGAAGTGAAGTATACTGACGACCTATCAATTACTTTAAAATACAACAAAAGTAAGATGCATTGGAGGATAGATACATGGATAGATATTTGATGGAGATATAGCAATATGCTGAGAATTATAGAATCTAAATGCTGAGTACTCAGTTATAGGGCACACTGAGTACACTCAGCAGAGAGTGAGGGAAGAATGAGCCACAGTATCCAAATAGTATCCAAACGTATCCAAATAGTATCCAAACGTATCCACAGTATCCAAACGTTCTAACTTCAATCATTCCAGAAACCAAGATTCACTTATATTAGTTTCATGTTTAGCCAGGGAAAATCAACATTAATTCACTGTAGTGACTGAGACTACACACCCTAAAGTGAAGAAATTCTAACTTGAATTTCCCCCAGCAACTGTAGCTGGGCAATATTACCCCCAGGTGTTGGCAGGAGGTCAGAGTTCAACAGCTCATTGGGCAGGTGGGAGCATATCTGGGCCCACAGGAACTGAGGGGGGTTGCACCTAGAGATCCAGAGAATATGGGGTTGTGCTGAGACTCCACGAAGAAGAATAGGAAGGAGAAGAAAGGGGAAGAGCCAAAGTGTAGTCTCTGCTTCCTTTCTTCAGAGAACCTCATCAGACAAATAGTATGTCTGCCCTATATGTCATTCCCCCTGCCTCCCGCTCATGAATACACAGAAGCACAGGGACAAATTCCCTAGCACCTGATGACAAATTTTCAAGGTGTTGCATAATTAGACACTAGAGTAAACTCCTGGCTGAGAAATGGAACAAACTTGGTTATTGTATGGGACACAATCTATTTACCATCCATCCTCCAAGCCAGGTTCCCTGGAACCTCCCCCTACCTCTGAGCCCTATAAGTTTAACTAACTTCCAGATTTTCTTTGGGACTCAGTTTCTATCATGATAACACAGCTTGTTTTTATCATTCTGGCTGAGATGGAAAGAGGGCCATCAAGCTAGGCCAGGAAAACTTATTTGCCATTTTCTATTTTCTATGTTTAAAGTTTTTCAAAGTATCATCTTGTGTTGCTTCCAGCAATAGCAGACTAGATAACCTAAAAGGTCTTTTCACTAAAAAGCAACTAGCTCCTGCTAAAACACACTTATGTGCATTTCTGAGGTCAACATAAGTAAGGGAAATATGTAGTCATCCTATCCATCCACCACAAATTCACTGAAACTAGGGCAAGAATTAATAAGCAGCAAGGAAACTCAGAAGGCAGGTGTTGGAACAAGACAAGGATACCCACTTTCACCACTGCCATTCAACACTGTACTACTAGAACAATTAGACAAGAAAAATAAATAAAAGGCATTCAAGTTGGAAAGCATAAAGTAAAATCATCTCAGTTCATAGATTACATGATCCTGTTTATAGAAAATCCTAAATAATCAACAAGAAAGCTACTAGAGGTAATAATTCAGCAAAGTTGCAGGGCATAAGATCAGTTAATTGTGTTTCTATACGCCTGCAATGTAGAAAGAGAAATTAAGAAAGCAAAACCATTCATAGTAGCATATAAAAGAATAAAATATTTAGGAATAAATCTAACCAAGGAAATGAAAGATTTATACAGTGAAAACTACAAAATATTGCTGAAATATATTAGAGAAGACCCAAATAAGTGGAAACACATCCCATGTTCATGGATAGGAAGATAGAGTTAAGATGCCTGCCTAAGCTACCCAAAATGATTTACAGAGTCAATACAACTCCTGTCAAATTCCAAAGCCTTTTTTTTTCCTGAGATGGAAAAACCAAACACCAAATTAATGTAGAATTGCAAGGGACCCTGAACTGAATAGCCAAAATAATCTTGATAAATAATAACAAAGTCAAAAGACTCACATATCCCCACTATCAAAACTTACTACAAAACCACAGTAATCAAAAGAGCATGATATTAGCATAAGGATAGACATACAGATCAATGGGATAGAATTCAAAGTTTTAACATGGTTCCCAAATCCATTCAATGAGAGAATAAACAGTCTCTTCAATAGCTGGTTTTGGGAAAAGTAGATTTCCACATGTAAAAGAGTGAAGTTGGGCCCCGACATCACAGCAAATAGAAAAATTAATTCAAAGTGAATCAATGGCCTAAATATAAGAACTAAAACCATAAATCTCTTAAAAGAAAACAGAGGGAAATCTTCATGACCTTGAATTTGGCTATGGATTCATAGATATGACACCAAAAGCATAAGCAATAAAATAAAATATAGATAAACTGGACTTCATCAAAATTAAAAACTTTCGCACATCAAAAAACATCATGAATTGAAAAGACAACCCACAGAATGGGACAAATTATTTGCAGATCATTTGACATCAGATATTGGAATTCTCCATAAAAGTATAAGCTCCATGAAAATAGGCATTTTGTTTACTGCTGGATACCAAACTCTAAAAAATAACTGGCATAAAATAGGTACAAAGTAAATATTTGGTGAATAATCAGATACACAAAAAAATTAAATATGTATGAAATGTTGAAAGAAATTTTTTAAACATAAAAAATGGGCAAAAATAGACCATAAAAATTATCAGAAATACATTTATAAGAATGAAATAAAACTTCTAGGAAAGGAAGTGGATACAGAAAATTTGACACAACTTAAGATAGATTTCAGTAAATTGGAAGATCAATCTAAGGAAGTAATTCAGAAAGAAAAGATGCTTGAAAATAATGAGAAATTAAGAGGTATGGGAAATAGACTCAAAAGATCTAGCATCCATTTAATGAGAGACCCAGATGGAGGAAATAGAATCAAAGTAAGGAAATATATGAATAAAAGTGACTCAAGTTTTTCCATAAGTGATAGAAGAAATGCATCCAAATATAGGAAACACAATATACATTAAGAAGGATTTTATAAGTCCTCATTTACATGCATTGTTGTGAAATTACTAGACACCAAAGCTAAAGAGAGCTTTAAAAAGCCAGAAGAAAAGAAAGACCATATATAAAAGAGAGCTAGTTAAACTGAAAGTACAGTAGATTTCTCATAAATGAAAACAAAAACCAGAAGACAGTGAAATGTCTTCAAAATACAAAGAAAAATTATCAATCTAGAAATGTATACTCTGCAAAGCTATCTTTCAATAACAAAAGTTAAATAAAGATTTTGGCAGATAATCAAAATCTGAGAGAGTTTACCACCAACAGAATTTCACTACATGGACTCCTCAAAGATCTACTTGAGGAAAATGGGAAATAATTCCAGAAGAAAAATCTCACATGCATAGTGGAATGGTTAGCAGAGAGATTGGTGAAAATGTAGGTCAATAAAAACATTGTGAGAATAACACCTATTATAATGTCCAATTTGGGGGTTAGACCAAAAGACAGACTAAAAGGACTGGACAACAACAGCATGTAGAAATTCTTGTCTGAAGAAAATGAGGTCAACAATATTGCTGTGCTCATAACTGAAGCTTCAGCATTTGAGAAAAATAGCAGTTTACGTGATTAACCCTGAGCCTGTTTCTCTGTGAGGGAGCCTGTAATGGGCACTTTATTCAGACCTGTCCATTGGACTGTGGCAAAGTTCACTTCAAAAACTGTTTCCTAGATGGACCTCTTAACCCCACTTAAAATCCCTGACCTAAGACATCATCCAGACATGTTTAATAATAAATCTACATGTGTATACCGGCCCTTATACTGACCACTTTCGCACTGTACTTTTATTGATATATGTGTATTTTATTTCCGAATCTCCTTTTGAAGAAAAACAAAAATTTTACCTTTTAAAGCTCTTCAGAAGTAATTAAATCTTATCTACATTACAATTTATGATGTTATATACCTGCGACAATCATCCACATCAGACTTACCTGGGCCACTTATTAAAAACACCACTAAATTCCTGACAAGTCAAGATCTTTAGGGGTGGGACCCATCAATATGCATTTAAAACAAACTTCTTCAATTATTCTCCCAGGATGAAAGATTTGGATACACATCTGTCACCACAGGAGATACTGACAAATTGATGGGGATCTCACGGCCAAGTGAGCTCACCAGTTCTTAGTGCCATCGATTCCCCAGCCCATCTCAACCCTCTACCCCCTGCATATTCCAAGTCAAGGAAACCACCAAGCCCTGGGTTCCACGTCTTACTCCTCTACATTCTAGGGGACACACGCACACACACACACACACAAACACACAAATCCTGTAAGTTATTCTACAACGTTAAGAGAAAACCAGAATTATAGGAAGGCAAATAGCTATTTGTAGGTGGTACCTGCAAAATTAATAACAATCATAGCCACACTGGTGGGGGCTGGAGGTGCACACCATGTAGGTCCTCGGCTTTTACTCTAAGAAAAATAGAAAGCCATTGAAAGGTTTTGAAGAGGCAAGATGTGAACTGACTTAAGTTTTTCAAGAACCACTTTGGAGACAATGAGAGAAGCGTGGAAATCAGTTAAGAGGCTATTGAAATTACCAGGTAAGAGATGATGGTAGCTTGACTCAAGATTTAGCAGTGGAGGTGGCCAGAAGTAGGCAGATTCTGAATATGTTCTGTAAATCATGTCAGTAAGATTTAGAGACAGAATGGAACTACTGTGTGAGAAGGGGCAGACTCAAGGATGACACTGAGGATTTTAGCCTAAGCCAAGGACGGATGGAGTTGACATCTATAGAGATGGGGAGACGATAGGAGGAGCAGATTTGGAATGGGGAAGATCAAGAGATTGTACTGGGACGTTAAATTCGATTTGCTTACTAGATGTCTAAGAGATGCTGAGTAGGTGACTAGACATATAAGTCTAGAGTGAGATATGTCAGAGATGAGGAAACTTACAGATTAAGGTCTTGGACACTTGCCCAAGGTCACATAGCTAAAAAGTGGCAGAACCCTGGACTCAGTCCAGGGGTGTCTGACACCAAAACCTGGGTCCCTAACTTCATGTCATGCTGCTTCCCCAGTAACCCAAGGTAAACCAAGGCTTGGTTTTCAGTGGGAGAGAACAGAGTACAACTTCTGACACTGTACAAGACCCATGGCTTGGATGACTGCAATTGTCCTGCCCCAGCCTCAATTGTTTCTAGGTTAGGAGTCCATCGCACTCCCTCCCAACATGTAACTGCCTATCGAAGAAGTCATTTCCCTGGAAATGGGCACTCCAGTCTCTCCATGCATCTGAATGGAAGGGAGAGTAGTTGAGGACTTTTTCTTTTCTCTTTACATTTTTTTGCAAACTGTCCGGAGATGTGTTGCTGTGGCTGGTGGCGGCAACGGCTACAATCAGAGCTATTTTGAAGCAAAGAACTAATTTACTGCATCAATGACTTTAGCTCAAAAGAAGAAATAGGGATGATCAGTAGTCCTAAGGGAGCAAAATAATAGGGTAATTTACATGGGGAGATGAGGGAGATGGGAGAAACATGCAGGGTAATTCTTTTGTGTAATCTTTATTTTACATTTTTGCCCTTTTTCCCTTTGCTTCTCTGGGGACAAAGCCTCGGCTCAGAGATGCTTCCTGGCCATCCCCAGGTTGATACCTGAAAAAGATTGAAAGGGCAAGGGAGGTGGGGTTGCTCAGGCTAAGGAAAGGAAGGTTGAGAGGTGGTCTGACAGCTGTTTTCTAAAGCCAGTTTCTATTGGGGGATGGTCTCTGGGAGGCCCGCATTGAGCCCTGGGATTGGTGAGGGATTTCAAAGGACAGCTTCATCTGCCCAACTGACTGCTGTGTTCCAGGAACTGCTATCTGTATCACCAGCTTTGGCTGGCCCCAAACTAGGAGCTCACTGTCCTTATTATGGACTGAATGTTTGTGTCCACCCACTAAATTCCTATGTTGAAATCCCAACCCCGAATGTGATGGTTTTAGGAGGTGGGGCCTTTTGGAGGTAACTGAGTCATGAATGGGATTGGTGCCCTTATAAAGGAGACCCCAGAGATCTCTCTCACCCTGAGGATAGAAAGTGAAGCTGGCAATCTACAACCCAGAAGAGGGCTCTCACCAGGACACGTCAATCAGCACCCTGATCTCAGACTTCCAGCCACGAGAACTGTGAGAAATAAATTTCTGTTGTTTATAAGTCACCCTAATCTATGACAATTTGTTGTATCAGCCTGAACTGACTATCCCGGGTTCTTAATTTCCCAGCCCAGAGGAGATCAGGGCTGGCAAGGCTGGCAGGGCTGTTGGGGAACATTTAGTCCAACACCCGCACATTTCAAGTCAAGGAAACTACCGAGGCCTGGGTTGTCGGTCTTACTCCAGCACGTACTAGCTGTGTGACCTTGGCCAGACCCTGAAGCTCTGCATTTTCTCTTGCATAACATCAAGATTATCATCTTCTTCACTGACATTCATGAGGATCAAATGAGATGATGCTTAACAAAGCACTTTGTAAACTGCAAAGCAACATACAGATGTGAGATACTGCTGTTATTTATCAGTGAAGGAAATTGAGTCCCAGAGGGGTTAAGTGACTCACCCAAAGCCACACTGCAAGTAAACGCAGAATGAGGGCTTGAAAATGTCTGCAGTGCTCTTGCCACAGAAGAGAGTTGCAGTGTAGTGGTTAACGGTACAGACTGGACCAGGCTGCCTGGTATGCCATTTGCCAGCTGTGGGACTTTGGGCAAGTTAGTAAATATCCCTAGGCTTCAATTTCCCCACCCATGAAGTAGCGATAATAATAGTACCTACCTCATAGAGCTGTGGGAGCTGTATGAGTTAATACATGTGAAGCACTTAGAACAATGCCTGCGAGTGTTGTTCAATAAATGCCAGCTATTGCTATTATTCAGGAAATAGGGGCTAAGCACAGGGACTTCAAAGTAGCCCCCCTTGTGGAACCTCTCAAAAACCAAGAAAGAAGAAATGAGAGTCACATGCAGCAATAGGAACTCAGGTTAGGCTGAGGCTTCACGTCTGGTAGAACCAGAGTCCTGCCTTGGAGTCAGGAGACCTGAGTTCTGGTCCCAGCTTTGCCACCTAAGGCAATGTCTCTGAGGCCCACGTGCCTTGTCTATAAAATGAAGCAGATAATCCTTTCCCAACTTGTCCGTACTACAGGCTTTTGATTACACCCAAATGGAGAGCCTCATAAACTGTCAAATTCTGTGAATATATGAATAGTATTCCTGGCAGTAGATATTGCTGAAATAAGGTTTGCCGGAGAGAGGGGCTCTGGGAAGAGTATGGCATTCCCTGCCTCTAGAAAGTGCAAACAATAGCCAACTTACAGAATGTTGGATGGCAGTCCTTTCTGAGAACTAGAAGGATGTTCAGAGTCCTCTGTGGCACAAGGCTGGCCAGAGGCCTCCCCAGAGTAGACATGAGGAAGGGGAGCAAGGTAAGTCACCTACCTGCTCTACACCAGCCTCCACGTCCTACAACATCCATATGGGTGAGACCAAGCTAACTATATATCTCCACATTTTTCAAAGCCCTGTATCAGACACCACCTCCTTCAGGAAGGCTGCCTGGAGTCCTCCAGCAAGAGATCCTCACATCCTCCCCAGGATAGTCTCACTCCTTACACAAATGGCTAAGTCTCATCTAACTGGAGTAACGTGAATGGAAGCCACAGATAGCCCCAAGTCACAAATAAAACACTGTCGCTAATGCTCCAGCACATGTTATCAGAAGACTGTGGATACAGGAACAGTGAACCTTGAGGTGCTCACTTCCTAGAAAGGACTTGAAAAATGAGCAGGGTGATAAGCATAACTGGAGAAAGGCATTAACCTTGGGATCAGGAAGCTTGGAGTGGGTTGTTGTGAGAGGTGGGCTGTTCCAGCTGAGGCACAGGGAGGGACTTATCTGAACCTCTAACATGGAATCACATTCTCCCTTCACAAAAGAGGTCTCAGTATACACCAATCACCTCTTCTAAGTCCCTTTAAGGGAGTTAAGCACATCTCAGTCTCTCGACTATTTTAGCCACAGGTGATGTATTAATTAGCCCTCAGATAATGATATAACAATAGGTTTATTGTTACACCTCCCCCAGTATATTATCATTTGTTTGCTACCCTTACAACTGCTCTACCAGATTAGGAACTCTTTGAGGGAAGGGATTATATCTAATTCACTTTACACACTTTGTGTCCAGAGCCTGGCATACCACAGGGGCTCAACGAAATTATGATGAATTAATGTTTGTTGAATTTACAGATAAGAATGTATCATTATATATTAGAGACATTTCTGGACAGCTGCCAACTGTACCTGTTTGCCTTTTCTGGAAGCTAAGGAACAACAGGAGCCTTACTGCACAAATCCACCTGTGCCCTATGACTTGGACAGATCAAGGGAAGCCCTAGAAACCCCAGGAGATGGGAAGGGAGGGGCCTAAGCTCAGAGACCAAACCCAAAGCTGAGTTCCAAATGCTGATGGTGACTCACTGAATCAGGATTTGGGGGGAATGGGGAAGGAAAACCCAAGAAATACTCCAAAACATCTTGCTTCCATGTGGCAAGCTGGAGCATGGGCAATTGTTAAGGGCCCAGGCTGGCACTGTCCTTGGAGTTAGCAGAGAGCAGTATCCCGACTGATGAGGCTGGAGCCAGGAAGAATAGAGGACTAAGTGGCAAAATCACCTGCCACCAAAAAGCTCCGGTCTTAGGGAAAAGCAGTATCACATTTGATGACAGCTCATATAACACAAGAGGACTTTCATTGTTCATTGTGTTTCAAGACAGAAGATCTTTTTTTTTCTGTGTTATGTGGAACCCTTTTTAAATTACCTGTAGATGGAAACCAGTTTTGAGAGCCCCAGGAAAGCCTCTGTTGGCAATTTGCACCCACCCTTAAGGAGAGCCTAGCACTTTAGGCAACCCCCAAAAGCTGATCCAAGTACATCATAAAGCTTTAGCAAATCAAGCCAAGATTTCATCAAAAGATGGAAGATAGGCTTACATTGCATACCACAGAGAAAAACTTAGTAGGAGTTCTGATTAGAAAAAAAGAAAATCCTGCTTCCTAAATCACCAACCTGACTTGGATACTAAGCTCATCCTTCTTGGAGGCAGAAGCATTACTTGAACCACACCTTGCTTCCTTTGTCATGAATTCACCCTGGGCCACAGTTTTATGTACCTTGACCATCCCCATCCAAGACCCCTTTATCCATTCACCATGATTAAGCAGCCACAAAAACTTCATAAAGGGCCAGTTACTGCCACAAACAGAAGATCAGAAGTTATTTTCTGTTACCTGTATATAAAAGTTCCTACTTAATGTGTAAAAGCATCTATTCTATGACTGAATGGGCTCTGGGTTTATGACTGTAGCTGTTGCATTGCTGTAGCCTGTGGTTTTATGGCCCTAATTCCATTAATAAACCTTAGTTTTAATTTTTCTCCTTCTACCCAGCAGCCACAGTCTTCTGGATATGGGGGAAGGGAGAGAGTTCCTGCCCAATCGCTTTAGGCCACCTGTCACAGTAAAAATCCTCACTAGAGCCAAACCAACCCACCTGCTCCTCTATCAAAGAAGGTCACCTACCCTGTGGGGAGGAGGCCGAAGCAGCCCAGATGCCCTCTGTGTTGGAGGCCTGATCTTTGAAAGTAGCAAGTTCATACTGTAAATGTGCCAGGGCAGTGCCAGCTGTTCACGACCCCAGGAGATGCCCAGGCTAGGGCAAAGGGAAGGCGGGGGTCAGGTAAACAGGTCAGGGGGAAAAGGCCTGCCAGTTGGAAGACGAGACCCTAGCCATAGGCACAGCATCATTAAAAAAAGAGCAAAGGGAGGCAGGTGAGGGGCATGCTCAGCTCTGTCCATGGTGCTGACTCATGCTTGTAACTTGGTCCTGATGGTTTTTCCTAACCCTGGGATTCTGATGTCTCGCTTCCAAGCCTCCTTTGTTTTATTCCCCTTCTTGATGGCATTTTAGCAATTTTTACACTGATGCAGAAAACATAAGCTGAAGAGTGACTTGTGGTTCACAACGATGCAATTGGTTTCGAGTAATGTCGACAATTCTATCACTTTTCCAACAGTTACAAGGAAGTTTTTTCCTTGGGGTGTTCGGGAGGATCCTCCCCCTAACACATTGTCACTATTCACATGTTCCCTGCACACGACATAGAGGTGAGAAGTGGACAGGGGGCGACATCAGCAGAAGCCACCGGGTGAGTAAAGCTGGTCCCAGCAGGATGCCACCCCACCTGCCGATTTACTATTCCAGGGAGGCACCAAACGACCCTTGTGGGCTAGAGTGGGTTGTTTGAACATTTCCAATTTTGCAAAGCCACTTAGTGTGACAAAAACTCTCCCAAGAAGCTCATTTGATATCTGGAGGGCAAGAATAAAAGGGGGAAGCCCCACCCCAGCTCCACTCTCCAGAGAAGGAAGGATGGACTTGCTCTGAGAGGAAATCTGTTATCTTACCTGCTACAACCAAGACAGGTCCATAGATGGGAAAATATGCACAATGTGAAAGGACTCACCTCACTAAGATTCTTTTAGGCCCATTTTCTTCTTACCCCTCCTGCCGTTCATTATGGACTGGAAGAAGTATGGTTCTGGACTGGAAACTATGACCTACCACTTGCTAGTGGTTACTTAGCTGGACTTCTGATTCCACATCTGTAAAACTAGTATGATAATAACAATTCTGTTCAGAGGATTCTCATGAGGACTGAATGAAATAATAAATGTAAAATACTCAAAGCATGGTGAGGGTTCAATGAAGGGTGGGCTCTCTCCTGTCCTCCCTCTGTGCCTTCTCAGATATACAATGAGACTTTGAACACCTCCTCAGAAATCCAAGAAGGCAAAGGCCCCTTAAACTTCAGATTACATACTGAATCTCAAACACCCACCCTGCTTTAAAGCCAAGACTGGGAGAAAAATGGGTCTCTCTAAGGCCAACTCTCATGTTCTTAAGATTTGGGGGGTAAACCTTAAGGTCACTGATACCAGTTATTGATGAAAAGACCATTGCCACACCGTAGAGCAGAACAGAATAGAATAGAGCACCCACACTTACACCATAGGGGAGAAGAGAGGGTCACATGGTGAATAACCTGCTCCTTTTCTTCTCCAGGTCCCCATAGTTCCTCTCCATGACCCCTTATTCCATATATATAGGAACATTTGGAAAAATGGACATCAGTGGAAGTCCTGGCCAGTGCGAATGGGGGACAAGCTTCACTATAAGGTGAGAGGATGGGAGTAAATGTCCTCTAAGCCCCTTCATCCCTGATCTAATTATAGGTGTTCTGGCTTGCACAACTGCTTGGAGGCAGGGTTCCAATCTTGTGTTTTGGCTGTGTCACCCATAGAGCTGATTATAGTGCTTGCTACATGTAACCACAGAAGTTGACAACTGACAGACAGAAAAAAATATAACTGTAATTGAGCCAGCCTGGTGATTCTTGTTGGCCCCCAGGTCTTCAGGACCATGGACAGACCCTGCCTCTTCTGGGGAAATTGGTTGGAAGAAGCACAGAGGAAACAGAAACAAACAAGAATGTCAGGGACTAAATAAGACTTACGAGGTTTTCTAAATCCAGTCAACCAAAGTCTGAGGCCCAAAACGGGTGAAGAGATGTTCCAAAGCCATTCGGTGACTAGGTGTGCTCTTACGACTCCCAGACCTTTTTCTCCTAACAAAGAATACAACATCCAACAACTTCATCTTAGTAGAGGGGACATGATATTTATGTTCCCAGTTGCCCTGTTCTGCCCCAAATGACAAGGGACAGGACAAGAGAATCCCTTTCTCAAGGTTTCGTTCTTACAATCTCTGTCAAACAAACTTAAGACAGTGAGAATTCCTGCCCTGGGAATGAGATTGGTGGTGTGCAAACGCACACACACACACAAGCACACACTTCCCAACTTTATTACTGGGCTCCCTGGGGGGAGTCGCCTCTCTCCAAGAGAAAGTCCACCTGAGGTCGGAAACTTTCCCTTCCCTCCAGCAACAAGTGGTGTACTTCTCTCAGTCATCTCATCTTTGGCACTTGAACTTTATATTTTCCCCCCTTAGCCCCACTAACTCCTTTAGCAGACCAACCCCCACTAAGACAAGAATACTATCTTCCCCACCAGCCCAGGAACTCCCAAGGGAGGTGGCCATGTTAGCTTGTCAGGTCGGGCACTCCTCTCCACTGGGAGCTATGCCTCCCTCACTGGGGCCATATTCCCACAGGACAAAGACTGGTCGCCCCCAGGGGGCAAAGCCCTGACTCTTCATTGCTCCTTGATTCTTAGGATGATAGTGTGAGCTTAGAGGAATGAGAGCTCATTACAAGAAAATTTACTCAGGCCAGGAGTCCTTTCAGGAAGCAGACACCTTTCTCCAAGCGTGAAGAAAGTGCAACACCCTGGAGTCTGAAGTCTCTCTCACTGCATTTTTACAGGTTCACATCCTACCTCCCATCCTCCTCACCCCAGCCCCAGAAACACCTCCATTATTCAGCATATCCAATGTCAGGAAAGCATCTGGGAACTTTGGTGCTAAGCTGCTTGGAGGTAGCTTGGAGGGAGGGAGCAAGGAAAGAGGAGGTATTATGCACAAAGTGTCCAGGTGTCCTTGCTGCTGGAGCCCTGAGTTGGGCTGTCTCTTAATGACTTTCTGGTAGTAGTCATATGTCTGCAGAGCTGGAACCAAGAGTCAAAGGACCCAGTGTCTGAAGGTGGTAATGATGAGGTCCTGAGAAGCAAAAAGACTCTACTCTAATGCACTGACAACAAAGGTCAGCCTAGATGCCATAATATCCCCACAAGCAATTGGTAGTTCTCAATTTGGGGTTGGGGGAATCCCAATACTCTCACCTCTTAAGCACAGAAAGATAGCACTAAAAGGGACTTTGGAAATCATGTAATCTTCTCATTTTACAGATGGGTAAATATAGGCCCAGAGAGATTTGCAGGCCAATATAGCATTATGTCCAACTTTGAAACTCAGAACTCACAACTCCAGAGCATGAGAGAGAGGCTTCATGGGAGTGGGGGAAAGGCTCTGGAGTCAGACAGGGCCGGAATATGAATCCTCACCCTGCCACCTGATATGCTCTGTGTTCTTGGGCAAATGACTTAACCTGTCTGAGCCTGTTTCTTCAGTGTTTAAAATGGGGTGATGATGAGTATTGTGGGTATTTAATGAGATAGCACAATGGAAGAGCTTCATGCATAACAGATGAGAGTTCTCTTTCCACAGTCTGAATTTCCTCTGCCCCAGCAGTCCACCCCCAGCTCTTTCTCAATCTCGCCAGCAAATTAGCTCTCCCCACCACCTATAGGGCCTTTGTCCACACTTTTCCTGCTACCTGCTATGTTCCCTTCCAAGTCAGTTAGGGAAGGACGGATTGATGGTGAGAGTTCTGGGTCCCTTCTGAGCTCCCTGCCCAACCACTTCATTCTTTTTTGCCTTTCCAGCCATCTCTGAGGGGTAGCAGAAGTCCTTATACAACCAAGCGGAGGCAGGGAGCAGAGTAGGGGTGGGAGGAAACCAGCAAGGTCTGCGAGCTGGCCTCTTTGTTTCCAGAAAATGAGTGCAATTTCCATTCCTTTCCTGGAAAGCTGGGTCCAGTGAGCCAGCAGCAGAGGTGTTGCCTTGGTGAGTAATGGCCCAGCAATGGCTCTGCCCTCAGCTTGTACCTCATGCCCCAAAGGTGAACTTAGGGCCGGTGAGTTAGAGGGAGCGACAGCTTCAACTGTTCAAGTGACAGCTTCCACTCAGGCATGGCCCCCCCACAAGGCCCTCAACACTCTGCATTATTTCTCTTCTCCAGGGAGTCCTCCAAACCTGGTCTCAGGAGAAGCTGCCAGAGCTCCTTTGATTCACTGCACCAGGGGGAGATGGAGGCCCAGAGAGGAGAAGGATCTTATCTGAAGGCAAACAACTAGCTGCTCAGAGCGCTAACATCTCCAAGCCATTTGTACGCACCTGCAGAGGTTGTGGGACTGTCTGACAGTCCCCAGAGCCCTACCACTAGCCCACATGCTTATCTACAGAGGAAGGAATTAAAACGAGAGGGACCTAGATTTGAATGTCAGCTTACTAGTCATGCGACCTTGGGAAAATTACCTAACCTCAATGTTCCCATCTGTAAAAGATGATAATGATAGTATCTGTGGGCTCATTACAGAAGTAAATGGGTATTTTAAAGAGCATATTTAAAGTGTTGCACACAGTGCCTGGAACATGGCAAGTACTTAATATGCATGTGTTCCCTTCAGGCCATTCACAGAGTCTGTGCCTGTTCTTGTTTTCCACTTCTTCCCCAAACATGACCAGGGAGAGGCTCACAGCCGGTGTGTCCTCCTGCCCAGTGCTGAATGGTCTCTAGAGGGAATTAAAGCCCAGAAACAGGAAATCATGTTCCCAGAGGGGCCTAAGTGTCCCTGGGTTCCCACAAGCAAATAAGAGAAGCTCCTGCTGGATCATGTCCCAGCCTTGAATCTGAGCACATCAGATCCAGGCGAAGGCAGGGCGCGATATGCTCAGTTTCTGCACCTGCCACTGTCCCTGACCACAGGCCCTTGGAGGCGCCACCAAGCTCTGCGTCTGCATGTGTGGCCTGCAGGGGCCTGGGTGAAATGATGACCATTTGCAGAGCCAGAGGACGATTCCCCAAGACAAGCACAGAGGAGTCCCCTGAGGGGAATGGGGAGAGCCTTTTAAAGATCTTCTCCCTGACCACATTCACAAACACTCTCACACACCTGCTCGGAGGCACGTTATAAGCGGCATTCTGCCGTGTGTGTCAGTCGGCCCCACACAGTTGGGCGTGAGCAGACATGCCTCCTGACTCATGGCCAGTGCTTCCCAGCACGGGCTGCATGTTTCATCTGAGTATCGTGCCACCCAGGGAGGGACATTCAGAGTCCCAGGTCTCATCTCTGAGCCTCTTGGCAGAAGGCAAGCCTAAAAAGCCTCAGAGTAGGAAGGTGGCCTACCAACATCTCCCAGGCTGGCAGCGGCAGATGTACCGCTCAACGCCATGTGTTCTGGGTCCAAATCCAGAGCTGTCTCTGCTGAAGTGCCGCAGGCCCACCAGCACATCCCTGCATGCTCATACGTGGTCTCCCCAGCACACGGGCACAATTCACACTGTGTGCTTAGTATTGCCAGACCCTGTTCTCAGGAGCTTGTGAAGTCAGGCTGAACCATTTCAACATCCACAGCGGTAGATACCCATCATCCCCATTTTTCAGATAAGGAAACTGAGGTACAGAGAGGTAACTATTTAGAGGTACATAATTAGGGCCCAGATGTGAATCCTCAATAGTATCTGCCTTCAGAACCCAGCCTCCTAACTGCTCTGCTACCTCTGCTACATGACCTCTTTGCACACACGTGTGCACACACACACACACACACACACTCCCACACTCCCACACTCCCACATGCTCTTTCTCTCTCCCACACACACACTCTGGAGAGAGGAAGCTGGTTTGGCCCCTAGAGTAGAACCCCTTCCTGGGGAAAAAGCTGAAATGCCTCCCCCCAGGACCCCCTCTCCTGCCCTGCCCAGCCCCCTGCGTGGAAAAACCCACCCACCATTGCCCCCACCCCATCTCCCAATGGCCCCATGTCCTTGGCTCCACAGGGGCCTCTGTTGTGTTGCAAAGATGTCCTGGCACTCAGGAGGCAGAAACAGAATGAAATATATGTACCATCTTATTAGTAAAGGACATCTGAGCCTCTAATTAAAATTTGCCTAATGATCCAACTTCTCTGTCATTTTCACTTTCAGAGACATTAATTTAAGGTGACACATACTTAGGCAAGGGGAAAATTAATTCTTCCTTTAAAAAATTAAAGGGGGAAAAGAGTGGCCTGTTCCCTTATTTATTGATTTATCTTTAACGTGTTTATTTATTTTTCAAACTCCCTCCCACTCTTTCCCGATAGAATCTGACATAGGAGAATAATCTGGGGAAGTGGAAGGGGCTGGAAGGGAAGCGTCATGGGGATGGGTGCCCTGGTGAGAGAGGGCAGGCCAGTGCCCTGGGACAGGGCTGTTGTGGTCCCGCTGCCCAGGACCCTTGATCGCTCTCTGAAAAGCTGGCTGTTGGTGATGGGATGCTGGGGGAGCCTGTTTTCACCCAGGCTGTTTGACTTGGCTGATCCAGTGTGTCTGCGTCTTCCCAGAACAGATGGTGGGCATGTCTCCCGGACACCAGGCTGCAGCCTGGCTTTCTGCTTGGGTATATTCTTCAAGCAACAGGCTGTAGCCTAGAACATGCGCCACGGGGGACCGGGACAGGGACAAAAAGCCCGGGGAAGCGGCTGGGCTCTGTCTGTGTGACCCCTCTCCCTGGGTGTCAGGCCTGCTGACTACAGGGTGTCTAAGGACAGGGGAGAGCTTTGAGCCAGAGGCGAGGCCATGCCGGCAGGGAAATAGGGCCTGGGCTAGACAATTCCAGCCTGTGTTTGGGTTCCGCATAAACCCATTGGGGATTATTGGTCCAAAGAATGCAGAAACATTTCCCTGTTACCCTTTACTTATTTTTGTCCAACAGGCTCCTCTCCACACTCCCTGATGCTCTCTGCATCTTCCCAGAGAGCCCTTCCCCATCCTCCTCCACGGTGCCAGGTGCCACCCCCCACTCCACCTGCCCGAGAGCTCTCTGCTCCAGTTCCAATCCAAGCCATTTCTTCAGAATGTTGGCTTTGAAAGCAGAGTTCCTGGTAGACTAAGGGAGAGTGGAGAGAGGGGCAGGAGGACAGGGGGAGAGGCGAGGAGGGAAAAGAGGCTCCCTTTCCAGAGAGCAAAAGTTCTGTTAGGAACCTCTCCCTCTGCCCCCCTCTTCCTCTTTGTCATTCTCTCTCTCTCTCTCCATTTCTCCCTCCAGCGACATGACTGCTGCTGGGAAATCTGTCAGGTTTTGCTTCCTGGGGAGCTGACGGAGGCTTTTCTAGCAATTAGGCCAAGGCCTCTGATCTGAGAGATTGCTAAACACCTGGCAAGCAATAACTCGCTCCACCGGGCCCCGCGGGGAGGACAGGAGGAAAGGGCAGTAGTCAGAGCCTCTCTCGCCCTGCCAAGGGGCCAAGGCCAAGGGGAGGAATGGGAAGCTGCTGCGCTGTGGGGATGCAGGCCTCAAAGTTCTTCCCCACAAGCCCCCTTACTCAGGGCCACAGGCCCAGCTCGGCTCCAGACAGGCCACCTGAGCTGCAGTTGCTCCCCATCCTCACCCCATGCTCACTGCATGAGGACCCGAGTTGGTGGTAAGGCTATAGGCAGGGGAAAAAGGTGTGTGTGTGCAGGGGAGAATAAAGAACATGAGATTTGGAGACAAAAGACTCAGGCCTGAGCTCTATCCGTTCCTTCCATGCGATCTGGAGCATGGAACTTCCCTGCTCTGATGCTGGTGGCCTGGCAAGTAAAATGGGGATAATCACAACACGTACTGCAGAGGGGCCCAGGGAGGACAGGTGAGCTAGCGGACAGAAACTTGCTGTGAAAAGTGACCAAGACCCCTCCCCACCCCTGCGCACTGCTGCCACACCTCCATGCGCCGGCTGGGGAAAGCTGCAATCCCACTAATGCACGGAGGAGAAAAAGTGTCAAGGTTTTAAAGATGCCTGTTCATCTTGCTTTGCATACATTTGCATATTGAGTTCAAGAGGCTCATCCTAATTCTGAGGATGGAAAATAAAATAAATTAATGACTGCAAGATTAACAAATGCAACTCCTACAGCAATTGGCTCCCTGGCTGCTCGGGGTTGGACACCCTAGAGACAAAGAAGGTTCTCAAGGCAATCAACTTTTAATCATCTGGGCAGGAGCCCCAGACGGAGGGACCCTGCCCCTCCCACCATCACCCAGCGGTCCGTGCTGGGGGACCTGGAGGTAGGGAGCTTGGCGTGGGGGTGGGGGCAGAGCCAGACCCTGAGGCAAGGAATGACCCTCACTTTTCTCCCGAGTGAACTTGCAGTGCAGGAGGTGGTGGCCGGGAGCAAGGGCTCTGGGCCACACGGCCCGGTTCTGAGTCCCAGCTCTGCCACATCCGCTCTGTGGCCTCGGGCCAGTCATCTGACCTCTCTGTTCTTTGGTGCCATCAGGAGTCAAACGGGAATAATCGCAACCCCTACCCTACAGAGTTAGTGTGAAGATTGAGCGAGTTAATGTGTGCGAAGCACTCCCAGCTACGCCCGCATTGGTAAACGTTCGCTGGTATTACTGCTTTTATCACCCCCATCAGCACCTCCGGCAGCAGCGGCATGTGGCAGGAAATGCATACAAGACCAAGAACCAGGGACCTAGACTCACGGTCTCATCTTGCTCCGCATCCACTATGCGGCTTTGGGAAAATCCCCTGGCCCAGAAGCCTTTCAAGTGGTGACACAACAGATCAGGCAGAGTAAGACCCCAGCTTGCTCAGAGGCCGCCTGAGAACACACTTTGAGGCTGATTGTCATGTGCAAAGCACATGTGAAACATATGCAAATTGCCGTCTCCCTGGCATTCTTCAGCTCCTGAAGCGTGGGAAGCGCGCCTGGGGCCTGCAGCAGGGCGGCCCCAGGAGCTGGGACTCTGCCTAGTCACCTGAGAAGAGCCCCATCTTCCTACTTCCACCCCTTCCTACACTGCTCCCCCCTGCTGGCCCCCTCACCTCATGCTCTGCCTCACCACCTCTGGAGATCAACCTTCACCAAAGTGCATAGCCATCTGTCTCGTGTGGGCCCTTCACCCATTTTATCGTGTTTTCCCCTCACTGCTGGAAGGGTGGTTATCAGGATCCCCATTTTACAGATGGGATTTGAGGCTCAGAATGGAGCAACTTGTATGAAGTTACCCTTCTAGAAAGGAGAACCAGAAGCCAGAAGACCCACTGGGCCGGGATTCCCTCCCATAGGTTCCAGGACAGAGAAAGGAGAGAACCATGTGTGGATAAAGTGAAGGTTCCTGTGGCCAGGATTCTCACCTGACCTGGTTGGCTAGCTCACTGCACACGTGTGGGCAATGCGTTGCTATTGACTCTATATAAAGAGCTCCACCCAGTGCTCTTTGTGACACAGTGGCAGGCTGCCAGGCTGCAGGAGAGCAGAGCAGAGCCTGGAGTGGTGGTAGTGCCAAGGACGGAGGCCCAGAGGACGGCTGTGTGGGCAGAGAGGCCCAGAGGCAAAGACCGGCTTGCTGCCTGCAGACTCGCTCTGAGTGAGTGGGATTTTAGTGATTGACCTGCCACCGTGGAAATAAAGTTGGGTATAATCCTTTCACCCCAAGAACATTCTACTGTCATTGCTTTGGTCACACTGAATCCATAGTGAACTTGCCCGGGGCTGAAACCCATTGGCAAGACACCATGTTAGCCCCACTTCCTACCTTAGTGCTTCTGAGGCAGAAGGCATTCCTGCTCGGGAAGATGGCGCTGGTCATCGAGGCTGAGAAATCGATGCTCCGCCTACCAGGAGACTTCTGGGGCCCCACTGCTCAGTGGCATCTGAAACGGATCCATCACTGCGACCATGACCCTGAGCCAGCCCACCGTGGGCCTCTCCACTTTCCCTCCAGCACCGTGGGTTCCCAAGGCTGCTGAGCCGGGTTGGGGGTCAGAAATCGGAAGTCAAGAGTCAAGGCTCCCAATACCCAGGAGAAAGTCTCCCCTATCAGAGCCAGGAGGGGCCAGGCCCTGGGCTGGGGAGGGGTTAGCGGGGAAATAGTGGAGGGCTCAATCACCAGCCCCCCCTCCAGGCTGCCCCTGGTCAGGCCCTCTGGTCAGCGGCAGCCCAGCTTCCCCGGCACCTACATCCCAGGGTCAGAAGCCTCAGCGCCATCCCCGTCTCTCGCCTGCCTTTGGAGGCCTCTGCTCAGCTAGAGGCCCATTAAATTGATTAAGAGGCCCATTCTGGATGAAGGAACCGTATTCAGTCCCTCGAGGACCCCCGTCCCTCACCCACTCCCTCCCTTCCCTCCCTGGGGCCGCCCCCCTCCTCCTCTGAAGCTCCTTCCCTGCCCTCCTGGCCCTGTCGGTCACCCTCCACCCCCAGACCCTAGGGTACAGGGGTGTCGGCCCAGCTCAGGGCCAGAGGACGGGGTGGGCCAAGATGCGGCCAGGCTGACATTTGAGAATGTGGTTGGGGAAGGAAACAGCAATCTTTTGTCATTGATCATGTCATTTAATCCTCTCCATGGCCCTTACAGGGAATTGTTACTCCACTTTTTATAGACAAGGAAACTAAAACTCAACGTGGTTAAGTAACTTGCCCAAGATCACCTGGCTGAGAGACAGAAGCTCAGCGGCTCTGGAGCCGAGCCCCGCACTCCCTGCGCTCTGGAAACGCCACCTCCAGTATTCACCACGCTCCCCACCTCCGCCGCCCACGGGTCTATTTCCCCCCCTGATCAGGCAGCCCCGCCTAAATAGCAGCTCGGAGATTAACTGCATCAGAACTACCTAGGAAGCTGCTTTAACACAGAGATGCTTGGGCCCTCTCCCAGAGGTGCCAGGCCCAGGGTTGGGCCCCGGGATCTGTTTTTAACAACCTCCCTTAGTGATTGAGGTTTGCAGATAGGTTTAGAAACCACTAGTTTTAGCCCATTTTACAGATGGGAAAACTGAGGCCCAGAGTGGTTATGTCATCAGCCTAAGGTCACACAGGGAAAGCCCAAAATAAGGCCTAAGTTCCAGCTCCCTTTCCACTTGGAGGGCCATTAGCAGAGAGCAAGCAGGCCCCACGCCTCCTCTAGCACCACCATCTCCAACCCCACTTCTCACCAAATAACCAAACAAGGGAAGCCAAGGCCGGGCATTCGGCAATAAGATGTGGTCTGACTACTCCATGCCCCTTTCCTTCTGGGCCGGGCATGGATGTGCTGGGTGGAAAGGTCTTTTCCTTCTCTGGGTCTCATTTCTTCCGCCTGTAACTTGGGTCTCTGAGATGTGCCCTTTCTGCTTCCTGGAGAGGAGTTAAGAATCCAGTGAGAATAAAAACCCATTAAATGCAAGGAGTGCCTCTGGCCAGTTCCTTTGATCATGTTAGAAATGCGTCCGTCACCAGATAAGAGGACGAGCCACCCCCTAAGGCTCGGGGCTCGGGCTAAGGGTCTCTGCCCCTGGGGTTGCTCAGGCTAAGATCGCATGGCTACACCAGAAGGGCGTTTATCAGAGGGACCCTGCACGGCAGGGGAACCACGGCCTCTGGCAATACCCACAGTGACCGAGGAAGCAAGTCGGCCCAGGGACAGCAGCAGGACCGCCAGCGCCCCGGGTCTGCTGGGACTTCGCCCGCCTTAGTACTGCCAGGCCCACATCCCAGAAAAACCCTGTTTCCGACAAGCCAGACTGCTGACCTGTGTTGTAAATGCTGTGCTCAGTCACCCAGCAGGAACCTTCTAAGTCCTGGGTCTCCTCCCTCCCCTGAAGGAATTTTTTTCCTTTTTAAAGTGAGGAATAGGTAGTAGCACCCAAGTCTGCAAAATACTAACCGCAATAAGTAACAACAACAACAACAACAACATGTTTCTTCAATTGTAAGATGCCGTTGATTTTAAGTTAAAACCAAGAACAGCTTTTTAGGGGCAGAAGTGGAGCTGCATGACCTCATATGTAAGATGTATCAACATGGCAAAATTACAGGGCTGGGAAGAAAGGTAATGGGGGGCTTCCAATTGAGGAAATACAGTAGTGGTAATAACCCTAACATATTGACAAAACCCCATGGGCTGTGACTGCTGTCACTGTTCACTCCACTGCAGTAAGGAGGAAACTGAGGCTAGGGAGGGCATACAACCTCTCAGGGTTCCCCAGGTTCCGTGGACCTCTCATTCCTTGAGGCTCTCCCTCAGGCTCTCCGGAGCAGGTACCTTGGCCAAGGAGGGTGGAGTCAGGGGAGGTTCCCTGTTCCCTCCTGGACACTAACAGCATTAGCTCCAGCCATGTAACACCAAAGGCCTCGTAATTTATAGAGCAGTTTTCATTACTTCCCTTCTCCAAAGGCTTGTTCAATAAATTACCATTTTATGAATTCCGAAGTGCTCTTTGGAGTACAGAGCTCCACCCGGCTCTGACTGCCACAGAGAGAGCACAGAGGGGGTGAGGGAAAGGGTAGAGGGCTCCTGCAGGTCCCACATGCCAGGGTCTGGACAGTTTGCCTACGTGAAGCGGGGGAAACCCCACAGGCTTGGAGAGCGCCAGCCTGGAATCAAGTCCCAGTTTCTCCCCAGCTCCTGGTGTTGAAAGCTTGGGCCTCCCTTAAGCATATATAATCAGATCTCCTTGGTGCACTGCGTGAAAAGTAAATGAGACGATGAGAGCGCCGTACCCGGTGCACTGTAGTTCCAACAAGTGCTGTTCTAGTGTCTTGATTGTAACCTTCTCCCTGCTCTGCCCAGAGCGTCAGTCTCTCCCTCCTCCAGGGAGCCCCGCAAGATTGCCCCACTTCAGGCCTCCTCTTCCTCTGCTCTTAACCCTCCTCAGCAGTATAAGATAGATTAATACTTCCTGACGAGGAGAGCCTCCAGTGTATATCGCAAAGTTAAAAAAGCAAGATATAAACCAATTTGTAGAGTATGATTCCAATTTGATACAATATATTTTTATAGATATGAATATAGGGAGATTTGGGTATATCTGGATTAGCATAGAAAACAAACCAGCAGGTAGACTTCACAAATCATTAACAGCTTCAACATCCGACCAATAAGATTTAACGTAGGGAAGGGTCAACTTTAACTAATTTTTCTGTAATTTTAAGTAGTAGGGCTCGGAGTGACTTTTCCCTTGGAGTGGGAATTTTTAATACATTTTTCAACTTAAAAGAAGAAGAGAAAAGATGACTCCACCCACCCCTGCCCCCCACTGAAGAATACAAAACCCCCTTCTCCTCCATGCTTCAGGAAGATACAGCCAGAGGTTAGATGCTGGTGCATGGTTACCACAGACTCTGAAGCCGGGACTCTCACAGAGAATTTTTTGCATTGGAGTGAGCCAGGCTCGGGCCCTGTCCCCTCCCAGTCTCTGCCCCAGACGCATGTGCCTGGTGAGTTTGCATGTCAGAGGACCTATCTGCACACTCTGAGTCTCTCTCAGATGGGGACCGAGGGCCAGTTAGGAATGGGAGCCGCTTCCTTTGCCATTTTGAAGATGCACCTGTATCCATGGTGGTCACCATGGTGACACAGCCACACCAGGGGCACTGCCCAGGAGACAGGTTGCCTGGAAACAAGGCTGAGGATGGGCAGGGTCTGACCAGAGGGAGATCCCTCCCCTCTTTCTGAGGACAAGGCAAACAGAAGGGGAGCCAGGCAAGGATATGTCCTGCCAGTGGGAGTGGGGACGCCCGCAAGCCTCTCCTCACCTGCCTCAGTTTCCCACTATGTAAAGAGAGAATGGCAGATGGTCCACAGGACCTTTCTAAATCTCACAATTGGTGCCCTGGCTGAAGAAGGGGAGGTCCAGAGTCAGGCTAAAAGTCTAAGCTCTGAACAGACAGCCTCAGTCAGTGAATAAGCTCTGCCACGAGTGCTGTCATCTCCCTGTGCCTCAGTTTCCTCATCTACATAAAAGAGGAATCAAAAAAGTACCTACCTCTACTATTGTGAGGAATATGTATAATTCTGCTTGTAGAGTATAAACTTGTGATATATGTGAGCTACTGTTACTAAAATGCCTGACATATAGTAAACACTCAATAAACGTGCTTATTATTCATTTTTCCTTGCCCTAGTAGGTTCCAGATAGCCTGTGCCCTCAATTGGCCCATCAACCATTATTTGTTAAGCACTTACACCCTGCCAAGCTTTGCTGCAGGTCCTGGGGATACAAAGATTTGATTAAAAAAAAAATTCTTCTGAGTCTCACAGATGAGGGGGATTGTGGAAAACCAGAGGGAATATAGCACTGTGACCTGTGCTGGACGGAAGTACAGCAGACAGGGCCGGGGAGGGAAAGGCGTTTGGGGCAGGGAACAGCGTATGCAAACATGCATGAAGGTGAGCATGAGCAAGCTGCATTTCCAGAAGGACAGTGGGTGGTGCAGGTGGGGTAGAGACTGGGAAAGGGGAAGCAGAGGGCGCAGGCTGGAAAGGTCAACACGGGCACATGGTGACTGGCCCTGAGTACTACGGGAGCGTTTGTTGCCTGAGGACAGAGAGCGCCCTGAAGAGTCTCCAGCAGGGGAGGGCAGGAGGACGCCTGGAGAGGGTGAGGACAGTGGAGGAGAGCAGCGGGAGGTCACTGGATCAGGGCAGAGGCCATGGAAAGAGAGCAGGGCGACGGGATGCCTCCTGTCTTCCCCATGCACCATCCCGGGCCATGGCACCGAGACACATCTCTCTAGCCTTCATCCCACGGGGAGCAAGGTGTGATTTGAAGAATTAACCGAGTCCAGTGCCTGGAGCAGCGCCTTATCAGTCTTCTTGAATCTCCCAGCAGCTCTAATGGCCATTCCCAAAGGGGCCTCCCAGACAATCCAAGCAAACACAGTGTCACCCGAATAAGCAGCGTGCCTCCCGGGAGAGTGCCTGCACTGCGGGCAGCGCTCATTGTGATGTATGCCATCCCGTCTATTTGTGCCTAGAAAATCCAGGTGTGCAGCAGCAGAGTCACACCTTGGATTTGGTATGGAAGCTCAGGTGTGGAGGGACTTGACGACCCTGCAACCCCTCTGTGAGGGAGTGGCCCTGGTTTCCCAGCCCTTTCTGGGGCCAGGAGGGCCCTGCACTCCTTGGTAGAGCCAGAGCTGCAAAGGTTTCTGCCGGTGGGAGCACAGTCCCATCACCCTCCCCCTGTTTTGCAGATGAGGAAACAGAGGGCCAGCCAGGAGTGACTTGCTCAAGGTCGCATAATAAGCAAGCGGCAGCGAGGGGCCCCGGGGGCTTGCCCGCCAGCTTCTCCCCTCACTTTCCAAAGGATAAAACGGCAGTGTCTACAGCCTCTGCCAATATACAATCTCGACTCCAACCCACCCTGAAGCTGCCTGAAGAGCCAGATCTACTCTTCTTCTGTTTTTAAATCTTTTTTCTTTTAACCTGACCTTGAGGTCTGCTTGGTTGAGAAAATAAAATGAGGGTTCTGAATGGCAGGAGGGAGGGGGCTGAAATGGTGCCGAGAGCGAGGGGCAGCCCAGTTCAGGTCTCCTGTAGGCCCAGGATTTTCCCCATTTTCAGCCAGGTGGAAAATAGAAGGGGTTTGGAACACAGCCCTGGAAAGGGACATCACACTCAAATGAGAGGTTCAGAGGAAACAAAGGACTGGGGATTAGGGACACAGAGACCACAAGCTTATAAACTCATCTTTTATACAACAGCCAGCTTGAGCCTTTCCGAGCTCCTATGTGTGTCCCCCTGTACCCACCTGCAGCCCCAGAGTGAAGAAAGGAGGGAGGAGGAAAGGAAGGTGGCACTTTCTAGACTGTAAGATCCTGAAGAATGAGAACTGGATCTTATTCCTTATTGGGTCCCCAGCATCAAACCCAATAAATTGCATTTAATTAAAGTTCAGCCTATATGTGATCATAGAGGAAAGAAACAAGTACCTACTAAGCACCTGCTATGAATCAGGCTCTCTGCTGGGCGGAGTCACATATTTTGCCTCATTTAGGCTGCACTTCAGTGCGGACTTCAACCTGGCAGATGGGGACACTGAAGTTCAGAGAAGTTAACTTCATCTCCTGAAGCCACACAGCTCATGAGTAACAGAGTTGGGATTCCCTCCCAGGCTCTAAAGCCTGTAATCATTCCTCCTCACCTTGCTACCCCCTAACGTGGGAGAGCTGAAGGCAGAGAAGGCGCCCAGGCCTGGCAGCCGGACTTCCTGGAACAGCCCGAGACTAGAATCCTTGTCCTTGCACATTGCTGCATGGGCGACTCCAGCCCTCCCTTCAGCCTGGTCCCTGGAACTGGGCTCCCTGTCAGCAGCGCCTCATTCGCTGTGTGTGTGAATAAATGTTTATGAAGAAATGGAAAGTCCCCAAAATGACTATCAGCAAATCTGACCTTTCGGGCTTGCTTCTGAAGGCACTATGTCTGGGGTTTCTGCTGGTGGCTGGGGCACCACATTAGAGAGACAGCAGGTGGGGGAAGGCACAGGTCCTAGGAGGACAGGCACAGTGCGTCTCCAAGTGGCAGCCTGATCCCCCTGGCACCCTGAGGTCAGGAGAGGCCCTTGAGTGAGGACGGTCAGGGGGAGGGGAGGGAATCGATACTTCCTGAGAAACAAGGAGTGTGTCCTTTCACACTCAGGGCTGCATTTAATCCTCAGGCAGCCCTGCGAGGAGGGTACTTTTACCCCCATCTTATAGCCCCAGCTATGGGGAAGGTGCTAGTTCAAAGCCACACAGCCTGCAAGCAGTAGAACTGGGATTTGAACTCAGGTCTGTCTGACCCCAAACTTCTATTCTTTTTCTGGCATCACATGGCATGAAATGGAAGCCTTGGGCTAAATATCGCTTGTCAGATGTTCCGGCAGCCGTGCACCATGCCCTTGCGGGGTCCTGACAACTACCCAGAAGATCTGACCCATGAAAGCGACCACCAGCGGCAGCCGACCTCCACTGCTTCCTGGATCCTTCCTCCTGACAGGAGGTCTGAGTGGTGGGGAATCAAGGGGTCCTCTACCCTCTCACCTCAAGGATCCCAGGGGCCACAGGAAAGGCTTAAAGAGCCCAGGAGATCTGCATCTGGATGACCACTAGGGATCCTCTCAGCCCACCCTCCTTGCATTTGGCAGGTGGAGAAACTGGGATGCAGAAAAGCACAGGGACGGAGCCAAGCCCACCAGCCTGTGGGAGGCTGAACCCAAGGCACTCAAACCCTGTGGGAGCTCCTGCCCCATAGGCCCCAGGGCGTCTGAGAGGCCCAGTACCACCTGGTGGGGGTTGGGGAATGCAGGATGACAGGATCACTGTTGCCTTGGGCCAGTGGTACTTATCCTTCCGGGTCTGGGCCGGGTGGAGGGGGTGAGATGACTCGCACATGCAGAGGAGAGAGCTCTGAGGGCCCAGGAGGCTCACCACCGTGACAAAGAGCTTAGCACACCTGAGGCATCCCCCATGTCATCTCAGGTAAACCTCTGCTAAATGAGAGATGGGTATGAGCACCACTGTCACGCGGAGGGCGCTGAGGCCCGTCACATGGCCAGTGAGTGGCCTGGTCAAGATCCCAGGCTCCCATGTGGGTGACCTCAGCGCCCACACCCCCATCCACTGGCACTCCCTCTCCTCCCCCAGCCGGCCCAGAGCTGATGAGGGTGAAGCAGCAGCCCCTCACCAGACCAGGTGCCTCTGAGCGTCTGGAAACAGGCTGGGAAACGGAGCTGTCAGCTTCCATCTGCGTGGGTTTGATGCCTGCTTCAAGTTTCCGCTCCCATTGACGGGTGCTGATTGAAGGCGCCGGAGGGGAACCGCGCGTCTTCCAGGTTCGTGATGATTGTCTGCTGGATAATGATCTATGTCTATTCTTAAGCAGGGGGCTGGTGCCAGATGCCCCCTCCTACGGTGACCTCAGCTCTTGAATGAGGCCTGCTTTCCACCAGCGGCCCCTCTAAGTCACAGGAAGCCTCTGCTTAGGCCCGGTGGGTGCACGCAGCTGGAGACTCAGGGCTCGGCCTTCCCGACTCACAGCTGGAGCTCTCGAGCTGTCCTTAGGTGAGCCCTCTCTGGACTAACTGAGGTGCCTATGTGTTTGTGTCAGCTGTCAGAGGCAGGAAGTTCTTTCCACGTTCAACCTATAATGGGAAGGGCTAAGACAGCAGGCTAAGAGAAAAGGGACCCAAGTTCCAGTCCTGAGTCTCCCACTTCCACTCTGTGTGCTCACCCCAGGTCAAAGGAGCTTAGTTTGTGATTCTTGAGGCCCTGTCAAGTCATAGTTCAAATCCCAGACATCCTACAGATCACTCTTGTTCTGTTGCTCAGACCCTAGGAGAGCCAGGTAGCTCCTTTTCCTGACTGCCTTGTCAACTTTAATCAAAAAACAGTGAAGGGGAACAATTTCATCCACTCCACTCTCTGCTCTTGGGGCCAAGGTCTCCAGGTGTTTCTGCTTATGAGGCTACGGGACAGTCAAGGACGCCCCTCTCCTCCCCCCAAAGAGCTGTGCCTTCCCCATCAGAATGGAGCCTCCCCAGGCCCACGGTGCGTCCCCAACCCCACATAAAGGCCCCAATTCCCACAGCAGTGCTGCTTCCCCTCTATTCTCAGGAGATTCCCCCAGGACCCCTACCCACTAGGCTCAGACTCTACCTCCCCCCTAGACCCCAGAGCACCAGGCTGGGTTGCAGCCTTAGAGCTGGACCCCCAGCCCTCATGGAAATGCTTGATCTGGATGTGGGGTAAGAGAGACACAGAGATGTCCCAGACCCCACTGAAGCTCTGAAAGCCATCCAGCTTTCAGAAGGGCCCCCTGAATCCCAGTGTCCATATGCCTATTGGGTGAGCTGGGAATGAGGCCTGGTGTAACCTTTCCCAGCAAGCCACTAATCGTTCCAATCAGAGGAATGACAGAGGCTGCTGCCCGTCTCCCACCAGCCTGCCTTCCCACAGGTCAGGGCCAAAAGTGGGGCTTCTCCCTCCAGAGCCTCAAAAACAGAAGGGAAGGGCATGGGATCAGATTAGGGGCCAGGAGGCCCAGGCAGCAGGCCTGGAAAGAAGGGGCTAAGGACTTTTCCTGTGTCTATAAGGAGGGGCTCCGGGGGGCACCAATCCTCTCCTGCAACTCGGGCTGCCTTTGCACAGCAAGCCTGCTGTTACTGTGCAGGTCATTTCAGATCAGTAAAAACACCCAAGCTTTCTAAAGGTGCTTTATTCACACTTTCCATGAGATTGAGAAATCATCAACTGCCCATATCAAGAAAGAGCACACCACTTTAAAGGATGACTTTACAGGGAAGTGGGGAGGTAGGAAGGCTCATGAAATCATGGGGAGGCTAAAGCCACTCTAAAAGTCTTGGCAGGATATGGGCTCCCTTCCCCTGCTTCTTAAAAGGATGAGCTTTGATAAGTCTGATACTCAAATCTACCAGTTTCTCCCTCCCCCTCCACCCCATCCCATCAAAGACAGTTTTCTGAAAGCTTTCACATAGTAATTCCTGAGTGAGTGTTGATAGGCTGAGCGAATGAAGTAGGGCCTCCAGTCCCCAGGGCATTGGGGAGCTGGGGCTCCAAAGACTAAGGTACTGGAGGATACGCACATCTGTTTACTCCTTGGCAGAAACACAGATCTCCGCAGCTTCAAAGGAAAGAGGCCTGGGCACTAAGATGCAGACATCAGAAGTTTCCTGCCCACTGCCCACCAGATGCTTTAAGTGCAAATGAAGCTGAAATGAGCAGATTCAACTTGCCTTGAAATGCACCTGTCAGCCCGGAAGGGAAAGATTAGAGTACTGGGCTTGGACTCCTGCATCTGCCCTCCTCCCAGCACCCAGTCCCCAGCTCTCCACCCCTCCACGTGGCTACTGAAATCTCTTCTTCCTTGGGTTGACTGTGCATTCTCAGGGTGTTTTAGGAAGGGAGGAGAAAGAGCCTCTGGAGCCATGTTGGGGTAGAAGGCAGAGGGATGGAGGAATAGTCTCATGAGAATCTCAGCTGTAGAAAGTGAATTGAGGCTGCTCTGCCTCTTTCTTTGGGCAAAGGACTGAAATGGACACAACCCCGCCCCATTCCAGGGCCACCCAAGTGTGGTGGGGGATGCAGTCTCTGCACCAGAGCCCTAAGTTTAGTGGGAAAGACAGCCCAACTGGAGAAGGAGGGTTCTCCTCGTCTGATGAAGCAGAGACAACCCATCCTGCCCAGTGCTGCCAGCCTGACAGAGGAGACCCAGTCATGCCTCAGGTGAGCTGCTGGTCTGAGGCGGGTGGTAGCTCTGCCCAAGATCCCCCAGACTGGTGGTCAGTCAGCCTTTCCAGCATCTAGGAAACAGTCAGAACTTCCCCAGCCTGCAGAGTTTCTGGGTGAGCCTTTACCAGATTTGCCATAAGCGAGGGCAGCTGCTAGGCATCTGGGCACCATATGCTCTCATCTGCTTCTTGCCCAGACCCGGGGATCCAGGACCTCTCTGCCACTCAGAGCCTTAGCAGGGCCCAGAATGGACTGTCCCGACCAACCTCACCTATTATCCCTCCTCTATCAGCATTCCCCACAGAACATTCTGGGAAGCCTGGATTAATACTCCCTCATCCTGGCAACAGTACCTGAAAATCAGCAACAAAATCAGTGAATAGTCATTGTGTGCCTACTATGCACCAGCCATATGCAACGTGCTGAGGAAGAACTAGCCAATAAGACCCAGTCTTGACCCCAGAGGATCCCCTGCCCCAAACACACAGTTGTCATACAAGCTGATGCCCACTGTACTGAGGGCGCCTGTGTGAGTCCCATGCAAGCACAGAGGAGGGAGTGATTCATTCTGCCTGGGGCAGGGGTGCAGCAGGGAGGCTTCTCGGAGGAGGGGGCATGCCAGTGAAAGAGAAAGTAGAGGCTCCTGGAAGAGACATCGCTTGTGGGACTGGGAGATAAAGAAAGGGGCAGCCTTCTTGTGCAGTGCTACTTCTTAAACAGCCTGGAGGGCTTGGTAGAACTCAAATTGCCAGGCCCCATCCCCAGAGTTTCTGAGTCTGGGGTGGAGTCAAGGTAATAAGGATGATATTTACTAGTCCAAGGACTACACCTTTAAGTTGTGAAAGACTATGGCATATTGGATTATTATTCCCAATCCTTCAAATCCTTCTTGTAATAGAATTATATGTCTGCTCCTTTTGCCATGTGACTCGCCTCCTCCTAGTAGAGGACGTAGACTGTAATTCCCTGCCCTGTTGGGCTTGACCACATGACTTGCTTTGACCAGTGAAGTGTTAGTGGAATTGACACGAGCAGAGACTTTAAATTTGCTCCCATGGTTCATGTTGGTGTCGTGTGCTTCTGCCATCTGTCATGGGAAGAGTGTGCTTTGGGTAGCTGCTGGTCCTTTTATGCGAGCCACATGTCACAGATCTGAACCCAGTCTGCAGTTTAAAACAGCTGCTCAGCCCACCTGAAGACCCATGAATGAGAATAACAAGGGTTTGTGACTGTAAGCCATTGAGATTTGGGGGGGTTGTTAACATAATATTAACATAGCAGAAACCTGATCGATACAAGGGCTTTGAATGACATACCAAGAAATTTAGGATCAGTGTAGGTAGGAGAATAAAAGCTAAATGTAGAACAGATCTAATTGGGTCAAACTGGAGTCAGGGAGGCCAGGTAGGAGGCTGTTGCCACGCTTGAGATGAGTGCAGAAGGCACATCCCAATGAGCAGAGGAGAGCGAGTAGGGAATGGACTGGAGAGGTACAAAGGTGCTGGAACGAGCAGGACCTGGTGACTGACTGGCTGAAGAGAGGAGGGAGGAGGAGAAGCTCACACTCATGGCCACACTTCTGGACAGCAGAGAGGAGATGGCGCAGTTCACAGAGAACATGGGGGCCCTCTGTTCCATAATGCCCAGGAAGGCCCATCACACCATAAAGGCCAACAGAGCAAGTGAGGCATCCTACATGTCATCTCGTGCACCCTTGGCTGCTCCCAGGCCCCCCCCCCATCCTAAGCAGGGTCCTGCTCAGGGTGCACACCTGGACAACCTGGGACCTCGCCAGAGCAGCACCTAAGAGATGCAGGGGGGATACGCCTGGCTGGGGAGCTGATGCCAAAGCAATTTATGTTGTTTTTCTCCAATCCATTTGGTTCTAAGTCAGCTGTAGACGAGCTTCGCCCACAACCGCCAGTCTTTTAATTTAATTGTGTGGCGCTGGGGTGTTTTTCCCCCTAGCTAATATATCAAAATTGTCACATTGTAAATAAACAGCCTTGTTCCCCCACTCACCACCCACCATCCACCGCCACTCCCTGCCACACATGCACAGCTGCAACAGCTGGAAGGGAGGGGCCCGCCAAGGGCGAGGGTCCCTGAGGAAAGCCGAGAAGTTCCCCTGGAGGGAAGTGAGAGACAGACAAGCCAGACGCCTGCGTTCAGAGCTGAGAGGTCCTCAGGGATGGATTCTTCTGCCAGCTTCCACCAACTAGAGACACCCCAGAGCCATGGGGAGCCCTGGCGGCAAGCTGGGCCACTGGGGAGCATACCTAGTTTCTCTGAGCTCCAGTCTTCTCACCTGGAAAATGAGTTTCACTGTGAATCAGGATACATCACAGCTACAAGGCCTTGCAAAATGTTGTGTTGACTATTGAGGAGTGAGTTATTACACAGTTACAGTGTAGCAGTTACAGGTCCCAGCTTGAGTTTTATCCTGGCTCCCTCACCTACTGTGTCCTCTTGGGCAAGTTATTTAACTTCTCTGTGTCTCAGTCTCCTTGTCTGTACAATAGGTCTAATAAGGGCACCCAACTCATAGGCCTCAATGAGAAGTAAATGGGGTACAGCACGTGGTAAGGGACTGATAAGTAGTAGCTTTTAATGTGATCCTGAGGATTAGAGAGGCACAGAATCCCCCCAGATTACTCAGGCTCTACTTCCCAGTGTTCTGTGAAGACCAGAGACCATCTAAGGTCCAGGAGACCATAGCAAGAATTCTTTTCAGCTGAGTTCTCTATGTTTCATGGGAAACATAGAGCTGCTGCTCTGGGGAGGCCCCAGACCTCACTGTGGAGTGCGCCCTCCCACCCCTCCCACCTAGCAAGGAAACAAAGCTGTAGCGGCAGGTGCCCCCCTGGGCAGGGATAAGTAAGGAGAGGGGGACCGCACTGGCACACTCCCACAGGGCAAGAAAGGGTGGCAGTCCATCCTCTTGGGTGGAGGCACCAATAGAAAGAAAAAACAGAAATTTGTTTAGTCCAGAATATTAATAATATCCCCCCTACTGTTTTAAGTGCTGAGAATAGAACCATGAAGGAAACTGCCATTGCCCCTCCTTCTGGAATATCCCTTCTGGGCCATGTGATGGGAAAATCCTGGGTGCTGACATCATGTGCCACCACTCTGGACCCCATCTTGTCGCTTTTAAGTTTGTGATCTTGAGTAATTTAATAGCCCTCCTCTCTCCAGTTTCCTCCTCTGTAAAAAGGATATGATAACTCCTGCCCACAATGTTGCCATGGGGGTCAAATGAGCGTGCATGCCTTCGAGGGGCTCAAGAAATGCTTGTTTGTAGTATCTCTGTTATTTTCGTTTCCTAAATCTGACCCTGAGTCACGGCAGCCTGCCCCTGTGAAGTGAATCTTCAGCAGTGAAGATTGCTAGTTGTCTCTCCCTGTTCCCTTAGCAACAGACCCTCTGGTTTTTAGGTGCTTCCTTGGCCTCCAAAAGCAATTACATTCCTCAGCCTCCCTTGCAGCTGGATTTGGCCAGCAGAGAATGAGAAGGGGCATGTGCCCCTCTGGGTGTGCTCCCGGGGAAGGTGGCTAGCTGGCTCGCAGCTCCACTGCTGCAACTCGTTGGAAGGCAGAGCCAGTGGACATGCTGGTGAGTCGTCTTGCCCAAGCTGAGCCATGATGAGGAGGGCAGCACCCTGAGGAGTGCAGGACAGTCAGATAGAAGGGATTTGCCATACACCGAGGCACAGCCATACTAACTGGACTGCTTATGAGAAGGAAGTCACCTTCTTTTATCTTTTCTTTTTTTTTATGGTGATATTTTTATTTTAAGTGAAGAATTTCATCAGTTCACTTCAGTTTAAATTCTTAAGTAAAATTAAAAGTGTATCCCTTATTTATTAATTTTTTATTGAAGTATCATTGATACACAACTTTATACTGGTACCTTTGATCTTGCTTAAGCTACTGTAGTCAGGCCTCGGTACAGCAACTGCAGCCGCACCCGGCTGAAATGGACACCCTGCTCCTCTGGGTCTCTGCGGCTTGCCCCTGTGGCCCAGGGGCGAGGGCTGGAAGAGAACAGGAGGAGAAAGCTCTTTGCACACAGTAAGTTATGTGAGCGTGTGAGCTGCCCCAGAGGGGTCTGCCTGAGGACGGTGAGGACTAAAACATGGACCGATGGGACATAAAGAATGCAGACGGTAGATGAGGCAATAGAAACAGGCGAGCCTGTGGTGGCACCAAGGTGTCTTGCCTGGAAAGTGAAAAGAATGATGACGTAGCTAGTCACATGTGTGACTGGGGAGAAGAGCCAATCCTGGGTCAGGGGAATGGTGAGCTCAGTTTGGGACAATGGACTGGAGGTGTCCAGGATGCAGGGGAGGTTTGGGGGACAGAGGCAGGGCCATCTCTCCAAGGAGCTGAAGCCCAGTTCTAGGCACAGGGATGAGCAAAATATTTGCGGAGAATGGACACTCAAATAAAAGTGGAAGTACATAGTGTGATAAGCACAACAGGAAAAGAATAAGGTACTATCTCTGAGCTAATAGGTTATGTGAGGAGGGTCAGGATAAGCCTACATGAAGTCATGATGTTTAAATTGGGACCTACATTGTGTGGAGGGTTTGCAGGTAAGTGGTGGGTGGGAGATGGGGCAGAGAGAGAGACAAGCAGAGAAAACAGCATGAGCAAAAGCCCTGTGGTCGGGGAGACTTTAGCATGATTGGAGGCAAATGCAATGGAAATTCATCCTTCTTTTTGGCTCATCAGAACCTACTTCCTATGTTGGAGGAGTCCCCTCCATTTTAGAAGCAACACCTGCTTCTAATTATGGTTACTAAAAATAGCTAATAACCACATTCTCAGTCTCCTTTGCAGCTAGGACGCGAGCACCCGACCTGGGCCCGATCACGGCAGGCATTCTGCTCCTTGCTGTCACCCAGGCTCTCATCTGTGGCACAGAGCACGCGTGCAAGCCTCTTGGTCGCTCACAGTGGTAACCTGTCGGAGCCCCTGGGGAACTCTGCTTCGTCGTGCAGAGCCCCACCTTATCCAGATGTCGGCCTCTGCACAGAGCCCCCTCTCTGCCAGATGGAAATCTCCTTTCTGACTCGCAAACACGTAGCTGTGCCATTGTCATCCGAGACCCTGCACTTGTCACAGAGCCCTCTTCACAGGCCCCGACGCCTGCTCTCTAATGCAGAATTCCACGGACTCTACAGAACCCCACTCAGCTTCTCAGAACTTGGTTCTTGGGGTTTTTTTAAAAACAGATTCCAATATTGATATACAAAGACTGCCTTTATTCTACAGAGAACCCTGCCTTTTTCTTCAGAACCCAGCTTGGTTGTACAGAACGCTCTGTGATTTTATAGAAGTCTGAATTCACAGAATCCTGCTTTGTTACAGAGAAACCTGCTGTACTCCACACGACCTTGCCCCGTTACAGAGAACTCCTCATCATCACACCAGCACTGCTGACTCAGACACGGCCCTGGGGTGTCAGCCCGACCACTGCTTGCCAACCTCATTGTTCTCCAGAACACACGTTGGCTGCATAGAACCCCACCAGGAGATTCAGAACCCTGATTTTTTATTTAGAACCCCTGAAACTTAGTGGGTTACACTGAACTCATTTTTGGTAGGACTCCGGCCTGGTTCATAGCCTCCCAGGTTCTTCAATAAAGCTCAGCATCACACCAGTGGCTGCCCTAAAGACCCTGAACCTGTCTGTGCAAGGCTTTGTGAGGTGAGCAGCAGGAACGCAGCCAACAGGGCTCCCGACGGTGCCCTTGATTTAGCTGAGGCCGGGAGAGCTTGTGCCCACCCCCAAATCAGGGCCTGACCCCCTCGCACCTTCCTCCCCTTGCCAGCGAGACCCTAAGCTCGCGCTCTGTAGGGCAAGGGGCAGGTGGGGGCTCTGGCCAAGGCTTCAAGGAGGGGGACAAGCACCCACCTGGCTTCTCCTCGGTGCTGGTCCCGACTGCCTGGGCACAAATCTACTTGGACAGAAATAATCAGCCAAATTAATTTGGCTTTAAATAGCAGCACTGAGAATGTTTCCACAAAATTTTCTCTGAGGAGAGCTAAGCAGAATTAATGATGGCACAATATCAGAGAGAAATGTTATTTATTAAGGCCTAATCATTCCGGGGAGGGGGAAGTCATCATAACATAATAAAGTGGCAATCAGCTAGCCTGGTCCAGCCCAGCCCAGCCCTGCTCAGCCCAGGAGCCGCAGAGAGGCCCAGATCAGGGGAGCCTTGCAGAAAAGCTTCCTCTAAAGTGAATGGCTTCTGCTGGGTCTCCCTGGGGCGGCGGGGCAGGGCTCCCTCACGGGCTGTGTCCACGCCAGCGGCCCGTCGGCTCCTTTGCCGGGAACCTCTGAAGACGAGCAGCCCCACAGCTCCCAGGACACCACCAAGGAATGGGGCGCTCCAGCCCCACTTCCCACGGCCCCCACTTACAGGCTCCTTCATTCATTTGTTCTTTCAACCATTATTTATTGAGCCCCTAAAACCAAGAGCCCAGTGCTGTTCTAGATGATGGGGATACCACAGGGGGAAGGCAAGTAAACCAGCAAGATGACGGCTGGCAGCAAGCGTTACGGGAACAGTCAGGTGCTAGAGGGCGATGGTGAGGGGGACTGGTGGAGGGGCCGCCATCGGGGAAGGGCCCCTGAGCAGGCGGGATCGGAGCCGAGATCTCCGTGCTCAGAGTGGGTCCTGTGGGGATCTGGACTAGGAGAAGAACGTCCAGGCGGAAGGCACTACCAGGCAAAGGACGAGGGAGACGTTTGTCTTTCTGAAGGCCACGGTGGCTGGGTTCTGGCCCGGGACAGGGAGAGCGACAGGGGCTGGATCTGTTGTCTTCAGAGCAGTAATTCCGTTGCCAAGAGTACAGGGATGGGTCAAAGGCGGAGGTTCCCCAAGGGGAAGATGAGATTCAGGAGAAAGGGGGAGGGGTACCTGCCCTTCGGCCCCTACCTGGCCTGAAGTCTCCCTCCCGTGACACTATGGCCTCCGTGTTGCCGGCGGGCCAGCTGCCATCTCCTTAAGGGACGTGGTCAGCGTAGACTAGGTCTGGGGGAGCCTGGCTCCCACCTGCTGGCAGTGTGCTCCACAGGGGTTTCAGGTCTGTGGCCCAAAATGCAGGTTCAAATCTATATTAGCAGTGTGACCATGGGCAAGACATATAAGTCCTCCAAACTTCGGTTCCTCAGCTACAAAAGGGGATAATGGTGCCTCCCTTGTGGGATTCTCAGGGGACAAAGTGGGCGAGGAAAGTCCTGTGGCACCTCTGTGACACCTCCCAGAGCACTGAGGCCCTCCTCCCTCAGAACAGTCGGCTGTCAGTGTTCGGGTCTGGAGTGCGGTGAAGTGGAGAGTCAGACAGGTATGGTCGCCAGGACTCAGTTTCCTCATCTGTAGAGAGTAACAACCCTTCTTCCAGAGGGTCCCCTGAGGATCCCATGGGGCAACGCCTGGCGAACACCCAGCCCAAGAAGCTCAGTTACTGTGCTCAGTTATGACTCTCTTCCCCAAGTAGCTGCACGGGCTGCCACAACAAAGGACCACAGACTAAGTGACTTAAACTAAAAAAAAAATTATTTTCTCATAGTTATGGAAGCTGGAAGTCCAAGTTCAAGGCTCCGTCAGGGTCCGGTTTCTGGTGAGAGCTCTCTTCCTGGCCTGCAGATGGCCACCTTCCTGCTGTGCGATCACCTCTGAGATCCCAGGAGATCAAATCTGGTCCATCTACATCTGAAACTACATGGTAGACATGTTTACAGCTCACATGTCAGAGACAAAACTCTCAAATTGGCTTTGGAACCCAGCCTGAGCTTTGGTGAGAGAAAGAGTCTGGCTCAGTGTCTGGACCCCCATCTCAGGCCCTCCCCACCCTAACTGACCCCCGGGAGCAGGGGGGCTTTCCTCCAGGCCTCGGGTCTGCTCCTTGATGCATGAGAGGGGACCTACATGCCCCTTCCCAAGACGTGGATTTCTCCGTCAAAGTGTACCCTACTCCATCCCTGTCCTCCGGAAGGATAAGCCTTCTGGAATAACCTTATTAATCCTAAAAACATGTAGTTAGGGAGGCCTGTTAAATGTGAAATGCTCCACTTCTCTTGGGACTTCTCTGGAACTTCAAGTTAAACACAAATGTAGAACTCCCCAGTCTAGCCAGACTGGATTATTAATTTCCCTTCTGAATAAGCCACCAGGATTTCTGTGTCCTGAAGTTTTCCCTCTCCTCTCTTCACACCTGGGTCTCTTCTTGCTCACATGACCTCACTTGTCCTCTCCCAGTTAGAGACTTGGGGGCCATGTTTTGCTTATCCAGTCAGTCATCGACACCCATAAATGCTCCTTCCTGAGTATGTGACTACGTGCTCCCTCCCGTCCCGTAGTGAGCATCTGTGGCTCTCAGCTGCCTAGCATCCACGCCTCCCTCTTCCGAGAAGGGCACCCTGATTGCCTGTGGGAATGGCCTCTCCCCAGCTCTCAGGCCCTGCAGCCTGATAGGCCCTCTAGACTAACCCCATGCCCCAGCTGCGTAGGTAACCACGTGACCTGGACCTTGCCAATCAGAGACGTCTACACCCCTGGTCACAGTGGTAGTGTGAGGACAGACATTTGCCTGAACTTAAGCTGAGTAGAGTCAGGTCCTGGACCTTTGTAGGACCTCCTGGGGCCTGTGCTGGGTTGTCTCGGCTGTTACAGACTGGATATGTTCATGGCCCACTCGCCACCATATGGGCAGGGCTCGCTTGAGAAAGGGCTGAGAGATGGAGAGGGAGGGAGTGGTCGTGGTGCAGCAGTTAGCTTTCGGCATGAAACCAGCCACGGCACTTCAGCAGCACACCCCAATAAACCTTTATTGGTGTGGCTGTGCAAGGCAGTTGGGGTTTATCTGATCTGGGGCAGTTCCGCTGGGCCCCTCTGCTGCTAGCTGTGGCGGCTGGGGTGGCTCTTTACCACACGGCTCTCATCCTCCTTGGACCGCAGGCTAGCTAGTTCTCACGGAATGGAAACGGGCAAGGGAGTGAGCTGAAACATTCAAAGTCTCATAAGGACTGGACTCAGAATCGTCACAATGTCACTTCTGCCCCATTCCATGGGCCAGAGTATGTAACGTAGCCCAGCCCAGAGTCAAAGGGAACTGAAATCCACTCTGTCCCTAAAGCGGAAGGAACTGCAAAGCCCTATTACCAAGGGCATGGATAGGCTAAGGGCAAGAGAAAGGCTAAGATTTGGGGCCAAGAGTGCAATCTGCTTTAGCTGGTATCATTTGAGCCCCTCCAACCAGCTAAGCAGGAGCCAGACTGACCACTTGAGTCCAGCTCATCTTCCTTTCCGAATCCCGCCCTCTTCACACCTTGACAGAGTGCAGGTTTTGTTTAACAGTAAAAGCAATTCTCTTCTAAGAAAAGAGGAGCCCTAACACATACTGAGTCCTACTATGTGACAAGTATTGTGTTAGAAGCTGTACATCCATTCTCACACTTGAACCTTAACATACCTCTGGGAGGTAGCTGTGAACGTGCCCACTTGGCAAACAGGAAACAGTGTCTGAGGGGTTGTGTGCACCTGACCTGTCCACAGTCTCAGGTGAGGAAGCAGCTGAGTGGTCGGGGCTCAAAGTGCCCAGATGGTCAGGCTGAGAACGACTCACGTGCTTTCCCCGATTCGTGATGATGACCTTCTACCCCGGAAGAGGGTGGCACCAAACCTATGCCCATGCTCCCCTCAGCCATCCAAACTAATAAAAATAAGAGCTAATGTTTCCCAAGCCTTTCCTGTGTGCTAGGTAACCGCTAAGCACTTCAAATGCATTAGCTCAGATAGTCTCTGCAAAAGCCCTGGATGTGAGTACCATCTCCATTTTACAGATGAGGACATGGGGGCTCAGAAAGGTTAGAGAGCTTCCCCAGTTAGTGGTGGGGCCAGGATTCCAACCTCTCCTGCCTGGCAGCACAGCCTGGCCTCGTGGCCTCTGCTGGGCCAAAGGGAGAGTCCTTAGAACCCCTAAAACTCTGGGTGTGTGTGGGAGGGTCAGCGGCATCAAACGCAGACCACCTGCCTCTTCCCAGAGGACTGATCCGCCATGCTCCCCCAGTCCCCCCAGGTTCTCAGCGCCTGGTCACCAGCCTCTGTGCAGAGGAACCAGCCGTCTCTCTGGCTGCAGATGTGATAAATGGCTCCAATTATCCCCTCCAAGCTCTGATTTAATATAATGTTTTATTAATGGTAACTATCAGAGGAATGCAAAGAGCCCACTGCGCGCCGGCCGCCTGCCTGTGTTCCCAGACATGTTCTCTGCTGAAGAAATGAACGGGGGTGAGAGGAGAGGCCCCACCCTGGTCCCCAACTCCACGGGCAGCAGCGAAAGAGTTCTGTACCCCTCCCCACTTGGGCCCCTGGCCGAATGAACGCCCATTTTTGCCTGGCGCTTTCCACGCACTGCTAATGCTAATGTTGCTTCCTTGACTGACAAATTAGGGGTTTGAACAAAACCAGGGTGAGGGAATAGGGAGGATGGCAGCTGCCCACCCTGCAATTAAGGTGAGAGAAGGGGGGCCTGGGGGCATTCCGCCATCCCACAAACATTCCTTCATCTCGCCCAGCTTTCCGTGAGCTCTTTGAGAGTGGGCGCGAGCAGCGCCTGGTAGCCGCGGAGGGGTTTTTCCACGCAGAGCCTGCCCTCCGAGGGATCCCGCTCACCCAAGGCTGAACTCCTCACCCAGCTGGCAGACCTGCGGCCTCACGCCGCTGAGACACAGGCTGGGCAGGTCTCACACGTCCCGTAGGACAGACAGAAAACAGGTCTGGATTGAAGGAGTGCTTTTCCCAGGCCACGGTGCCCGCTGGTGGGAGAGCCTGCACTCTCAGGCCTGACTTCAGACTCAGTCTGGAATCTTCCCCCTACATCAAGGGCTGTGGACAGCTTAAAGTGGGAAAGGAGCATGGGTGCCTCCTGGCCGCCCAGATAGACTCTGAGTCATCAGTCACAGGGCAGAGCCTGGCAAATTCTGGAGGGGGTGTGTGTATGTATGTGCATGTATGCAATGGGAGCTCACCGGATGCTGTGAAATCCACCTCTTCCCAATATGAAGGTGGTGGAAAGAGGACTGATACTAGTCATTCAGTCAACAGACATGTACTGAGTGCCCTGGGGGAAGAATGGGAGACTAGACCCCAACTCTGCTCCAAAAGCATTTTCAAAAGTTTACAGCCCATCTCAATACCCTCCAGAAATGAGGGAAGGGAGACAGGTGCACAGGGCCCTGGGAGCCCCAGCAGGAGGTACTGTTCTGTTGTGGTGGATGACAATACTCTCAGCTAGGAATGCCTGAGGAACTCACCTGGGCGGTATTACTCCTAGTAAACCCCACAGACATTGCCCCCTCCAGGGCCAATGTTGTATAAATGGTTTCAGCAAAAACTGTCAGGGACCTTTGAGCAATAAGTTATTATCATTCAAGTCCTGGAGGGCACTCAGCATGCCCTCCCCTACACAGCAAGGTCATGGGTAGAGAGAGAGTGCAGAACTGGAGCTCTGCCTCTATTAGGGTCCAACTGTGGGGTGTCTAGGGTTTTCTGTGTCCACTGCTGGTTAATTTAAAGCCAAAGAATGGGAATTAGGGTGCAGAAAGGGACAAGCGGGGTCACTCAACCAGTCAGTTACCTAGGTTACTAGGGCTTCCTGAAAGAAAGAACTTCGTGGCTGGGGGCAGCCTAGCTCCTCAGCTGGTTGTTTTGCTAGCAGCTGTGTCATGCAGCCGGCAATATGTTTACGCAGGATGGATGTTCTTTAAAAAGGATACCTTAGCAATCCAAAGCTTAATGCCCAGCACTCACACTGCAGGTACATAAAGCTTGGCTTGGTAGGATGAGGTCAAGGAAGACTTCCAGGAGGAGAAGACGTCCGAGACGGGACTGGCAGGAGAGTGAGAATTAGCGAAGCAAAGGGGTTGGGAGGTAATTCCAAGCAAAGGGAACAGTGGGACAAAACCCCGCAGGGGAAGAAGGGATGAGGCTCAGACCTCCAAGAGGGGAAGGCATTGGCAAGAGCAGCAGAAATGAGACTGAGGTTGGAGAAGCCAGACCCCCAGGCCAGGCTAAGGAAGCTGTGCCATCCCCCAGCACGCTCTGTGGCTTTAAGCAGGTGCTCATGTCCCGAAGAGCATCCTGGCCATGTGTGGAGGAGGGACGGCGGCTGGGAGGACTGCAGGAGGAAGAGCAACGAGAAGCTGTCACCACCGTCTGGGGTAAGGGAGGTAGTGATGGTGACCTGGACTAGGGAAGAGGACAGGGGAGGTTCCAAATATATTAAGGAACTTCTGATTGACATACAGAGGGCAGGTGAGAAGGAAGCACTAAAATGCCGCCCTGGTTTCTAACTCAGGCAGTTATGGCTGGAGCAGCAGAAGATTCCCTGAAAGGAAGTTGAGATGGAGGTGATAAATGTCCATGTTGGATATTTAAGGGCAAATTTTTAATGTGTACAGTCAGATAAAGCTGTGTTTCCCAGGGCCCCCAAGCTGCACCAGATGGGATGGTGGTAATGGGAAGTAATGATCAAAAAGGAAACTGTTTTCCTTATGACAATAAAACCTAGTCCCTCCAAGGCATGGCTCTAGAATGCGGCCTTGGGTGGGAAGGGGTGGCTGGACCTGTGATTTCACAACCTTCTGCACCTCTCTTCCCTCCCTGGGACCTCTGGCATGTTGGCTTCCTGGGGTACTGCTCCCCTTTTTTATCCTTTTTCCCCTTTTCCTTTTTTTAAAAGTATTTGTTTATATAGAATAAAATTGGCTTTTGTTTGATTACAGTTCTATGAATTTTGGCACACGTACAGATTCATGAGCCCGCCGCAGTGGAGCAGCTCCCTCACTCTGAAAGAGCCCCTCATGCTGCCCCTTTGTAGTTAAACTTCTCCCCCACCCCTATCCCTTGGCAACCATTGATCTGTTCTGCATCCCTATAGCTTTGCCTCTTCCAGAATGTCAAATAAATGGAATCACACAGTACGTGACCCTGAGATTGGCTTTTTCCACTCAGTATAATGCCTTTGAGACTCACCTAGAGTTATCAACAGTTCATTCCTTTTTATTGCTGAGGAATATCTCACTGTATGGATGTACCACATTCACCTGTTAACTGAGAATAATTGTGTTGTTTCCAGCTTGGGAGATTATGAATAGAGCTGCCATAAATGTTCACCAACAGGTTTTTGCGAACATAAGTCTTCATTTCTCTAGGGTAAATTACCTGTGAGTAGGATTGCTGGCTTGTATATGTATGTTTAATAAGAAACTGCCAATCTGTGTTCTAGGTTGACTGTACCACTTGCATTCCCACCAGCAATGTATGAGGGTTTCAGTTTCTCCAAATCTTCATCAACACTTATTGTCAGTATTTTTAATTTTAGTCATTCTAATAGGTGTGTAGTGATATTTCATGGTGGTTTTAATTTGCCATTTTCCTAGGAGCTAATGATGTTGAACGTCTTTTTTATGTGCTTGCTTGTCATCTTTGTGTTGTCTTTGATGAAATGTCTTTTGTTTATATTTTATTAGAGTTTCTGTTTTCTTATTACTGAGTTTCAATAGTATATTGTGGATACAAGTCTTTTGTCAGATATGTGATTTACAGATATTTTCTCCCAGTCTATATCTTGTTTCAGCAGCAGCTTTCACTTATCAAGAATTTTTAATTTTGATGAAATCCAACTTACCAAATTTTCATTTTATGGATAATGCTTTTGATGTCGTATCTAAGGATTCTTTGCCTAGCTAAGAATTTCTCCTATGCTTTCTTCTGAGGTTTTCTCCTGTGCTTTCTTCTGAGGTTTTCTCCTATGTTTTCTTCTAAGGTTTTCTCCTATGCTTTCTTCCAAAAAGCCCTCTTTATTTTCTTTCATCTACATTTTGTGGTTTTCAGCATAAAGAAACTTCATCCGTTTTCTTAAACTTAGACATAAATATTTCATATTTTTTACTGTTATAAATGATTCCGTTTTTAAGTTTTGATGTCCAGTTGTTGGTCGCTGCTCTATAGAAATGAGATTGATTTTTCTGTGTTGATTTTGTAGCCCGTGACCTTGCTGAACTGCAACTTAGCTGTAGGAGTTTTTATTTTTGTAGATTCCTAAGAATTTTCTACAGAGACAAGCTTTGGTCTCTGTAGAAGGAAAAGTAGAGACATACTTTTCAATCTGTTTGCTTTTATTCATTTTTCTCCCCTGATTGCATCAGTTGGAACTTCCAGTCATGAGTGGACATGCTTGACTTATTGCCAGTCTTAGGGGGAAAACATTCTATTCTTCACCTTTAAGTATGACGTTAGTTGTAGGTTTTCTTTAGACATCCTTTATTAGGTTGAGGAAATGCCCTTGTATGTCTAGTTTCCTGAGGGTTTGTATCATAAATCACTATTGAATTTTGTTGAATGTGTTTTCTGCAATAGTTGATATGATCATGTGGTTTTTCCTCTGTAGCTTGTTAATATGGTGGCTGGTGGCTGACATTGATTAATTTTCAAATACTTAACCAGCTTAGCACTCTTATGATAAACTATGTTTATTTGTGGTGCATTTTTCTTTTTATGTATTGCTGGAATTAATTTGCTAATATTTTGTCACAAAATTTTGTATCTACATTCATGAAGGAAATTGATCTACAGGTTTCTTTTTTTGTGCTTTCTTTGCTTTTGGTGTCAGGATACTGCTGGCCTCATAAAATGAGTTGGGAAATATTCCCTTCTCTATTTTCTGGAAGAGACTGTGTAGAATTTGTGCTATTTCTTCTTTAAATGTTTGGAAGAATTTGCCAGAGAAATCATCTTAACTGGGAGATTTATTTTTGGAAAGATCTCTTTTTATCTACAAATTCAATTTCTTTAATAAGTATAGGACTGTTTAGGTTATCTATTTTATCTTGGGTGAGTTTTGGTCGTGTATGATTTTTGAGGAATTTGTCCATTTCATCTAAGTTGATGAAGTTTATTTGCCTGGAGTTACTTATATCATTCCTTTAATATCTTTCTAATGTCTGTCATGATAGCCTTTCTTTCATTCCTCATATTGGTAATTCAGTCTTTTCTCTCTCTTGTTCTCTTTTTCTTTATCAGTCTTGCTAGGTGTTTATCAATTTTATTGATATTGTAAAAGAATCAGCTTCTGGTCTCATTGGTTGGTACTACTGTTTTCCTGTTCTCACTATCAGCGATCTCTGGGCTCTCTCTTCACCCTTCTGCTTGCTGTGAGTTTGTTTGGCTCTTCTCTTTCTCGTTTCTTAAGATGGAGTCTAAGATTATTGATTTGAAACCTTTCTTCTTTTCTAATGTAACTGTTTACTGCTATAAGTTTACCTCTGACTATTGCCTTCACTGTATACCACAGATTTTGATATGTTGTGTTTTCATTTTCATTCCGTTCAAAATATTTTCTAATTGCCCTTGAGGCTTCTTATGTGTTTAGATAAGAAGTACGTTGTTATCTATTTAGAGTATTTAGAAGTACGTTGTTCGATTCAAACTGTCTGGAGATTTTCCGGTCTTCTTTCCGTTACCAATATCTAGTTTGATTCCATTGTGCTCAGAGAACATTGTATGGTTTCAATATAAATCTGTTAATATTTGTTTTATGACCCAGTATATTCCCTATGTTGATGAATGTTCCAGTTCACTTGAAAAGAATGTATATTCTACTTTTGTTAGGTTGAGTGATATACAAATGCCTTTTAGATCCAATTGATTGATCAGTTCTACTGATTTTCTGTCTACTAGTTCTATCAATAGCTGAGAAAGGAGTGTTGATGTTTCCAACTATAATTAGGGATTTGTCTGTATCTCTCTTCAGTTCTGTCAGTTTTTGCTTCATGTATTTTGGAGCTCTGTTGTTAAGTGCATCCACATTTAGATTTTTATGTCCTCTTTATGAATTGATCCTTTTATTATCATGTAAAAACCCATTTTATCTCAGGTATTTCTTTTTGCTCCGAAGTCTGTTTTGTCTGGTATTAATAAAGCCACCCAGCTTTCTTTTGGTTAGTATTTGAATGATATATATTTTCCCATCTTTTACTTTTAACCTATTTGTATCAACATATTTGATGTGTCTCATAGACAGCAAATATTTGCAGGGGATTTTTTTTAATCCATTCTGATGATCTCTACATTTAAATGAGTGCATTTAGACCATTTACATTTAATGTAATTACTGATATGTTTGGATTTAGATCTGCCGTTTTATCAGTTTCCTGTTTAATCTCTTTGTTCTTCATTGTTTGTTTCTCTGTTTCCTCCTTTCTTGACTTACAGGTAAACATATTTTGTATTCCATTTTAATCTTTCTTCTTTTTAGTATATATCTCTCTGTATAGCTTTTTTATAAGTGGTTGCTCTAGGATTATATTATGCATACTTAATTTTTCACAGTCTACTTAGAATCATTACTTTACAACTTGAAGTAGAATGTGAAACCTTACTACTATTTTCCTTTATCTTCAACCATTTAGGTTGCCGTTGACATATATATTTTATATATAGAATATAACTAATTTCTCCAAGTCACACAGCAAGTGAGTGGCAGAGCCAGAATCCCCCCAGACAGCCTGAGGCCAAAGCCAAGAGCATAATCACTTCCCAGTGGTGCCCTTGGTTCCAATCTGGACCAGTAGAAAGCCCCATGGACTGGACCCACCAAAGAGCCCAGAGCTGGCTATAAAATGCCTTGACCCCCAGAGATGAAAAGGTCACCCCCTCAGACCAGGACCCTGAGGAGAACACATTGGATTTCACCTCCCTCTGACCCTCTTGGCTGGAAGTCTTTGTGTTGTGCACAACTTGCCCAGCGGCTCATGGCAGCCCTACCCTAGGGTTCATGTCTCAGCCAGAAATGGCTCTGTTTTTCTGGGCCCTCCCAGGCTTTTGGGAAGAACCAGAAAGGTCTTTGCAAACTGAGAGATGCTCTTCTAACCAGAAGAGAGAAGCTCACACAGCATTCGGCAGGAGCTACCTGGCATCTCTATCATCTTGGCTGGCAGGCTGGGCACCCCACTCTTGCTTCTTTGGCTCAACTCCCTCCTTCTCTTCTCCCTCATCCTTCGAGGCTGAGGAAGAAAGTGAATCCCTCGCCTGTCATCTTTCTGCACAGTTGGCATCGACAAGTCCTCAGGCAAAGAGACCGGCCCCTCCTCTGACAGAAAACTAGTTCTAGATAAATGAGTATTGGTTTTGCTCTGTTTGTTTCTCATTTGTAGCTATCCTTTGATTTTTTTCCCTGCAAAATTGGTTAAGCAATGATAGCATGGTCTGGCCCTGCAGTTGCATTGATTGGGAAGCTCCTGGAGTCTGGGTCTTTTGATAGGTTTTCTGTTTTGTTTAGCTTTCCACCCCATCCCTAACTCACTGCCTCTTCTCTATTTGCGGAGGGGTGGAAACCAACATATACAGAGCATCTAGTAGTGCCAGGCACTGTGCCGGTGATTTATGCCAGTTATCTCATTCTGTCCTCAAAAAACAAAACAAGCCAATGTGGCAGGTATTATTCTTTCTACTTTGCAGATGAAATTGAGGCTCACAGAAGTTCAGAAACCTGTTCAATATTGCACAGCCAGAAATCAGAAGAACCAGGTAGGGAACCCACTGTTTCCCCTGCTAGCTATGTGTGTTTTATCACTGTCCAGTTCACCATGTGGCCTTCAGCAAACGGTCCTCTCTAGACCTCAGGCTGCCCCTCTGTGAAATGGAGAATGCCTGAATGACACTCAGAGGCCAGTGATATGGTATGGGTTATTCTGCCAGATGGGGAGATTCTGAGCTCATTACAGAAAGGTCAAAAGCAAATGGCGGAGACGTCTTGGAAGATGGTGGCATGAGCAGGGCGGCAGAAATCTCCTCCCAAAACCATATATATTTGTGAAAATACAACAAATACAACTATTCCTAAAAAAGAGACCAGAAGATACAGAACAACAACCAGGCTACAGCTACACCTGCAAGAACTCAGTGCATCACGAAGCAGGCGCACAGCTAAGCAGGAAGGACCCCAGAACCCACATCAAGGGCTGGAAAGCACGAAGGGGACCAGAAGGCACCCAGCAAGACTTCCAACCCCCGCAGTGCTATAGGCTAGGCTGAGGGCAACCCCCCACACAGGCAGCTCCGGGGATTATCCCAGAGACTGCCTCCCGGTGGGCGAGAAATTAGTTCAGGCCCCAGAGAAGGGCAAGGAGAACAACAAGCAGGAAGAGACTTTGTTCTCCTAGCTGACACACGTGGCATCTACCAGCGACCACTTCTATCACCATGAAAAGACAGAGGAATATGGTACAGACAAAGCTTACCTAGACAACCCCAGAGAGAGGGCCTGATGGGATAGATTTACACAATCTTCCTGAAAAATAATTCAGAATAAAAGTCATAACATGCTGATGGATCTACAGAGAAATATGCAAGAGCTAAGGGAGGAAGTGAGGAAAGACAATGCAGAAATCAGATAAGCAATCGATGGGCTTAAGAGCAGAATGGACAAGGTGTAAGAGACTGTTAATGGAATAGAAATCAGACAACAGGAATACAGAGAAGCTGAGGCAGAGAGAGATAAAAGGATCTCTAAGAATGAAAGAATATTAAGAGAACTGTGTGACCAATCCAAATGGAACAATATTCACATTATAGGAGTACCAGAGGAAGAAGAGAGAGAAAAAGGGATAGAAAGTGTCTTTGAAGAAATAATTGCTGAAAACTTCCCCAGGCTGGGGAAGGAAATAGTTTCTTAGTCCACGGAAGCCCACAGATCCCCCAATACAAGGGACCCAAGGAAGACAACACCAAGACACATAATAATTAAAATGGCAAAGATCAAAGATAAGGACAGAGTATTAAAGGCAGCTAGAGAGAGAAAAAAGACCACCTACAAAGGAAAACCCATCAGACTATCATCAGACTTCTCAACAGAAACCTTACAGGCCATAAGAGAATGGCATGATATATTTAACGTAATGAAACAGAAGGGGCTTGAACCAAGAATACTGTATCCAGCACGATTATCATTTAAATTTGAGGGAGGGATTATACAATTCCCAGAGAAGCGAAAGCTGAGGGAACTTGCCTCCCACAAACCACCTCTACAGGATATCTTAAAGGGACTGCTCTAGATGGAAGCATGCCTAAGGCCAAAAAGAGGTCACCAGAGAAAATAAAATCATAGCAAAGAAAAAGCAAATGGCAAGGGTGACAGTGAGGGGGAAAGGGAGCACAGCAGGATGGGGGAGCTGGGACTGTGGAGAGAGACTCGTGGGGGACAGAGGAGGGGGCTGGCACACAGGTGTGCTTACTGGGTGGGCAGTTCCCAGGGCCAGTCAGTCCTGCTCTTCATAGCAACAAATAGGAGGTCTGCTGTTTTCTCCCCTCCCTCCTGATGAAGTCATCCAGTTGCTGGGCATTGCAGAAACCTGCCTTTAGAGCAAACCTCAAGAACTCAGAGCTAGAAAGTTCCTGTGGACCAGAAAAGCCCTGTGTGATACCTGGGTCTTGGGACTTAGCATGCCTACAACTCCTGGTATGTGTGTGGTGGGGATAGAGAGGAATTCTCTGTGGATTGGCCTAGCCCTCTGCGATGTTACCAGGTCTTGGGACTGCTTAGCCACACCCAACTGTCCGGGTGAGAAAGGGAGAGGGGGAGGAGGCTTCTGTGGGAGCAGCAATGAGGTAAGGCGGAAAGTCACTGGTTGAAGTCAGGAGACCTGGGTGCGATCTCCTCCCATCCCCACACCTCTTAACCTTATGACCTTGGATGAGCCACTTTACCTCTCACTTCTGAAAAATAACACAAAGCTATTATTTGGAGGTTTACCATCTTCCAGGAGATGATCTAAGTACTTTCCATAGGTTAACTCACTTAATCCCAGGAAGAGCATTATTCTTACTTTACACCCATGAAAATCGAGGAGAGTTTTGAAGATCAAACAAGGGTGACAATCAAGCAGTTTTCCAGTCTGTGTGTGTGTGCATGTGAAGGAGGACTCTGTGTGTGTGTGTGTGTGTGTATGTGTGTGTGTGTGTGTGCGCGCGCGCGCAGAAGGGCGAGGACCGTCACTGTAGAACTCAGCTCTGCCGGAGCACATCGGGGAGAAGCAGCCTCCCGAGCCCTCAGGGAGCCTCAGAGAGATACTGACGCCCTCCGTGGTCCCCTGCAAGTGCCCGACCACCGCACATCCATGCATCCACTCAATGCACAGATATTTGGGTGGGTCATGGGCCACACATGCTCAAGATGCCAGGACCAGAGACAAGAGAGAGAGCATTCCTGCCTTTGCAGGGCCTACATATGAGACAGAGAAATAGTAGTTTAAAAAATGCAGCATCTATGTTAAACCCTCATAGAGGAAATAAGTGCTTTGGAGGAAAAGAAAGCGGAGTCAGGGGTTCCACGCGGATGGCCAGGGAGGCCTGCTCACAGAGATGACACCTGAGCAGAGCCCCAAGCAAGGCCGGCAGAGGACCCGCAAGGACAAAGGCTGTGCGGGGGGCCAGCCCGGTGTGTCCGAGCGCCGCAGAACAGCCCGACCGAGGAGACCAAGCAAGTGGGGCCCGATCACCACCTGCAAACCACGTGAAGATACGGGGTACACTGTACACACGGCCGTGTGCCTTAAGAGATTTTGAGCTAGGGGGTGACATTATCTGGTGGCAAGCAGGAGGTGACAATGTACCTGCCAGAGTGACCTTTCTAAGATACTCATTGATCTCCCAATTCCTAGTCCCACCCTTTTATAGAACTCTTCAGAGGCTCCTCATGGCCTCAGGATAAAGGCCAGACTCCCAGGGGTGGCCCTGCCCCAGTGGCCTTCCAGTCATGCCTTCTCAACCCCCCACATACACCTTCCCTATTGCCCCTAAACCTTTATCCTCTCAACCTACTCACTCTGCCCAGAATATCCCCCTCCCCACCTAAGCTGTACAACCCCTGCCCACACCTCCATCTCGGCTGTCATCTCCCTCGGGGGTCCTACCTGGCCCCCCATCAGGCAGCAGGAGAGGGCCCTGCACTCGGCTCTCACAGCCCGAGCTGATGGCTGGGCTGTCAGAGCATCTATCCCGGGAACAGTAATTACCTGTTCTCTCACGAGTCTCCACCACACACAGCAAGCTCCTGTGGGCTGGGACTAGAAATTATGGCCAGTACGTCTCCATTCCCTAGAGCTGTGCCTGACAGATGCATAGCGTGTGCTTAGCAAACACTGAACGGATTAGTAATATCCAACCCAGGCTGCCCTCTCTCTCCCACGTCTACTCCATGAGGCTCTGGTTCCCAGGGTGGGGGTGGAGGACCTGAGGAGAAAACCCCTTTTATCTTCCCCAGGGAGACGCAGCACGGCTGGGCCAGGCCAGCTCTGAGGGGGCTGGGAGCCGAATGTGAGGCTGACTTCCAGAGGCAACCGGCCCGCAGAGCTTGGAAACGGCCCGGTTACATTTATAGCCATGTTCTTATTAAGCACAGGGAGAGGAAAAATGAATCATACCCCCTCCTCCCACCCTCAGCCTGGAGAGGTGGAGGCCACCAGCCAGCCTGGCCTTATATCTCAGGAAACTTAAAAGTCAGAAGTGCTCAGGGCCAGGCTTGCATCACCAGGGACAAGAGAGAGGAATGCAGCTTCTCAAGCAGAGCCCTGCCCTATGTCCGCCAGGGTCCTGGCTGAGGGCAAGGGCTGGTGGAGTGGGAGGGGGAGGTGCAGCGCCCCGAGAAGTCCTAGGAATAGGTCCCTCAATCCAGAGCTGCAGCGAGTGCTGTGTGACCTTGGGAAGGTCAGGCGACCTCTCTGAGCCTTTGGATGACACACTTCCTCTTGGGGAACAGAGCTTAGGTTTCCTGGGAATGCACCCACAAGACATGAGATTTTGCCTCTCTTCAATCCTCCCATTTTACAGAAAGGGAAAGAAGAACCCAGAGGGGACCCTGGTTACCAGACTCCCAGTAACCACTGCCCTGATAGATCAGAAGTACAGTGGGTTCCCAGAGCAGGCTGGCCCTGAAGATGAGGCCAGCGATGTCATTTACAACCACGTCTTCATAGCATCCTCACCTAACTGCTAATCCAGGAGCCATGGTGCCCATCACCCCCTGGAACAGAGCAGGGGCCTTAGCAAGTGTCCTGCCTCCCCTGTGCTTACTTCCCCGGACAGCGTGGGGCAGGGGGAGGCTGGCCACGCCCATTTCACAGGGGGAGTAACGGGCACAGCCCACCTGCCGGGACTGGAACTTGGATGGGGCCTTCTGCACACCTCAGGCCTCCTGAGCTTTCTTTTTGTATGTGTAATTGATTTCAATGAGATTTACTGGGGTTTCTAAATGCTTTTTTTTTTACCATGAAATATAATACAAATACCAAAAAGTGAATAATCCATAACTGTAGAGCTTAATAGGTTATATAAAGTGAACACCCAGGAAACCACTTTCCAAGCTCCAGGAAATAGGATGTTGCCAGAAGGCACCCATACTTACGCCAGCTCCTCCCTCCCCACTCAGGAAACCCACATCCTGGCCTTTAGGAGAGGATTTTTTTCTACCCTGTACTGAGCCCACTTACCTGGGAATTCAAGAGAATGAAAAATACTGACCTAGAAGGCAGGAGGCATGGCTCTGTTTCCACTCCCCTCTGAGGGCCTCGGTTTCCTCTTCTGTAAAGTGGAGGACTGGGCCCGTCCAGCTGCAACAGTTGAGAATCCTACACCAGCAGGAAGAAATCCTGCTGGGGGATCTGTGTGTGCAAGGGTGAGAAGCAGGTATCAGAGGGCACTGCTTGGAGTGCTGTTTCCTTCCTTCTCCGTCAATCCAGGGAAGTGGTGGTGTCCCCTTCTACCGGGGTGCTACGACCATGGGGAGCCTCTTTCTGTCTGCCTTGGAGATGGATTTGGGGTTCTTGCCTGCCTGGAGATCTGTGGAAACCCTGAGATTCTCCAGGCTTATCCCCAACCCCACCAGGAGCCTTTTGTTCAGTTCTGAGCATTTGCCTTAAAATAAAAAAGGAACAACCCAGAGGCTAAGCAGAACTTCGTTCTTCCTGTCATCACAAGCTCTGCTATGCCCTCCAGTCATCTGCCCGTGTAAGTCCCGGTCTGGCTGACCCAGCACGCCAGAGTTCTGCAGCCTGAAGGGAGGGAAGTTCACACCCGCAGAGAGAAAGGGGAGAAGGGAGAGGGTGGGGAGGCGGAGGCAGCACTTCCTTAGCCCCTACTGTGTGCCAAGCACTTGGCATTCATCTATCTGGTTGAATCAGCTTCCTCACACATTTGGAAACAATATTAACACCTCCCTTTTCCCAAAGGAAGACACCAGTCTTGTAGTGTAAGCAGCTTGCCCAAAGTCACACTGCTCCGTAGTGGTAGAGGCAGGCTTAGAAACAGGGCTGTCTGACTCCACAGTTCTTTATTCTCACCCCATGCCCAAGCCTGGCATGGAAACAAGAAGAGAAGTCAATCTCTTCCCAAGCCCTGGCTCCTTCCAGCCCTGGCAGGGAGGTAATGGTGCTGGTGAATGAAGGGGTAGATAAGCTATCAAAGGAAAGCAGGGGTGATGGAAGGTGAAATGAATTGAAGGAAGAATGAGAGTTGGGTGGGGGTGAGGAGGTGGGCAAGGTTTCAGAGAACAGGCTGAGGTTTCCATCTGGGGGAACTCGGTCAATGCGGGAAACAAAATCCAAGATAGGAAAGAGCAGGTGTGATGGCAGAGGACCTCTGTTGTGAAAACTTTAGCATCTTACTTTTCACTTCTTTATCCTATGCAGGGGGCCTGCTATGGAATGTGAGCTCTATAAATGGTGGATAGGTGGGTGGATGGATGGATGGATGGATGGATGGATGGATGGATGGATGGATGGATGGATGGGTGGACGGGTGGATGGGTGGATGGATGGATGGATGGGTGGATGGATGAATGGATGGATGGATGGATGGATGGATGGATGGATGGATGGGTGGGTGGATGGGTGGATGGGTGGATGGATGGATGGATGGATGGATGGATGGGTGGATGGATGGATGGGTGGATGGGTGGATGGGTGGGTGGATGGGTGGATGGGTGGATGGGTGGATGGATGGATGGATGGATGGATGGATGGATGGGAGGGAGAGGGGAGGGATGGAGAAATGAGTACATTTACAGCCAAAGATCCTCTGGGTCTCCACTACATTCCAGGTGGGGATAGAGAGAGACACACACATCTGAAGTATCCTACAAACAAGTCACGTTGCCCAGAGAAGCCCAACTAGGCTCCCATGGACAGTATTCCTCGGTCTGGATCTCCTCCAGCGCCCCTCCTCTTTTTCCTCTCTCCTACTTTCCTACTCTGAACCCTCATTTCCTCCTCTATCTCCTTTCCCCAGTGGCTTTCCCCTCTTTCTCCTTTCCTCCAGACCCTAGGAGGCAGGATGCTTCTTGAGCCCAGGAACAATGGCTGAGAGCTCTGAACCCCTTTGCTCACACCAGCAGCTCCAACTGGCAGCGCGGGGAGCTGGCGCTGAGATGGGTCCAGACTGCCTAGGCACAGGCCCCTGGGCTCCCTGCTGAGCGCCTGCGGAGGGAGAGGAGCCCAGGGGGGCCTGATTCCCATCTCTAGAAAATGCTGAAACCATCCAACTTCCCAGCCCTGCTGGGCCCCTGCCGCCCAGCCAAGGTTAAGGCTATGGCTTCTCAGCAGTAAACTGTGATTGCTCCATTGCCTTTCCTGCTGGATGATTTCAGTTGAATAATTTTGCATGATCTCAGCACAGCGTGAGAGTTCCAAGCTGAGGATGAAGGGCTTGCACCACTGGGGATGTGTAGAATTGGAATCGAAAGAGCTCCTTACAAGCTGGCCTCTGCCAAGGACTGGAATTTCCTATACCCATGGTTGCTGGTCACCACTAGTTACAGCAGCCCCTCCCTCTGGGCACTACTCTGAGTGGCCCCCAAAGGGAAAGGGCCCGTGGGTGGCTCCCGGCCTTGTGTGGGTGTTGCTGGGCCCCACGTTTAATGTGGGTCCAATGTTGATCAATGTACCCAGCACTGTACTGGCATTACCTCTCTGAATGTCCACCCCCTCTAGCCTGCCCCCCAGCCCCCTCCCCACCAACACATACACCATGGAAGTAGGTGTTGTCATCCCAATTTGCAATGAGGAAACAGAGGCACAGACTCGCCAGAGACCCCCACCCATTAAGGGCTGATGGAGCCCAGGACTGACAGACTTTACAAGCAGGAATGCTCATAACTCCAAGAGGAGGCTTTGGATCTGGGTTGAGGTGGAGATTCCAACCTGGAAGACCCCTCTAAGAGATGAGCAGAGTCCAACAGCGGAATCTAAGGCATTTCCCTGGAGGAGGAGGAATTGGGAAAGAGGGAAGTTATAAGATCTGGAAGGAACTTAGAGTCATCAGGACACTTAGAAGGCTTGGAATCATCTTCATTTTACAGATGAATTTCACCATCACCCCAGAGAAGTCAAGTGGCTTGGACAAGGTCACACAGCAGGGGAGCTGAGACCAGAGCCAAGTGCTCCCAAACCCCGTGACCCAGCCTGGGCTGGGCTTCCCCCTTCCCATAAAGCCAGCCCAGCTATAGCACCAGCAAGGCAGGGTCAGGTTGGGGCCCGAGGGGGAGGAGTGGGGGCGTCTCGGGCTGGGCTGGGCAGGGAGGGTCACCCCTCCTGCTGCCCCACCCCCGCTCATTGCTATTCCTGGCCTCGCCCCGCGCTCCCCTCCCCGTGGAAACCCAGTGATGCCAAGAGCTGGAATCTGGACGGTTTCCCAGCATTTGGGCTGTTAATTAAAACTAATAAATCTGCCACTTGGAGTTGGGTTAAAGAGGAGAAACAGTGAAGTAGGAGAGGGAGAGGGAGGTGAGGAGCAGGGCCCCACACACAGCCCTGCTGCCGTTTTTCCTTTCAGTTCTGGCCGCTGAGTTATTTTCTCTATTGGCCACTTACTCATTCCACGCTTGATTCTCCCAACTGCCAGTTCCAACCTCCTCCTAAGCACATTCCGCTTCATCCTAAGGAGGGGTCGGAGACTTGTCTCCACCATCCCTTGCCACTCCATGGGGCTGAGCAAAAAGCAGGCGGTCCAGCTGGGGCAGACCTGGGTTCGAATCCCAGCCTTGCTACTTGCTAGCAGTGTGACCTCTGGTAGTCATTTTTCTTCCCCATGCTTCCCTTCCCTCGCCTCTAAAACACAGATTATTTCCTACTTTGAAAAGTTACTGTGAAGATGACATGAGAAAATATGTGCAAAGAGCCTGTTACAAACTATTAAGCGATCTCTCTCTTTCTGGGCCTCCGTAATTTCCTACCTTGACCTCCAATTCTTTCTTTCCCATCTCCCTAACTCCCAGAGATTCTCACAAACATTGTAAGTCATATATTAACAATAGAAATAATACCACCTCATATCTGTAAATCGTGTTTTAATTCACAGAACTCCCTCACTGGACTAGGGGCTACTCTGGGCAATGATAGCGTCTGACTCCTCTTAATGCTCTCAGGGCCTGCCTCAGTGCCAGACACACAGGAAGTGCTCTATTAACATTTCTTGGATGAATGAATGAAATGATTTTGCATCTGGAGGAGACATGTATTCCACTTGTCTGCCCGATACTCTGCCCCTTTCATCTAATAATAACTTCTTTTCTTAGGGAACTGTATCTCCCCACTGCACGGTGTTCCTTCTGCTTCCTGAGACACAGACAGTCATGTGACCAGGCTGATCCAGTCAGAGCCTTCCCCGGTATTTTACTCCCTGAGATTGGTGGAGAGCCCCCTCTTTCCTGCTCAGTCATGAAGCCAGAGGATGGTTAGAACTGTCTAGGGACACAGCTTCAGCCTCTCTCGCTGGCAAAGATGAAGTCTTTTGCACAAAAAGACAGAGATGAGAGGTGAAAAGAGGGTGCCCATATTCACTGGTCCTGGCCTTACTATGACCGGGTTATGTGAATAAATGAAATTCCCCATTTGTTCATTTAACAATGAAACTGGGATCCTGCCATTCACAGGGACTGAGTCACAAAACACCTATTATCTCATCTAATCTTCTTAATAACACCCCAAGCCAAGCCAGGAGGGGTTTTTGTTTCCATTTTACAGATGAAAAAGTTGAGTCTATAGAAAATGAATTTATATCTTAAGACCCCACAGCTGGTAACAGTGAACTAGAACTGATAACAAAGACTAATATTTATCTAGAGCTGCAGGTGCTGTGACTAGGGGCTCACATGTATTATCCCATAATCATAACCCAGTGACATCCCTGCCATTGACATCTGTCCTTATCCAGTTGGAGAAACTAAGGTTGGAGCAGTTAAGTAAATCACCCAAGGTCACCAGCTAGTCTGTGGAGCCGGCCTAGGTCTGTCTGCCCAGAGCCAGTACCACTAGCCATCCCACTGCACTGCGTCCAAGGCCAGGACCCTTTCCAGCCTCCCAGAGGCTGCCTTTCTGGGAAAGGGGCACCTTTGGGCAGTGGAAGACTAAGAGCACAGGGAGATAGTGAGGTGTGCCAGCTGCACGCATGGCTTTGTGCAAAGGCTATAGGGACTCAGAGATGGCCAAGCCATGTTTCTTATCTCAAGGAAATCCAAAACAAGTCCATACCTTCCATGCTGCAAAGTATGAAGGTCCTAATGGAAGCACAGGTGAAGTTCTCTGAGACCCAGAGGAGGGACAGCGACTCCAGTTAGTGGATGAGCAACACCCAGGAAAGAGTCAGAGGGAAAGTGGCACTGAAGCATGACTTTAATACAGGTAATATGTGTACCTGTGGACACGGTGTGGCCCTCACATGGTGGGCACCACACGCAGGGGGACACGCTTAGGCAAACATTTCATGGTGGGATTCCAGCGTTGGGGGGGGTAGTGGGAAATGGACCCAGTTTTCTGAAGGGCCACGTGCATGGATGCAAAAAGACAAAGAGAAGATCAGAGAAGTGAGCCAGAGGCGACAAGTCAAGGGCCTGGACGCAGGGTGTAAAGTTTGGGCTTCTTGCAGCAAACAGTGGGGAGGCATTGGGGACTTTGGAGCAGAACAGCAAGACGGCCTGGCTGGAAGGTTACGTGGCAACTACACCCAGGACGGAAGAGAGGAAGGAACTGGCTTCCCCTGGCCAGTTAGGAGGCTAACAAGAAAGGCGGCGAGGACTGAAGGAGGCCCAAGGAGGGTGTGAGGAAGGGATGGCAAGTGAACCCAGCGACACTGTGGAGGTGGAATCATCAGGAAAGAGCATGTGTGGTAGAAAGAGCTCAGACTTGGGAACCAGGCCGGACTTGAACCTGGGCTGCCTGTCTCCAAGAGCTGATGGGCAGGTCATCGGGACCTGGAACAGACAGCGTGCTGTGAACTGTAAGTACACTCGTGGATTCATTGGTGCCATCTCAGCAACTAGAACTCGGTTTGACATCTAGGATGGGTTCAGTATGGAGAAGTGAATGAATGATCTGTGAATGAGTGAACTAATGAATGAACGAGGGGGGGAGGCAGGGAGGGGGGCACAGCAGCTTCGAGGGCTCCCTGTGGAGTGCTTGGCTTCCTGAGCCTTTTTCCCACCTCCCCTGCGCTCACTCCCAAGCCTGAACACAGCCTTGGGCTGAGCCAGGGTTTCCACAGCTGTAGAGCATTAAATAGAGGACGAGGGAGGGAGAGGGAGGGAAGAGGGAGAGAAGAGGGAAGAGGGAAGGAGGGTGGGAAAAATTTAAACGTAAAGAACTGCTTGCATCCAACGACCAGCATTCCTCCTCCTTCTGAGAAATGAGTACTTAGAAGCAAAGGCTGCTTAAAACCCAGTTAGCCCAGCTGTGATTAAAGCCATGCTGTGCTGGTTCCCCACCAGCCCTGCCAGTTTGGGGTGGGGATGGGGGTCACTCCCAGGGCTGGGACCTCAGGCTAGCCAGGGACCACCAATGGCCCAGTGCTTTCTTGATGTGGGCGGGCCCATGAGGCCAATGGTGTCTGAGCCCCTGTGTGGCCTGGGAACTGGGACTGTGGCCTCCAGGAAGCCTTCCCATTAGAATCAGTCCTTTCCTTCCAAACAGTTCATCACCAGTCAATAGCCACACTTTAAATACTATTGCTGTATCATAACTGTGCAACATTGTATACACATTCTCATCTGATCACCGCAACAGCACTGCAGTCTTTCCCCATTTCACAGATAAAGACGCCAAGATGCAGAGAAAGCGACTGTCCCCAGTCCCCACAGTAAGGTAGAAGCTGGTCCAACATGAGGCACAAAGAGGTGTCTGGCCACCTCCCACGGCCCCTTTCACATTTGTCCAAAATGGGACTTGGAGGGGAGACCCAGTGCGCATCGATCCTCGTGCCGGGAACAGAGAATGCCGCCCAGACGGCAGGGCGAGCAGAGAAGTCCCCAAAACAATCACAATGAAGAGGGTTCATATTACCGAGATTTTCTGTATGTCAGGCCTTCGTACGCACTAGAAACGAATCGACCCACTTAATCCCATGGTAACAACAGTTATTATCCACTCCACAGGTGAGTCTCCAGGAAGGTGAATGACTGGCCCAGAGTCACGCACAGACAGGACTCAAACCCAGACAGGTCAGCTCCAGAGCCCGTGCCCCTCCCCTGCAAACACACTCTGAGGGAGTCTTAGCACTGCCCCTAAGTTCCCCAGTTAATTAGACGGGGACGATGACAGTATTCGCTACAGTGTGAGTACAAAAAGCTAATTGAGAATATGGCTGTGGAAGCACCCCATAAACTGTCAGGTGCTGTGCAGTGGATTTTCCCATTATCCCTGGGGCTTGAGTGGCACCTAGGGAGCCATTTTTTGTTCAAAAGACAGGAGAGGAACTGATATAGGCGGGTGGGAGGCCAAGCAGGTGTATGGGACAGAAAGGCAGAGACTGGGGCAGGAGGTGCTAGTACAGTGCAGGGTGGAGATGGGCAGAAGTGGCCCTGAGTGCAGACTAGAGTTCCTGGGGCCTGCTGTGTGGTCTTGGGCAAGTCATTGCCCCTCTCTGGTCCCAGTTTCCTCTTCTGAAAATAAAGTAGGGAGAAGTGGGGATGTGCAGAGTGGAGTGAAGATGCTCCCTGAGGTCACTTCCAGGCTTACTGCACTGTTTTGATTTTACAGAGAGCTGGCCCGTAGCACAGTGGAACTCGGAACAGATTTTAGGGTGGGTCTTGGTACAACAGCCAGCTCTCTACAAGCGTTGCCACTGGAGGCCCAGAACGCCAAGAAATTATAAATGCCTTCAGCTTCCCCACCTCCATCCCACCCACCCCATACTCTACTAACTTCCTAAAGATACTGAGCGAATGGAGCATTGGGGAGACGCCACATGGAAAAGTCAGCGATCTCCTCTGAGCCTTAGTTTCCTCCTCTGTAAAAGGGGGGCAAGGGGACTAAGGCAAGGTGGTGGCTGGGGTCCCTTCCAGCTCTGCCAGCCTAGGGTTCTGGCCTTCAAATGAAGCTTATTTCTCCACAAAGTTATCTGCTTCTTGGGGGACAGCACTTAGGGGAGGGTACAAGCAGTGCTAACTCAATTCTTCCTGGGGTAGGGCATCCTCCAGAGGGAGATGAGAAGGGAGACAGGTGCCACACGGCTGTGGAGAGGAGGATAAAGGAGGCTTTCATACCTCCATGCTAGATTCTGGACCAGTTTGATGCAGGAATACCACTTCCTCCAGGAAGTTCCCAAGATTGTTCTTGGTGCTGACCCGTGAATACGTGACTGTCATACCCATCCCCTTCCCATCTCCAGCCTGTTTTTGTCCAGATGCACCCCTGCTCCCACAGCCATGCACTGACACCCCTGCCCTGCAAGCCCATGTCTTCCACTGATGGACCACATGCCCTCTGACCCCTGCCTGAGGCCTACTAGAGAAACTGCAGTCAGAGCTTCTGTCCTCTTTTTCAATTTCTTCTGCTTTGATTCTGCAGGTCCTTTGATAGCCTGTGGATTTCCAGGCTCTTCACAAGGAAAAAATAACTGAAGAGAACCCTGGGAAACAATGCAGAGCCTGCCTCCTCTTCTGGCCCGACGTTCTGGCCAGGCTCAGGGAAGGAGCCTGGGACCCCAGGGCCCCTCAGAGGCCTCCCACTGCGTGAGGTTCCCGGTGTGCTCGAACAAGGGAGACTGCCAAAATCAGCTTACAGAAAGTGTGGTATATATCACACCTTAACATCTAACAATTCAATGCTTTAACCCCAAAATTACAATGTAATATAATTACCCTATTAACAAGATAATTACAGGTTTATTTTTAATTAATTCATAATATGCTGCAGATGGTGTGGTCTGGTAATAGGACCAAGTTGAAAGTTATAGGATGAACAGTTTCTTCTGAGTCGGTCAGGGTAGGCCTGAGACAGGAGAAATGACCTCATGTGGGAAAATACCAAGAGTTGAATGTGAGAATGTGAGGCACAGCCTGAAAACTTCTGACCCTTCAGCCCCACCCCGACTCCCTTCTTCCATAGCAAACTCTGCTTCCAAACATGCCCACTCCCCCAAGATACCCTAAAATACAGACCAGGGAGGAAATTTCTAGATGAACCGTCCAGACTCCTCCATTGACCAGATGGGAGACAAAGGCCCTGCAAAGCAGAAAGAGCACTGAATTGGGAGTCAGGAGGGCCTATTTTCAAACGCACTTCCTTCACTTATTACTTAAGTGGCCTCCAAAAAGTCAGTTCACCCCTCTGAGCTGCAGTTTCCTCATTCATGAAATGGGCACAAATGAAGCCCACCTTGTGGAGCTGCCGGGAGGGATTAAGCAGTAGACGCAGGTGAGAGGATTCCCGCCCGGTCGGACGAGGGCGGCACCAGCAGGGTTAGCCAAGAACTGAGGTCCTACCCGGGCCAGGGCGCTGTGCTGCCCTGCTCTCACCCGGGCCCCCTCCGCAGAGCAGCAAGTGGGGCTGGAGGGTCAAGCAGCCCCTGATTCCGGAGCCAGCAGGGAGAAGCTGCGTCACCCGGCACAAGCCACGCCCCCTCTACGAAGCAGGCTTTCACCGTCAGACGTGAAATGGGGGAGAGCGAAAGGTCAGGGAGGAACTGGACAACTGAGGGGCATAACCGTGGGGCATCCTACCCTGCTGCCATCATATCCGAGAAAGGCCATCTGCACCCAAAGGCATCTCCCTATATCAGAGGGTGACACTGGCTCCAGCTCTGGGGATTAAAACAAACTGGGAGTATTTTGCAACCATCACAGAAGGTTCCCCCAGCAAGCCTGACTCTGGACCCCAAAGTCCCAGAGGTCTGCTCCAAAATAATATTTCCCTTCTGTCCCACAACCAGAGAAAGCAAATGCCAGGATTCCAAGAGTGTTGAATAGAATAGTAACACCCAATCCCCAGCTGCTCAGCCCTTCCTGGTGGGAGGGAAGAGCTGGGGAAGAACCTTAGGAGAAGGCAGGTAGGGAACCAAGAAACAACTCAAAGGTGTTCAGCAGGCAAGGGGCTCCTTCCCTGGCCCCCAGCCACCTGGAGCACAGAAAGACCGCTGGGCCGGGGGCTGAAAGCTTCACTCCCAGGTCCGGATTCAGTCTGAACCTGCACCCTCTCTCCAGGTTCATGCCCCTCCGGTCCCTCACCAATCCCTACCGCCTCGTCCACACACTGCTACTGAGGCTAGCCTTCTAGAGCACGGATGTGATCCCCCACTTCAGCTCTCATGACTCCCCACTGACTGTAGATGAATGAGAGAACTGTGTGGCTGATATCAGGCTCCCCTTTCTGGCCCTTACTCCTTCCTATTCTCATCACTAAGGGCTGAGGCTCTGCCCAGCCGTTACCCTCCCCTCTCTAGCCTCTACACCCTCAGCTCTCCAGGAAGACTGGTGTGCTTGCTTAGGTCAAATCCCGGCCCCAGCACCTGAACAAATGCCCATCCTGGCCTCTGGGGCCTTCCTCAAAGGCAGGACCCCACTCCCTCTCTCAGTGCCTCAGTGGTGGACCCGCAGGCCATTAGCGATAGGAAAACAGCTTTTAGCGGTTGAGTGCTTTGGAGGTCAGCCCCTTCTCTTGTGGGAGAGGACGTGGAGGCCTGAAGCTCCGGGCAGGGAGGAAATGGACCCCAGCCCCAGGCCATACGGTGGAAAAGAAATAAAAGGCCGTCTTCCCTCCAAGGGCTGCAGGGGCACCAGTGCTTCAGAGAAAACCCTGTTTCCGTTAGAGCAACAAGATAATGTGGCCCCCAGCTGCCACCGCTCTCCAAGGAAGCCCCTCTCACAAACCACCCTATCTCAGCCTACCAGGGAGACCTCCGCCCATCCGCAAGATGTTACAGGACAGAACAGCTACCTGGGCTCCCGGACACATCCCATCATAGGTCTCATGGCTGTTCCTCACCCCACCAGTCGCCTTCCTGCTGGTGCGGTCAGTAGCTGAGCCCAGGCCTCTCGAGTCACCCAGCTTGGCCCCAGGGCTTATCCCAATATTGTCCCGCCCACCCCTGGCCAGACCCCATCTCCCACCCCTTCCCACCCAGCCTGACCCTTCCTCCAGAAATTCCTCTCAGCCGCCCATCGGTTGTCAGCAAATGCAGTCAACCCTCCACCTCTCCCCTGAAGGTTCCCTTCACCTTCTTGTTCGAGGAAGAGTGGTCCTCCTCTGAGAACACACGTTCTCCTCCAACCCTCTCAAGTGATATCTATTTTCTCTCACACTATATATGCCTCTTTGCTCCTCAATTTCATTTCCCAGCAATTTCCATGGCTTCTTCCTTGAGCTCCTTTGGAGGGCGCTGCACCAGACACCTACCACCGCCTCTGCCCTCAAGGCCGCCAGGCCCGGACCTCCTTCCCTGATGAGCTGTCCACTCACTCACCGTCTCCTCCATCAACAAACACCCCGTCTCTACTGTGAACACTCTGACCTTCGCCGCCTCTCCTTCCGCCTCACCTCCTCCAGCCCCCAATGCTAGCAGCGCTCTGACCTCAGTGAGACACCCTTCCCCTTTGTCACAGTCTGTCATCCTTGACATGTACAGCCTTTCCAGCCCGAATGCTGTGGGTCAGCACTCCAGCCATTCCACTCCAAGTGTTCTCAAAGCCTTCGTCCTTCTCTGCTTTTGTCACATTGCCTGGCAAGACCCTGACTCTCATTTAACCCAACTATGCACCTACTTGGTGCTGGCCCCTAACAGCGGAAAGCCACTAAGGAGAATCAGGACCCACTTCATGCTCATGGGCTCTTAAAACTGCCAGACACTCCCAGTTCCCTGGAAACTTCGCTTTTTCACTGCCTGAGTCAACCGCTTCCCACCTTCTCTCCTCCGATCTCTAACACGTCTCTGCATCCCTCTACTCTCGTCTGATGGTTCTGTTCCATATTTCACAGGAAAACAATTGACTCAGAAATAAAAGGTCTCCGCTTCTCTCTTCCTCACCTTCCTCTCATACCCCATCCTGCCCGCCGCAGAAGTGCAGAGCCCCTGCTCCCGTGCACCAGCTTCCCCACGGAGCCCTCTACCACCTCCGGGCAGCTCGAGGACTTTGCACCCATCATTGGCCCCTTTCTCTCCTGTGCAACCATCCTTCCTTGCTCTGCTGGAACATTCCATCACCACACAAACAAACCTTGATAGAGCGCATCTTAAAAATGCCTCTCTAGCCCCCACATCCCCACCTGCAGTTGCCCCGTTTTTCTCACTTGCCTTCACAGCAAAACTCCTCCAAAGAGTTGCACATATTCACTATCCCGACTCCTTTCCCGCCATTCTTTCATTATCTCCAACCAGGGTTTGTCACCGCCTACCCACTGACACAGCTGCACTTGATGAAAGTCCACTTGTGGGTCCTCACCTTGTTTAACATCTCAGGAGTATTCCTCATGGTTGACCACTTCCTCCCTTTTGAAAGCTATCACTTCTCTTACTTTCTTGACAACACACTCACCTAGTTTGCTTCTTCCTTCAGGGCCATTCCTTCTCTTTCTCCTTGTCAGGCTTCTCCTCTCCCTGGGCCCTAAATCTTGGGGTGCCCCCGTCCCTGTAAGCTTTGTATGAACCCTCTCTCCTCAGGCGATCTCAGTGACTCACACTGCCTCCCATGTCACCCAGAAGCTGATCGCCTTCACGTGTGTATCTGCAGCTCTGACCACTCCCACAGGCTTGTTTACCCACCTGCCTGTTCAACAGCTTCCCCTGAACATCTGAGGCATCTCAGACTCAACCGGCCCAAAAAGGAACCTTTGATTTCCCCTACAAATCCGTTCCTTCTTCTCCCGATAAGCCTCTGTAACTCAGGAAGAAGCACCTCTCCCCACCGGGGACTCAGATGCATGAAGAGTTACCCTTGATCCTTCCTTCTGCCACACCAGACAGTGAGTCCTGTCGGCTCCGCTTCCTAAACACGCCCCAAAATTGACTGTCCACCACCTCCACCGCTAGGGCCCAATGCTAACCTCTCACCTGCACCATCACATCTGCCCCCGCCGGCCTCCCTGCTGCTTCACAAAGCAGCCACAGCAAACTTCCCAGAGTGTAAGTCGGGTCCCTCCGTGCCCCTGCTTAAACTCTCCAGCGGCTTCCTGTTGCAAGCAGTATAAAACACCAATACCGGTCGTGATGTCCTGCAACAGGCTCCCCTGGGAAGACTCTGGGACGGGACGCAGCGTGCAGGAAGTCTACTGAGGAGCTCTCACGATCATGCCTGTGGAGAAAGGGAGGAAGGGAGGGCAACACTGAACTGCGACACAGCTGTGACAGAGCTTCAGTCAAATCCCTCAGGAGCTCTGGAGCAGGGCTGGCCTTTCGAGTTGACCCAGGCGAGGAGGTCAAGCCTCATACCCTGCCTGACTTATGGCGGTCACGGGCCGTCTTCCCCCAGGCCTTTCCCTAAAGGGAGCAGCTGGCTGAAGTTCCTAGGAAGGCCCTCAGCCAAGAGTTCTGGCCCCTGAGGAGTGCAGCCCACCACAGCCTCTGCTGCGCGGGGCCCACAAGACCCGCCTGATCTGACTCCTCAGCCCCGTGGCATCTCCTGCTACCCTCCCAGGTTTACCCACCATCGTTCGGCCCCTAAAACTGCCAAGCGCAAGAACTTAGCTCTTGCTGCTGCTTCTGTGTCTCAGTTTCCCCATCTGTAAAAGGGAGGCAATCCTCGCAGCTTCCTCACGGGGTGGTTGAGAGGACTGAATGAGTCGGTATGTGTGACGGGCAGGGCCCAGCATGTGGAGGAGCCATGCGATCAGAAGCAGGGGTGGGACCATGACGATGTAATGACGGTGGAGGAGACGCTCCCTTTCCTTGGTGACCACCCTAAAATGCACAGGGCAGCCTCCCCACAAAAATGTCAGTAGTGCCAAGGCTGAGGAATCCTGGTTTGCAAGTTTATTTTCTGTTTCTTCCAGAATGAGAAGGTCTGTCTTACTATCTTATATCCACAATATCAATACCTTGTAGATGTTCAGTAAACATATTGACTGGCAGGGCCTGTATGTACTCGGTATGTAGTTAGATGGCCCCAAAATGTTTGCTGAGTGACTATGTGATAACTCAGGGACTTAAGAGCTATGCAGTCTTGGTGAGTCCTTTAACCTCTCTGAGCTTCAATCTGCGATTTGCTCCTCTGTGAAATAGAATAAATATTCATTTATTTATGAATAGTAAGGTCACTGAGCTCCTGCCTGACTGCTCTGCAGAACCATTCTGGGGATTCCGGGCTCTGTGGGTTCATTCCTTGGGACCTGCTGACGTGTCAGCGCCCCAGTGAAGTCTTCCCCGATCCTCCCCATCCCCAGCACCCTTCTACACTGAGTCTATCCTTCTTCGGGTTCAGGAAGCTCCTGTCCACACCTGCATGGTAATACTATTGCCTTAAATGAGCATTTAGTTCTCAGCCCTATCACATCCCCCTGCTTTTATAACAAATAGTTTGAAATGGCTCCTTTACAATCCTGAAATGAAATTCATGGATAGCATAACCTACCTAGACACATCATTTGAAAGTAAATCAACATAATGCCCTAACTGTAATATAAAAGTAAAATGAAGATCATTTATAATAAAATATCTGTTTCAATATGTAAATGCTCAAGTTCCACGACACCAGAAGACATAATGAAGAAGTCAGAGCTTTGTACCCACGCACTGGCTCACCACGAGGGCCACGGCCCCGCAAGCAGCCTGACACTCAGAGACGGTGTCTGGGACTCAAATACCACAAAGAGCCTTGCAATCAGCAATGTGATTTTCCAAAAATGATGAGTAACTCTTGGCAATATTTCCAACAGAACAGAGTACAGTCTTTCTTCAATTTACATGATAGTTGTATTCCACGAAAATTCAGTGTATATTAAATCCGTGACACAAATACTTTATATTTGTATATAAAACAGAGTTAGGTTCCAGGCTCAAATAATTACAAACAGGTTCTTCACTCACTTGAATGTCAACCAGGGTACTTGAAAGTCATGCAGGGTATGGGCTGATTCTTCATTGTGCTGGACTACTCCATTGTTGAGGGGCTTTTAACAACCCCGCCCCTTCCCACTAAATGCCAGTAGCATCCCCTATGGTAATTGTGGCCATGAAAAATGCCACCACTTGTTCCCAAAACTCTCCCTTAGGGACAGCAGTGTCATACCCGTGGAATATTTTTGTTCTAGTTTGTCTCAGCCAACTATAGCCACCAGGGGCAGATTAACTTGCCCCATCCGTCAGTGTGACCCTAGAACCTAGAAGAAGCTGGATACGTGGTGGGGGCCCAGCAGATACCGGCTGCTAGAGTATCTGCCTGCTGTACCCAGACCGTGACTCCTCATCCCAGTCTGAAGGTCACCTGCAGGTGGACAGGGCGCCAGCTGCTCTCTAAGCCACAGGCTGGGGGGTTCTTTGGCCTTCGGATGTGCCAGCCCACGTGCTAGGGAGGCCGATCATGCCGGGGAATTAACAGCCCAGAGACAACCCACCCCTGATGAGGATAAATCTCCCAACTTCTTCCCCTCTCCGTGGGACTGACCTGAGGCATCCAGCCCGGTGTCTCAGGGGGTCCCCAGGAGCCCAGCCCCAGCTGCCCACAGAGATAGCCCCACGTTAACACGCTCTGCCTGCCTTTCCCTCCCCATCTCATGCCCCACCCCCCAGTGTTTCCTGGGATGACTCCCAATAAATTACTTGCCCCCAGATTCTGTTTCACTTATTATTGATAACTAACACACTATCCCCAAATGGCTTGAAACAGCAACAATTTCTTATTTCCCTTGATTCAGGTGGGTCGGTATGTGGTTCATCAGAGGTTTTGCCTAGTCTCACCTGGAGGGTCTGCTGAGCTGGGAGGTCAAAGCTGACCACAACCCCATGCTGGCTCTTGGCTGGAGAGACTCCATTCTCCTCCTTGAAGCTCCTGACCCTGCAGCAGCTAGAATGGCTTCCTAGCATAATACCTCAGGAGAGTCCCCCACAATGGCAAAGGGGAAAGCTGCAAGGCCCTTGAGGCTGGGGCTCCAGATCTCAAATGACACCCTTTGCACTGCATTCTGTAGGTCCAGGCAAGTCACGGGCCACTCAGGGACTGAAGAAACAGACTCTATGAATGGGAGTTGCAGTAAAGGGGTGTGTGTGCGGGGATGGGAGGGATTTGTGACCATTAAACAACCTTCCTGTGGGCAGGGTAGTCTCGCACTAAGACACGTGCCAAATCAAGCAATGAAATGAGCAGATGAATGCCGGCCGCACTGCGGAGTGGAAGATGGAAGACGAGGAAGAGCATGTGGAAACGCCAGTGCATCCCCAAGTCGCTGGTGCTGATGTGGGTGTGCAGTCCCTGGACACACAGGCCGGGAGGCAGGTGAGACTGTCTTAGCATCTCTAGTTCCACCATCAAACTTGTATTTTTCCACAACACTGCATAATTCTCCAAAGATACAATTAAGGCAGAACATAAACAGTGTATGCCACACACCCGTAGGGGTCTGTAATTCAGGCATGTCACCAGGGGTAATTAAAACCTCCTCTGGAGACAGGAGGTCTTGAAGCAGTACCACAGCAGTGTGCCCGTCAAACCCAGGGTGGCAGCCAGGAACTCCTCAGGAAAGGAGACAGAGAAGGCGGAGGAGGCAGCCAGCCAGCCTTGGAGAATTCTCTAGGAGGCCTCGGCCAAAGACAATGGACCCCCACCTGCAGCAGCTGGGGGGAGTTTAATGTCAGCAAGAACTCTTAACACCGAGGGCCGTTTTTAGACCACAGCACAGGGCTGGATCCTTTGCCCATGGATGGGAGTGGAGAGATGGAGGGAAGCCTGGCTGGGACAGAAGCAGGATGTGGGTAAGACGGGCCCTCCGGTTGTGTGCTGTGTCTAAGCGAGGCTGAGGACCCAGGAGGGAGATACTTCCTATGTAAGGGAGAGAAGGGACCACTGAGCCTTGAAGACCTACCTACTCAGCACCAGGCACTGTGCTGGACACTGCACACCCATTCTCATTCAGTCTGCCCCCATTTTATAGACAAGAAAGCTGAGCCTCAGAAATGGGAAATGCTATGTTGAAGAACAAAGTTGCTGTGAGGCAGAGCACATGCCAAGGTGTTTGACTCCAAAACGGAGTGTCTAGAGGAGACCAGGGGGGGAGGTGAAGTGCCTAGACAGGAAGAAAAGAGGATGCTCTCCAGAAAGGAGGAAATAGTTCTGTCTTAAAATGTGTGAAGGCCAGTCACAGAAAAGAGACATGCCTTATTCTGCATGTCTCCAGAGATCAGAATCAGGCCAGCGAGTGGATGTTATCAGGAGGTAGGAGATATATTTCAGTTCGATATAAGAAAGAACTTTCTAACAGACAGAACTGTTCTACTCCAGAATAAATGGGCTGTATGGATAGGTAGTGAGCCCCCCATCCCTGGAGACATGTAATTAGCACACCCTGGCTGCTCACCATGAGAATTTCTGTAGAAAGGTGAGATCTGCTTCCCGTGTAGTCTCCTGGAGCTTGAGGTTCCCTGGGAGTGGCTGGGTGCCCTAGCTGGGGTGCCCCTGTTGGGCAGGGCCAGAGTCGGGGCAGGAGAGACTTGGTAATTAATGGGGCCTCTGGACCCAACTTTCTTCCCTGGCCTCGCAGAGCGTCAAGATATCCTCATCTCACCTGTTGCTCTGGCAGAGCCACTGGCTGGGGGAAAGAGAAATCAAGAGGCCCCAGCCCTGCCTGCGTGCTGAATGGCCACGGGCTAACCCTCTGACCTTAATCAAACGCTCGGAGCACAGTGGCTGCATGGATGCAGCTGTTTTCTCCAGCTACAATTACTCTGGAGAAAGTTCCTTTGGTGGCAAGAGGCAAGGGGGGAAGACAGAGGCAGCAGACACGGAACGGTCCTAGACGAGCCTGGGCTCTCAGAGCTTCAGCTGCCTGGGAGGGGAGACCAAGGGCCATGATGTCCAGGCTCCGGCGGGGCTGGGGAAGTGGACCATCAAGGCCACAAGTCTTTGCTCCCCAAACACAACCCCTATTCTTGGGGGGTAGGGGTGGCACACAAGGGCCATCTGGAAATTGCGGGGGAGGCTGCTGTCCACCCTGGGACCCCTGCTCTCCCCTATTCCCCTCAACCATGTCACCCTGTGTTTCCTCTGGGCGCCATCAGCCTTAAAAGTGGAGGAAGGGTGGTATATATAGAACAGCTCCACTCTCAACCCGCAGTATCATTCCCACCTTCAGAATCTAACTAGGATTGTTGCCTTGTGAAGGAATGTCCAGAGCAGGGTGGCCTACGAGCCCCGACAGCCCCCCTTCCTTTGCCCCCTGATACTCCTCCGCACTCAGAAGAGCTTGGGGTGGGCAGGAGCTGTGGGCCCTACACCTGTCTGTTGGGAGGCGTGGAGGCTCCCTTCCGGGAAGAAGAACCCAATGGGGGAGACACAGACCCTACCCCGAGGAGCTCCCAGTCCGATGTGGGAGACCGAGGTCTGAGGTCAAGGACCCTGTCTGAGGGGAGAAGACAAACACAGAGACGGACTCACAAAGACTCACAGCGAGAGAGCCCTCTGCCCTCGGTCACACTTGTACGTATCAGGGCTGAGAAGAGCAGCGCATTGCAGAAGAAAAGACCAAGCTCAGTCCTGGGGCTGCGCCTGAAGAAGTACAGTTCAGAAGCGCTTTACTTCCTCTAGACACTGTTTTAGAGCACAGAAGCACTGGTCCACCCAGCGGTGGGAGCCAGGGAAGAGCCTCTTACGAATTTAATCCTTAAGCAAATTTACAAAATTGTCACGGATTTGCAGGAAGCCAAGGGAAGTGGTTTCTGGGGCAGCTGGCAGCCGCTGCGGGGGGAGGCAGGCGGGGAGGGAGGAGGCCGGTGCCTCACGGCCCCTTCCCAGCACCGCCCGGCAGGGCCCCGCTGCTCTGCGTCCCTCCTCTCAGTGTCTCTCTAGAAGCAGAATCTAAAAACCAGTCCATCAGCCGCTAAGAGAAATAATTCTAAGATACCGAGTAAGTGCTTCTAGCGTGCTGAACACTGAACATACATTAACTCATCTCATCTTTTTTTTTTACATTTCTTTCACCTTTACTGAGGCATAATTGATGAAAAAACGAATCATTTCATCTTCATAAATGAAGCAGGTGCTATTGGTATTATTGTTATCCCCGTTTCACAAATGGGAAAACTGAGGCACAGAGAGCTCAAGATACTTACTGCCCAAGGTCATGTAAGTGGTAGAGACAGAATGGGGTCTGAGTCAGGCTGTCTGGTACCAGAAGTTGGCATGATTAACCTCCTTGCTGTTCTGCATCATCTCTTGCTTCTCCCTGACTTTTCCCTTTGGCATCTGTCAAAAGAGGGAGAGACCAAGGAGACCCAGGTTCCTTCCTTCCGTCCCCATGGGGATCAGGCCAACCCCCTGGCCCCAGGGGCAGCGCCAATTGTCATCCTCGCCATGCCCCAGCCAAGAAGCATCTCTGCCTTTCAGGGCCAGGTAAACGCCTTCCTTCCACCCTTTCTTGCCCTCACCCAGCCCGTGCATCCTCCATTCCCCCACTCCACCCTGAGTCATGGAGCAGATGAAAATCAGTGCTTCCCTTTAAGATGGGGGCCTCCCAAGAACATGCACGTGTGGTCTGAGCCTTCCCCACAGCCCATCTAGGCCCCTGAGGAAGGCACAGCCTCTTAGATGGGGCCAGCCCCAGGCCTTAGAGTCTCACAGTGACATCCCTGTTTGCATGGTAAGACCTGTGCTCAGCAGCCTTCGGTTTGAAGAGAAGGCCTCTGTGAGCCAGCCCCGCCCAGCCCTGGCTGACTGAGTTTCAATTCCCATGGAGGCCCAGGACAGTTAACCCATTTGGAGAGTTCATTGATTAAGCATGGGTGAGAAATGAGAAATGCCTGACCAGTCAGCAGTCCCACCCAGGCCACCATCCCTGGTCAGCTCCAGTGCCTGCAGCCAACAGATCCCTCATTAGCATCTTAATGTGAGGAACATATGCAATGAGGCATCAGAGAAAATCCCCAGCATTTAAATTCATTAACAGTGGCTGGAAGTCTTCAGTGCGGAGGTGGAATTATCCCTAAACTGCTTTTAACTTACCAGCTGTGCACCGATGGCAAGGGAGGCTGGCTCTAGGGTTTGAGGCCTCAGGCGGATGCCGCCGTCTGGGGGCCCAAGCTCAACCCCAGAAATGCTGAGGATCCTGGCTGGAGGGCTGTGTTTTCTAGATGCTGTTCAACATCCTAATGATAAGTGAAAAATTCAATCAACCAGCTGGCTTGTCCACTTCGGAACAAACAGCCGCCTCGACTGATATTGATGCGGTTGTGCGTTTCAGGTTAAGTTTCGTGACCCTGCTTCTCTCTACTCGGCATCTGATGGATGAGGGAGGAAATGTCTCTCCTCTCCTAGGCGTGGCCTCCCTCTGCCTGGCCAGACCCTGCTCATGCATCAGTCGCCCCCTCCAGGAAGCATTTCTGACACTCTCCTTTCCCAGGCTGGGTTTGGTCCGTCCTTTTTGTCTCCATCGCTCCGTGCGCCCACTGTCCCAGCACACAGCCCACAGTGCCAACCACGACCTTGTTAGGATCTGTCTCCTCAATGTGCCCGAGAATCCCGAAGGGCAGCATTTGACCTCCATGGACCCCAGCGTCCAGCCAGCACCTGGCACAAAAGATACACTCCACAAAGATTCACTGAATAAATTAATTGATCAATTAAATGTTCCTCTTTGCCTGTGGTGTCGATCGCAATGCCTGACTCACTGTAGTTTCTCAACAAATATTTGCTGAATAAATGCCGAGCGACAGCTTAAGTGGTAGCTGCAGGGATGGGGTGAAGGTAAGGAGGCTAGGATTCAAGAATTCAACACCTGATTCAACAAATATTAATTGAGTAACTAATCAAAATGATGGTTAATATTTATATTGGGCTTCCTATCTATAAAGTACAAGTTAACTCATTTGATATTTATAACAGTGCTGTGTGGAGGATTCTAACACCATCCTTATTTTACGGATGTAAAAATTGACGCACGTAGTGTCTAAACATGTTTCCCAAGGCTATTTGGCCAGCGAGCAATGGAGAAGGGATCTGAACCTGGGGGTCTGGCTCAGGGCACTGTTGTCCAGCAGAAGTGTAACATGAGCCATGTGTATGATTTTAAATTTTCTAAGAACCCCATTCTAAAAAGCAAAAATAAATAGGGGTAAGATTAATTTTAATAGGATAATTTTACTTAACCCAATATATCCAAAATACGATCATTTCAACATTTAATCAATATAAAATAGTATTCATGAAGTATTTCACATTCTTCTCTTTATTCTAAGCTTTCAAAATCCAGTGTGTATGTCACACTCACAGCACTTCTCAGTGTAGAACCTCAATTTTGCAAGTGCTCAATGGCCACAGGTGGCAAGTGGCTACTGTACTTGATGGCACTGGGTCAAAGTCTGGATTCTTAACCACTGCATCCTATCCATCTCCACCTCCCTGGACACTGAGCACACAGAGATGAGCCAGGCACAGTCCCTTCAAGGAGCCCACGGTTTGTTGAGGAAGATACACGGGACTGAGTGGCTCACTATGGTGAGTGTGGTAAGGTAAGATGTGATGAGACCTTTGTGGAGCATGGTGTTGCAGACTCATACAGAAGGAGCACCTCATGGAGCCGTGGGCGTCGGGGCCTCAGGCAGTCAGGGAAGCTTCCAGAAATAAGATGCCTGCAGTTTGGATTGTAGTTAGCCAGGTAAAGGTCCAGCCATGGGAAAGTGGGCAGCAAATTCATGAGACTGCAGGCAGTTCATTCAGAACAATGGAGTCAGGAGTGTGAAGTGGGTGGGGGTGTTGGAAGCTGAGGCTAGAAACAGCGGCCAGAATACACTGGCTTATATGCAAGCCACTCTGAAAGGGTTTAGACCTGACCCTGAGGAATACAGGGAAACGCTGAAGGATTCTAAATGAGGAAGTGATGGAATCAGATGTACATTTCAGGTGTGAGGATAGAGAGGTTAATACTGGAGACAGGAGGCCAGGGCCAAGGCCTGGGCGATGGAGCAGAGGTCATGACAAGGGTACAAAGGAGATGAGGAAATAAAGTCATCAGGACTTGGTACCTGTTGTGTGGTGGAGACTGAGTGGAAAATTTGATCCCTGGGTTTCTGATGGAGTAAGTCAGTGGACGGTGGGGACATTGTTTGGGAAGAAGCCCGCAGAGGTAGAGAGCAGCTCTGGGGAAGAGGATGCCAACTTTGGATTCTGTTGTGTTGAGTTTCAGGCAATAGATGGATAGGCCTTAGGATAGCTTAGGAGAGAAGGCAGGGCAGGAGTATAGATCAGGGACTTCAGTGCATAGGTGACTTATTGGGGACAAGTGGCAGAGTCTCTGTACCCTGTCTTTTTTGGAAGACAGCGCACACACAGGAAGTGGTCACAAATTTTCCTATGGTTACATGCAATTAAGTGAAAGGAAGGAAATGTCTTGAGGATTTCGATCCAAGGATATATACCTGTGTTATCTCATTTAATATGTGTTAATATTTAAGGGGAGTAGGCAATGGAGGCCCAGAGACATCAAGTGATTTGTCTTAAGGCACACAGCCAGGTCAAGCTGAAGCAAGAATATGGGTCTCCTGAAAGGAATTCCAGTGTCCTTTCATCCAGCCAGCCATTCAGCAGTTACTTCTTGAGTGCCTAAAACATGTAATACACTAGCCACTGGGGATGCCTGGTTGAGCTCTGGCATGCTATGTCCAGAATTTAAAGATGAGAAAGGGCCTGGCAGAAGGGAGGTGAATAATGGTATGAACAAGACCCGGTGGTGGGAGCTAGACATGCAAGGCAGGGAGGAGGGGTCTTGCACCAGCAGCGAGTCCAGGCTGGGGACAGGGACGGCAATGGTGGGATGAAGGGTTGGAGTTTCTGCACAGCCCTGGCTCACAGACCCAGGCACCACATCTTTCCCCACCACGAATGACTCCACCTGGCCCTAATGCCAACAGAAGGGCCTGGGACACACAAATAAGACCTACTAAAACAACCAGGCCCTCCCGTGTTCTGTTCTGCACAGCACCTCGCCCTGTGGCTCACCTTGGAATGAGGCAGGAAGAACAAGCTCTAGGACCCCCGCCTGGAAGCAGGAGAGCCGGGCTTGAGGGCTGGCTCAGCCATCGCTCATCGTGTGGCCTTGCCTCTGTGTGCTCTTTCGTGCAGTGGGACACCGGACTGGATACGCCCTTCCCCATCCCGGATGAGCCTTGGAGTTACCTCACAGCTTGTCAACACACAGACACTTAACCCCTAGCTTGGGGAATCAGTGCTTCCAGGAGTGGGGATCAGCCCGGCTGGGGAAGCTGTGTGATCTCTGAAGTCCTCTTTAACCCCCCTGACCTTCCCAGAGCTTACGGGATACCCCAGGGGCAGAAGAGGCGGTTAGGCGGCTGCCAGACCCAAGTCTTGAAATCCAGGGCCTTCCTCACTCTCCCACCTGGTCAGCAGGGTACCATTTACAGATGAGAAAGCTCAGGGGCACAACTCAAGGGTGAAGCACGTGACCCTAGATTTCCCCTTTTCAATGGACCAGGTGACCTTCCAAGTCTGACAGGTTTAGGAAATAAAAGGCAGGATGCCCAGTTAAACCGGAAATTCAAGAACAAGAAATTTTTTAGTAGAAGTATATGCCATTCAATATGGGCCAACAATTAGAGAAAAGGATCTCCTAGCCTCTGGGCCTCAGAAAGCAGGAGGGTCCGTCCTTCCACTGAAACTCTCTCTTGCTGCCTCTGAGAGGCGAACAGGACAGGCTATGCCTTACTTGATCGCGCTTCACAGATGCTGTATTTTTTGCATATTGACAGTTTGTGGCCACCCTGCAGCAAGCAAGTCTATTGGCAGCATTTTTCCAACAGAATTTGCTCACTTTGTGTCTCTACGTCACATTTGGGTAATTCCTGCAATAGTTCAAACTTTTTCATTATTACTGTATTTGTTATATGTATATCAGTGATCAGTGGCTGCAACTTGCTGAAAGCTCAGGTGACGGTTAGCATTTTCAGCAAAAAGCATTTTTTAATTAAGGTATGTACATTGTTTTTTAAGACATAATGCCATTGTACACCTAATAAACTACAGTAGAGTATAAACATACCTTTGTATGCACTGGGAAAACCGAAAATTCAAAAAAACCAAAAAATTTTGTCTCACTTTATTGTGAAGCAAACCTGCAGTCTCACTGAGGCATATCTGTGCGTGGAGACCATCTGCAAAGGAGGGTCAGGGCGTCAGCTTCCAGCAGTCGGTAGCCCCAGCCTCCAGACCGCCACCCCAGGCCCCACAGCCACAGCAGCAGAGCAGGACTCCCATTCTTCAAAGAGTAAGAGGATGGGAGAGGGAGATCGGCTGATTAGGACAAGGCTGCCAGGTGACAGACCAGAACGACCTGTAACTGGCAGGCCCAGGCCCAAGAAGCTGGCTGGTCCAACCCCAGATGGTGGGTCACAGAGCAGGACCCTGACCCCATCCACACAAAAGCCTGAGAAGGAACCCAAGATGATTACAGGCAGTGACATAATCTCTCTCATCCCACAGCCCATCCCTAAACACATATACACATACACACACAAACACAGACACGTGTGTGTGCACACCCAGGCACACATGTGCTAATGTTTCCAGCACTTTCCAGCACTTTCCAGCACACCCCAACTCCCTGCTCTTCCAAGTCCCAGGACAGATACTTCATTTGAAAATTTATAAGCAATGAGGCTGCCAGCCCCACCCACATCCCCCAAAGCCACCTGCTAATCAACTGTAGGATAAGGAGAGCTGTGCACTCCTGGGAGGCAGGCATTGCTGTTACTGGGACATTGGCTTCCTCTTAGGAGTTACTTTCCACTGCAAACACAAACACAGCCTGGAAGGACTGGCAGGGTAGGGGCTGGCCTGGGGTGGGAGAAGATGCAGTACGCCTCTGGAAGCCCTTTATTAACTCTTCAGGTAGTCACTTCATACACTGCAGGGAGCCCAGCCTGGGAATGCAAGGAAGGGATGAAGGATGTTGGGGGAAGATCTGAGACTGAAAAACTAGTCATAGACTAGAGAAATAGGAGTGCAGAAGGAACACCTGGAACTGTACAGATGGAGAGCTAAGGCCCATCAAGGGGAAAAGAGCTGCTCAAATCCGGTGGGGAGATGGAGCTCCTCCTGGTTCAGCTGAGCTTACACCAAGCCTGATGATCCCGTATCTGGTTAAAGGACTTCCCCAGGGAGGAGGTGGAAGTAGAGGGGCGTGACAGGAACTGGGAACTGGGCCAGGTGGCCTGGGGAAGAGCAGGGCTGCCAAGACAGGAGGCCTCTCCTTAGCTGGAATGGCTGTCACTTCTCAGGCCAAGACTAAGGAGGGCTGTGAGGCAGGAACAACTGTTCCCCCCTTTTTTGAAAGACTGAAAGCTACAGGTGGGAGGGGCTGACAGCTGCTGACGGCCAGACTCCCTCAGGTACACCTGGAAGCAGGTGTGCTGTGGTGGCGGGCTGTGTCTTCACAGGCCCACTCTGCCACGCACAGACCTACTTCGGCTGCTCAGGAGCACAGTCAGCCTAGCTCACCCTCGGGCATAGACCCTGAAAAGCCTACAGGTGACAGCCATGTCCATACACACACACACACACACACACACACACACACACACAGAGCAGTGGAGGCAGAAGGGGTGGGGGAGAAGGAGACCTGAAGCAACGACAGGCTTCCAGACCTGCCACCTGGTCCCTGGCCCTGACCAAGCAGGGATGGGGCCCAAACAGGAATTTTATCAGACTAGTGTGATCTCAGGTTTATCATCATTCCACTCGTAACAAACATTTTGGATGCCCTCTAAAAATGAAATGATATTCATAGAGCATACAACCTACTTCTTTTTTTTAAATTAAGGTATTATTGTTATACACTTATGAACGTTTCACATGAAAAACACTGTGGTTACTCCATTCACCCGTATTATCAAGTCCCCCCCAGACCCCAGTGCAGTCACTGTCCCTCAGTGTATAACCTACTTCTATATGTAAATTTTAATGCCCTAATTGTAATATAAAGAAGAACTAAATGGGGGGAAAGATTATAATACAGTAATATGTATTTCAGTATGCGAATGCTTGAGCACAGCCACCCAGAAGACACACCAGAGTCAAACACTTGCACCTGATTGCCTCAATGACAGAAAACCTACAAATGCTGACGGATTAGGTGGATTCTTTTCAGGTTTGAGACACCATGAGAACACTGCCATCTACCAACCGTGATGTGGCTTCCAACTGGTAAACCTTCATGAAATGTTCATCGAAACAAAGTCCAGAACAGAGATGGAATTCAAGATGGCAGCGTGAGAGGTGAGACAGAGAGCTCCTCCCAAAACCACAAACAGTACAAAAATATAGTTAATTAATACAACTAACCTCCAAACAGCAACAAGAAAGAAGGCTGCACCAGACTGCATACACACCTCACGAACAGAGCAGACCTCACGAAACAGGGTAAAGTACGAAAGCCTTGATTCGGCGGGACCCAAGCCCTTCCCCCATCGCAGCTCACTGCTGCGGGAGGAAGAGAAACAGAGCTGGGGAGGGGGTGGAAGCCTGGGACGGCTGAACACCTAGCCCTGGAGGTCTGCTTTGTGAGCAGAAACCTGTAGTGTGTGGTGCTCTGGATGTTGGGAAGCTCCGACAGGCGGAGTGCTTCAGAAACTGACATTCCGGCCGTTTGTGGAGGGGGGATTCACATCTGGCTGCTCTGCGTCAGAGGAAACGCAGGCAGTCTGAGAGGCTTCCTAGCAGCCAGAGGGCTGCTAAAGGGGCGGTGTTTGCACAGAGCTTGCTGCCTGGGAGAAGGGAGAGCTGGACAAGGTTGCCTGGGCGCACTCTGCCAGCTGATTGGGAACTTTGAGGCGCTTCAGGTGCTCCATCCCCCTGGCTGCCTACTCAGCTCCAAAGCCCCCCACTGTGACACACAGCCTGCTGCACCTTTCTTCTAGCCTACTGGCACCTTGCAAATTGGCAGTCACTGTGCTGGCGTCAGGCCAGCCAGAGGGAGGCCCCACCTACAACAGCTACAGACACAAAGCACAGAAGCTTACACCTGTGTGCTTAGCCCACTGGCTCGGACACTGGAGACAGGCACCACAGACAGGAATCAGATCTTCCCTCCCCCCTGGGCACCAGCTCTGCTCCCCTAGGACCCCCAAGCTCACTCTAGGGGCTGAGCAGCTCCAGAGACTGGAGCTTCTGTGCATAGTGGACACCACACAGAAATATGAAACGTCAAAAGAACATGGTTCAGACCAAAATCTCACAAACCCTAGAAAGAGGGCCAAATGAAACCAAACTCACCAATCTTCCTGAAAGAGAGTTCAAAATAAAAATTATAAACATGCTTATGTAGGTACAGAAAAATATTCAAGAACTCAGGAACGAATTTAAGTTGGAAATTCAATCATTAAGAAATTCCATATCTGAAATGAAACATACAATGGAGGGATTTAAAAGCAGATTAGATGTAGTAGAAGAGATGACAAATGGAATAGAAATTAGAGAAGAGGAATATAAAGAAGTTGAGGCACAGAGAGAAAAAAGAATCTCTAAGAATGAAAGAATATTGAGAGAACTGTGTGACCAATCCAAACAGAACAATATTTGCATTATAGGGGTACCAGAAGAAGAAAAGAGAGAAAAATGGATAAAAAGTGTCATTAAGGGGGTAATTGCTGAAAAATTCCCCAATTAGGGAAGGAGATAGTCTCTCAAGCTACGGAGGTGCACAGATGTCCCAACACAAGGGACCCAAGGAAGACAACATCAAGACATATAATAATTAAAATGGCAAAGATCAAGGATAAAGACAGACTTTTAAAAGCAGCTAGAGAGAGAAAAAAGATCACATAGAAAGGAAAACCCATCAGGCTATCATCAGACTTCTTAACAGAAACTTTATAGGCCAGAAGGGAGTGGCATGATATATTTAATGCAATGAACCAGAAGGGCCTTGAACCAAGAATATTCTACCCGGTAAGGTTATCATTTAAATTTGAAGGAGGGATTAAACAATTTTCAGATAAGCAAAAGCTGAAAGAATTTACCTCTCACAAACCACCTCTACAGTGCATTTTGGAGGGACTCCTATAGATGGAAGTATTCCTAAGGCTAAAAAATTGTCACCCAAGGGAAGACAAAGAGTACAGAATATGATTCATAACACACAAAGAATGGTGGAGGAAGAAAAAGGAGGAAAAAAAAGAGAAGCTTTAGGTTGTGCTTGTAATAGCATACGAAGTAAGTTAAATTAGACTGTTAGATAGTGAGGGAATTACCCTCGAACCTTTGGTAACCACGAATCTAAAGCCTACAATGGCAATAAGTACAGACCTATCAATAATCACCCTAAATGTAAATGGTCTGAATGTACCAATCAAAAGAGTTACTGAATGGATAAAAAAAACAAGATCCATCTATATGCTGTCTACAAGAGACTCACTTCAAACCCAAAGACAAAGACAGACTGAAAGTAAAGGGATGGAAAAAGAGATTTCATGCAATAATAATGAGAAAAAAGCAGGAGTTGCAGTACTTGTATCAGACAAAATACACTTCAAAACAAAGAAAGTCACAAGAGACAAAGAAGGACATTACATAATGATAAAAGGGTCAGTCCAACAAGAGAATATAACTATTATAAATATCTATGCACCCAACACAGGATCACCTACATAGGTGAAACAAATACTAACAGAATTAAAGGGGGAAATAGAATGCAATGCATTCATTTTAGGAGACTTCAACACACCACTCACTCCAAAGGACAGATTAACCACACAGAAAATAAGTAAAGAGACAGACGCACTGAACAACATATTAGAACAGATGGACCTAAAGGACATCTACAGAACACTCCACCCAAAAGCAACAGGATACACATTCTTCTCAAGTGCACATGGAACATTTTCAAGAATAGATCATATATGAGGCCACAAAAAGAACCTCAGTAAATTAAAAAAGACTGGAATTGTACCAACCAGCTTCTCAGATTACAAAGGTATGAAACTAGAAATAAATTACACAAAGAAAATGAAAAAGCCCACAAACACTTGGAGGCTTAATAACATGCTCCTAAATAATCAATGGATCAATGACCAAATAAAAACAGAGATCAAACCATAAAACTCTTAGAAAAAAACATAGGCAAAAATCTCTTGGACATAAACATGAGTGACTTCTTCATGAACATATCCCCCCGGGCAAGGGAAACAAAAGCAAAAATGAACAAATGGGACTATATCAAGTTGAAAAGCTTCTGTACAGCAAAGGACACCATTAGTAGAACAAAAAGACATCCTACAATATGGGAAAATATATTCATAAATGATGTATCTGATAAGGGGTTGACATCCAAAATATACAAAGAACTCACGCACCTTAACAAACAAAAAGCAAATAACCCAATTAAGAAATGGGCACAGGACATGAATAGACACTTCTCTAAAGAAGAAATTCAGATGGCCAACAGGCACATGAAAAAATGCTCCACATCGCTAATCATCAGAGAAATACAGATTAAAACCACAATGAGATATCACCTCACACCAGTGAGGATGGCCAACATCCAAAACACAAACAACAACAAATGTTGGTGAGGATGTGGAGAGAGGGGAACCCTCCTACATTGCTGGTGGGAATGCAAATTAGTTCAACCATTGTGGAAAGCAGTATGGAGGTTCCTCAAAAAACTCAAAATAGAAATACCATTTGACCCAGGAATCCCACTCCTAGGAATTTACCCCAAGAATGCAGCAGCCCAGTTTGAGAAAGACAGATGCACCCCTATGTTTATTGCAGCACTATTTACAATAGCCAAGAAATGGAAGCAACCTAAGTGCCCATCAGTAGATGAATGGATTAAGAAGATGTGGTACATATACACAATGGAATATTACGCAGCAATAAGAAAGAAACAAATCCTACCATTTGCAACAACATGGATGGAGCTAGAGGGTATTATGCTCAGTGAAATAAGCCAGGCCGAAAAAGACAAGTACCAAATGATCTCACTCATATGTGGAGTATAAGAACAAAGAAAAAATAAATAAATAAATAAATAAATAAATGAAGGAACAAAACAGCAGCAGACTCACAGAACCCACGAATAGACTAACAGTTACCAAAGGGAAAGGGACTGGGGAGATGGGTGGGAAGGGAGGGATAAGAGGGTAAAAGGGGCATTACGATTGGCAAACATAGGGTGGGGGGGCACGGGGGGGACTGTACAGCTCAGAGAAGACAAGTAGTGATTCTCATCTCACTACGCTGATGGACAGTGACTGTGGTGGGGTTGGTGGGGGGGACCTGGTGAAGGGGGGAGTTCAATCATCACGGTATTGCTCATGTAATTGTAGGTTAATGATACTAAAATAAAATAAATTATTAAAAAAAAAACTGAAAATACCATCTGGTACTTAAAAACTAGGGATGCAAAGAATAAAAAAAAAAAAACAGAGATCAAGCAATATATGGAGACAAATGACAACAATAATTCAACACCACAAAATCTGTGGGATGCAGTGAAGGAGAGGAAATATATTGCAATGCAGGCCTACCTCAGGAAAGAAAAACAATCCCAAATGAATAGGTTAAACACATAATTAATGAAACTAGGAAAAGAAGAACAAATGAGGCCCAAAGTCAGTAGAAGGAGGGACATAATAAAGATTAAAGCAGAAATAAATAAAATTGAGAAGAATAAACCAATAGAAAGAATCAATGAAAGCAGGAGCTGGTCCTTTGAGAAAATAAACAAAATAGATAAACCCCTAGCCAGACTTACTAAGAAAAGAAGAGAGTCTACTCACAGAAACAGAATCACAAATGAGAAAGGAAAAAATCACTGCAGACACCACAGAAATACAAAGAATTATGAAAGAATACTATGAAAAATTATATGGTAACAAACTGGATAACCCAGAAGAAATGGACAACTTTTTAGAAAAATACAACCTTCCAAAGCTCACCCAGGAAGAAACAGAAAATCTGAATAGACCAATTACCAGCAAAGAAATTGAATTGGTAATCAAAAAACTACCTAAGAACAAAACACCTGTACCAGATGGTTTCACTGCTGAATCTTATCAAACATTTAGTGAAGACCTAATACCCATCCTCATTAAAGTTTTCCAAAGAGTAGAAGAGGAAGGAATACTCCCAAACTCATTCTACAAGGCTAACAGCACTCTAATACCAAAACCAGGCAAAGACACCACAAAAAAAGAAAATTACAAACCAATATCCCTGACGAACATAGATGCAAAAATACTCAACAAAATGTTAGCAAACCAAATTCAAAAATACATCAAAAAGATCATTCATCATAATCAAGTGGGATTCATCCCAGGGATGCAAGGATGGTACAACATTCAAAAATCCACCAACATCATCCATTAAATCAACAAAAAGAAGGACAAAAACCACATGATCATCTCCACAGATGCTGAAAAAGCATTTGACAAAATTCAGCATCCATTCATGATTAAAACTCTCAACAAAATGGGTATAGAGGGCAAGTACCTCAACATAATAAAAGCCATATATGACAAACCCACACCCAACAATATACTTAACAGTGAGAAGCTGAAAGCTTTTCCTTTAAGATCAGAAACAAGACAAGGATGCCCACTCTCCCCAGTTTTATTCAACATAGTTCTGGAGGTCCTAGCTACGGCAATCAGACAACACAAAGAAATAAAAGGCATCCAGAGTGGCAAGGAAGAAGTTAAACTGTCCCTGTTTGCAGATGACATGATATTGTACATAAAAAAACCCTAAAGAACCAACTCCAAAACTATTAGATCTAATATCTGAATTCAGCAAAGTTGCAGGATACAAAATTAATACACAGAAATCTGTTGCATTCCTATACACTAACAATGAACTAGCAGCAAGAGAAAGCAGGAAAACAATTCCATTCACAATCACATCAAAAAGAATAAAATACCTAGGAATAAACCTAACCAAGGAAGTGAAAGACCTATACCCTGGAAACTACAAGACACTCTTAAGAGAAATTAAAGAGGACACTAATAAATGGAAATTCATCCCATGCTCTTGGCTAGGAAGAATTAATATTGCCAAAATGGCCATCCTGCTAAAGCAATCTACAGATTCAATGCAATCCCTACCAAAATATCAACAGCATTCTTCAATGAAGTAGAGCAAATAGTTCTAAAATTCATATGGAACCACAAAAGACCCCGAATAGCCAAAGCAATCCTGAGAAGGAAGAATAAAGCGGGGGGATTACACTCCCTGACTTCAAGCTCTACTACAAAGCCACAGTAATCAAGACAATTTGGTACTGGCACAAGAACTGACCCATAGATCCGTGGAACAGACTAGAGAGCCCATATATTAACCCAAGCATATTGGTCAATTAATATACGATAAAGGAGCCATGGGTATACAATGGGGAAATGACAGCCTCTTCAACAGCTAGTGTTGGCAAAACTGGACAGCTACAGGTAAGAGAATGAAACTGAATTACTGTCTAACCCCATACACAAAAGTAAATTCGAAATGGATCAAAGACCTGAATGTAAGTCATGAAACCATAAAACCCTTAGAAAAAAAATAGGCAAAAATCTCTTGGACATAAACATGAGCGACTTCTTCATGAACATATCCCCCCGGGCAAGGGAAACAAAAGCAAAAATGAACAAGTGGGACTATATCAAGCTGAAAAGCTTCTGTACAGCAAAGGACACCATCAGTAGAACAAAAAGACATCCTACAGAGAATATATTCATAAATGACATACTCAATAAGGGGTTGACATCCAAAATATATAAATAGCTCACACACCTCAACAAACAAAAAGCAAATAATCCAATTAAGAAATGGGCAGAGGAGCTGAACAGACACTCCTCCAAAGAAGAAATTCAGATGGCAAACAGGCACATGAAAAGATGCTCCACATCACTAATCATCAGAGAAATGCAAATTAAAACCACAATGAGATATCACCTCACACCAGTTAGGATGGCCGCCATCCAAAAGACAAACAACAACAAATGTTGGAGAGGATGTGGAGAAAGGGGAACCCTCCTACACTGCTGGTGGGAATGTAAACTAGTTCAACCATTATGGAAAGCAGTATGGAGGTTCCTCAAAAAACTCAAAAGAGAAATACCATTTGACCCAGGAATTCCACTACTAGGAATTTACCCAAAGAATACAACTTCTCAGATTCAAAAAGTCCTATGCACCCCTATGTTTATTGTAGCACTATTTACAATAGCCAAGAAATGGAAGCAACCTAAGTGTCCATCAGTAGATGAATGGATAAAGAAGATGTGGTTCATATACACAATGGAATATTATTCAATCATAAGAAGAAAACAAATCCTACCATTTACAACAACATGGATGGAGCTAGAGGGTATTATGCTCAGTGAAATACACCAGGCAGAGAAAGACAAGTATCAAATGATTTCACTCATCTGTGGAATATAAGAACAAAGAAAAAACTGAAGGAAGAAAACAGTAGCAGACTCACAAAACCCAAAAATGGACTAAGAGTTACCAAAGGGAAAGGGACTGGGGAAGATGGGTGGGAAGGGAGGGATACGGGGGAAAATGGGCTATTACAATTAGCACACATAATATAGTGGGGGTGAGGGGGGTGGGCAGATATGGGGAAGGCATATAACACAGAGAAGACAAGTAGTGATTCTATAGCATCTTACTACGTTGATGGACAGTGACTGCAATGAGGTATGTGGTAGGGACTTGATAATAGGGGGAGTCTAGTAACCATAATGTTGCTCATGTAATTGTATATTAATAATAGCAAAATAAAAATAAAATAAAATAAATTTAAAATATTTAAAAAGAAAAAAAACAAAGTCCAATCTTCCTTCAATTTACTTGGTCATTATATTATTACATTCCTGGAAATTGTTCACATGTACAGGTTACTTACTTAAGTCCAAGTTTATCTGAGTCCAGTCATATATATATCTTTATACATATGTTTATGTGTCTATATATGTATATACACACACACACACACTAAATATAAACTTATAAATATACAAAATCATATCGCAAAATACTGAAAACATAGCAACCATAGAGCTAAGTTCAAGCCTCAGACAAATATACAGGTGTTTTTTGACATCCAGCAGGACTTGGAACATCTTTAGTCTGTCCACCAAATGCCAGGGCACCCTCAAATCATGGTGGTGGTCCAAAATGCCTCCAGGGGGCGGTACTGACCTCATTGAGAGCCACCACCTCAGACCCTCTCTGAGGCTGAGTGCAGGATGCAGCTGCCCACCTCAGGGGACTGAGGCGAAGGACACAGGAGACAAAGGATGGACTAGTTTGGAAACAACAGATTGCTGCGGAGGTGAGTGCTAGGGGCCATGGCTTGAGTGCTGAGGGGGTTCAGAGGGGACTTGTCCGAGCTGGACACTGGCATGCATTATCTTTGAGGCAGGTCTTAAAGTCCCCTTTGCACTGGAGGCAATGGAAGGGAGGTAATAAAGCCGTAGGAGATTAATTACTTAAGTCCAAGTTTATCTGCATCCAAAGCCCTTACCCTTTCTAAGAGTCTTCTTCCCTCAGGAAGACTCCCGGGAGGAGCAGGTACTTGAGCAGTGATCTTACCATTCGGCAAAGGTGAAGGGGACTCCAAGGTGAGGGAGTAGCGTGAGCAAAAACAGGGAAAGCACATCAGATAACATGAGCCCTGGGTTTGCTGGGGAAATAGACTGCGTATCTGCGATGGACAGTAACGCTGGGAAGATGGCTCTAGGCCAGATGATAGATAACTTGAAAGTTCAAATAGGGTGTTTACTCTTAACAGGGTAGGACTAGGGAGCCACTGAAAGTTCTTGAGCAGAAGAGTGATGTGCCCAGATCTGCCTTTCTTTCTGCAATGCCCTGAGCTGGGCTCCGTAGCCTTTTCTCCAGTCCCTCAAAGTAGGCTCAGCTCAGCACTTAACTCCTAAGCCAGGCCTCTTCCTGGGACTTGTGCTGTCGAGGAATTCCTCCCAACCTCCTCAAGCAGTTTTCAAGCCATAATTAATTGCACAGTAACAAGGATCTAATTGCCTTTCCCCTGCCAGCACCCCAGAGATGATGGGCTGTACCTAGAAGAAGGTGGATTCAGAAAAAAACAAGTTAATTAACACCCTGAACAAAGAGGCTGCTGATTGCATTATTTCCATGACTTGTGAAGACACTTTTTAGGAATGGTAGTTTACTGCCTTGGGCTACCTGTAGGAAAACCCGTGGGTTTCTGGGTGCGGAGGCCCTGCTCCCTCCCCTCCCTGACCAGAGAACTGCAATAGCAGCTATCTGACAGCAGAGTGAAGGTCTGCATTCTTCTCTGGGAGAGCCAAGAACCCAGGTCTTCTTGACCCATGGACAGATGGACAAATTGAAACCAAAAAAGGACACAGTGATTTAGCAGCTTGGCAGCTTCAGCCTTTCCACAGTGTTTCTGTCTATGATAAATCCAACAAGGAGGGTGGCGAGGATAGGGTGGGACTAGGGCACTTTCTTACCTGAAGTTATCTCCGCTCAGGAAGGGGGAAGTGTGTGCAAAGAGGGGAGATGGCCCAAGGCTCCAGTAGAGAGTGAGAAAAACCTCCTAGTGGACAATGTCCTTGCCTAGGGCTGCCACCCCACACCCTGGGGGCTGCCTGACAAACAGGGTCTGCCCCGGGCCTGCTAGTCCCAGCCTGGCCCACCTGGGGTCGTGCAGCCCTAAGACCATCCCCTTACAGCTAGTCTACAGCAAGTGTCTGAATGTGAGGGGGGCTCTAATCACTCCCCAAATATACAGCACAGACACCAAAAAGCCAGCAGTAAATATTTCACAATTTGTAGACCATACAGTTTCTGTCACAACCACACACCTCTGCCATGGTAGAGGGAACAGAGCCATGGACAATGTGAGAACCAATGGGTGTGGCTGCATTCCAAAGTTTATGTACAAATGAAGGTGGTGGAATAAAATACCTAGGAAGTGGAAGACCCACACTCTGAAAACAAGGCACTCATGAGAGAAATTAAAGAAGATACCAAGAAATGGAAATACATCCCGTGCTCATGGATAGGAAGAATTAATATTGTCAAAATGGCCATCCTGCCTAAAGCAATCTACAGATTCAATGCAATTCCTATCAAAATACCAACAGCATTCTTCAACAAACTAGAAAAAATTGTTCTAAAATTCATATGGAACCACAAAAAAACCTGAATAGCCAAAGCAATCCTGAGAAGGAAGAATAAAGCTGGGGGATTATGCTCCCCAACTTCAAGCTCTACTACAAAGCCACAGTACTCAAGACAATTTGGTACTGGCACCAGAACAGACCCATAGACCAATGGAACAGACTGGAGAGTCCTGATATAAACCCAACCATATATGGTCAATTAATATATAAAGGAGCCATGGACATACAATGGAGAAATGATAGCCTCTTCAGCAGCTGCTGTTGGCAAAACTGGACAGCTACATGCAAGAGAATGAAACTGGATTATTGTTTAACCCCATACACAAAAGTAAACTCAAAATGCATCAAGGACCTGAATGTAAGTCATGAAACCATAAAACTCTTAGAAGATAACATAGGCAAAAATCTTCTGAATATAAGCATGAACAACTTCTTCCTGAACGCGTCTCCTTGAGCAAGGGAAACAAAAGCAAAAATGAACTCATGGGACTACATCAAACTAAAAAGTTTCTGTATGGCAAAGGACACCATCAACAGAACAAAAAGGCATCCTACAGTATGGGAGAATATATTTGTAAATGACATATCCAACAAGGGGTTAACATCCAAAATATATAAAGAAGTTACACACCTCAACACCCAAAAAACAAATAACCCAATTAAAAAATGGTCAGAGGATATGAAGAGACAATTCTCCAAAGAAGAAATTCAGATGGCCAACAGACACATGAAAAGATGCTCCACATCACTAATCATCAGGGAAATGCAAATTAAAACCACAATAAGATATCACTTCACACCAGTAAGGATGGCCACCATCCAAAAGACTAAGCACAACAAATGTTGGCGAGGATGTGGAAAAATGGGAACCCTCCTACACTGCTGGTGGGAATGCAAATTAGTTCAACCATTGTGGAAAGCAGTATGGAGGTTTCTCAAAAAACTTAAAATAGAAATACCATTTGACCCAGGAATCCCACTCCTTGGAATTTACCCAAAGAATACAACTTCTCAGATTCAAAAAGACATATGCACCCCTATGTTTATTGCAGCACTTTTTACAATAGCCAAGACATGGAAGCAACCTAAGTGTCCATCAGTAGATGAATGGATAAAGAAGTGGTACATATACACAATGGAATTCAGCCATAAGAAAGAAACAAATCCTACCATTTGCAGCAACATGGATGGAGCTGGAGGATATTATGCTCAGTGAAATAAGCCAGGCAGAGAAAGACAAGTGCCAGATGATTTCCCTCATTTGTGGAGTTGTAACAACGAAGCAAAACTGAAGGAACAAAATAGCAGCAGACTCAGAGACTCCAAGAAGGAACTAGTAGTTACCAAAGGGGAGGGGTGTGGGAGGGCGGGTGGGGAGGGAGGGAGAAGGGGATTGAGGGGTATTATGTTTAGTACACATGGTGTGGGGGATCATGGGGAAAACAGTGTAGCACAGAGAGGGCAAACAGTGAATCTGTGGCATCTTACTACACTGATGGACAGTGACTGCATTGGGGTATGGGTGGGGACTTGATAATATAGGTAAAAGTAGTCACTACATTGTTTTTCATGTGAAACCTTCATAAGAGTGTATATCAAGAATACCTTAATAAAAAATTTTTTTTAAATGCAGGTGGTGGACCAGATATGTCCACAGGCCATAGCCCTCTGACCCCTGGTATGGGGAAACCCCAGGACGCTGCCTCCTTTTCGGCCCCCTGTCCCTAGCAGGTGGGCATTTAGGAAGCAGGATGCAAAGAAAAGAGGGCTTGATGGTGAACACATGGGGGGGAGGGTGGGGACTTGAATCGTAGACTCTCAGCTCTAGGAGGACAGGCACATGGCCTCCCATGTTTCCTATCCATGAACTTAGCATAGTTCCTGGAATATGGGGCCAAATCTTCCTCCTATCTGGGCATTAGAACAGTGTAGGAGGGAACCTGCCACAGGGTAGGTAAAGTCCTCTATGGGCCCCTGATCCAGAAGTCCCCCTGTCCTCCCCACTCCCCTTCCCAACACGTTCCATGGTTCACAGTCCAGAGTGAGGCTACTACCCTTGTTGAACCTGCTGTTCTGGAGGCTTCTTGGCCTGGGGCCCTGGCTTGACCTCCCAGTGGTGGTAGGCTGCCCGTTCCTCTCCCCAGACAGACACTGCTGTGGCAGGGACAGGTGGGGAGAGAGGTGCTGGCCAGGTAAGCACTCTCGGGAGCTCGCAGACCATGAGGAATGAGGGGGAGCCCGAGCCCGGCTGCCTGCAAAGGCAGATAGTGAGAGGCAAGTCACAAGCAGCAGGGCCCTGGCTCTGAGGGTGAACTCAGGGCTCTTCAGGAAGTTGGAGAGAGTTCTAAATGACCCTGACTCTGAAAGCCCACTATTGTGAGAAATGCTCCCGGACAAGGCAGAGGTGTGGATCAAAGGCTGGAATCGGAGCTGAGCTGGAGACAGACAGAATCCAGCATGGGCTGCCTTCGTGCTGCCTGGGCTCTGGGAGTCCGTGACTCCTCCAACCACCCCTGGAGCTGAGCGGCTCTGCAAGAGGTCGGTATGTGCAGAGGAAGGGAGGTTGGCAGGCGGGTCTGCCTAACGTGGGCCCATCATGAACAGAATCCAGAAAAGGCGGGGCTGGACTGGCCCCAAGGAAGATAAGGCCTTTCTCAGGTACCCGTCAGGACCCTGCCCGATTTATTCTCCTCAGAGGACAGGAAGCAGCAATAACTTGGGTTGTGTACATTCTGCTTGAGAAGTGTCACACCGGGCTGGGGAGGGCACAAGGTCCTTGGAAAATCATACTAATACAGAATGTTCCAACGGGTCAGTCACTGTCACAGTATTTTACATGCATTTCCTTATTTAACTTTCTGGAGCAATCTATAAGGTGGGCATTTTATTCCCATTTTATAGATAAGGAAACCGAGTTTCCAAGATATTAATCATCTGCTCAAATCTCACAAAGGCAACAAGTGCCAAGGTTGGATTCAAACTCAGTTTTGACTCCCAAACATTTCCTGAATATCCAGGAGTGAAATTCAAAACACTTAATGACTAGCACAGCATGGATGTCAACCAAGCAGAAGAGACCCTGTAAACAGCCAGCACAGCTGAACAGCTGGGCCCCAGGCACCCGCAGATGGGCTCAGCACACTGCACTCCCTGGCGCCCAGCACAGCCCCTATCCCACACACACACAACACAATCCATCTGAAATACAAACAGCAAATCGTCCCGGCATTGTCTTCACTGCCGAGGGAAGGAACTCAAACCCAGCGAGCCTGAGATCCCAGGGTCCGCCAATCAAACCAGCCTGCAGCCAAGAGGCCTGGTATGTCCCCATCACATATCACCTCCTCCAACTCCTTCATTTTATTGTGAAAATTTAGGTCCAGAGAGGAGAACCAACTTGCCCGAGGTCACACAGGAGGGTGGAGGCAGCAGCCCTCGTCCCCACTGGACAGTTCCACCCCTGTGCCCTCTGGCGGTCGAGCTACGACTCAAGTCTGTTCTCAGGAAAAGCAACCTGCCATGTGGATAGGAGCCACGACACCGTTCCTGCCCTTTGACCTGGTCGTTCTCCTGGGGGAATCAACCCATGGGAAATAATCCAAAGGCAGAGAAAAAAAAAAATAAAAGGAACTTGACAAAGATGTTTGTGGAAACACTGCAAGACTGGAAATTTGGCCGCCACCCAAATGCCCAACAATAGCAGTGAGCAAACAGTGGTCGTATTGATGTGGTGTAGTTATTAAAAATGACATGCCTACAATAGGAACGTTTAGGTAAAATACTGTTAAATGGAAAAAGCAGAAATGTCTTCACACATTGGTTACAACCAAGCAAAACAAGTGCGTGCATTCACAAAAGCTAGGGGAGATGAGAAGAGATAAAATGGCTTACTGTTCAACTGGGGTGGGCTTTCCTCCCTGAGAGTGTTCAGTGTCGAATTTTTTTTAAAGATTTTTAATTTGTCCAACAGTAATGGAGAATTAATGATCAGAGAACAATCTTGCATTCAAATCCACGAAGCAGCGTCCTAAATCCCACTCAGCTCCCCTTCCATGATCCCGGCTCCCCTGAGACGTGTGCAGATCAGCATTTGTCTCCCTCAAACCATCTTTTCAGAAGAAAAGTCAACAAACTGCTTTGGTGCCATGTGATGTCAGTAAGTTCTTCCACATGTCTACCCATCCTTGAGATTTTAGCAGAAGTGAGAAGAGGCTCTGTAGGGGCATCTCAGCCACGTATTCCAACAGAAATAGAACCAAAGATAAGAAAGAGGCAGAGAACAACACACAAAGAAATGAAGGGAAAGTGAGACAGAGGAACTGGGAAGGTGCGAGTGAGTATTAAGCCTCACGGGAGTGCATTTGGGGAAAATAAGAGGCGACGTTGGTCCCAGGTGCATGCAGAGGAGGTGCTGTGAGCAGGGGCATGCGGCCTGCAGAACCAGGCAGAGGCCCTGCCTTTACAGTGGAAGTAGAGGGGTGACCGGCCCTTGGTCGAGCTGCACGAGGAACACACAAGAACAGGGGAAGGACCGGGGGAAGCTCTGAGGCAGAGAGAAGGCCATCCCATTCCGCCCCCTCAACTCCTTCTTCCCAGCTTAACCAATCCAAAATTCGTGGCTGGGAGCCTGCTGGGATCATGTCATCCAAGGGCTTTTGGTCACACCACCACCTCCACCATATCAACTGAGGAGGACCCTGGCCTTAAGCGGAGGAGAGAAAGATGACCTTAGAGCACTGCCAGCCCCTCGGGAGTCATCAGTGATGTCGGTACTGTGACGTCCGCTTTACAGATGGAGAACCTGGGCTCAAGAAGGCTTACTCGACTCGCGCAAGGTCACCTGGTAAAGACGGAACCACTACCTGATCCCAAAGTTGGTATTTTCTACCGTACCGTATTCTAGGAAATGCATGAATCTCACCAGGGACAAGCAGGGTTTTGGAAAACCGTGGTATGTCCCGCTTCTCCAGGCCTTTGTGCCAGCTGAATCAAGGCTAGATACAGCCAGAATGAAAATCCAGAGTTTTGCCATCAGGGACAGCAGGACTTAGACAAGTCATAGGGAAAAAGAAGCTTTTGGAGGGGAGTCTGAACTCACCTCTGGTTATGGTTACAATTTGGGGCATTATGAGAGAGAGGCGACACACTCACCGCCGTGTGCATGGATCTGAAACCCAAGGTTCAGCATCTTAGACAAGCCGGTGAAGCCCACTGTGCTGACGTGGGCACAGGCCAATGACCAGGTCACGACCAACCAGACCCAGTGCAGGCTCCTCAGAGGCGGCCATCCTGGGAAAGCCCTCCCCTAAAAGGGCTGGGATGGTGTGGTCATATTCTCTTTGCAGAATTTGAATTGAAAAATACCCTAAGTTGGAAAGGCCATGGGGCTGTCTGGAATGAATTAAAGCTACAAGTAGAAACAGATGCTGGGAAAAGAGAAGGAAGGTGTGGACAGCAGAGGAAGCAGACAGACACAGAGAAAAGCCACTGTGTGGGGCAGAGCTGAGCCATATTCATGAGCTCATGAGAAAGCTCAAAGCTGCTGGGGAAGCAGGAAAACCAGATCCAATAGTTGCCTTGGACCCTGAATGTTTTCCCAGATCCAATGTCTGTGATGCCTGAAGCCTTACAATAAATTGTTTAAGAAATTCAAGTGAATGTCTCTGTTCCTTATAGTCCAAAGGTTTAAACACAGCCCAGAACTGGGTTAGATGTCTTTTTACATTTCCCCACCACAGCCTGTCTGTCTCCCCTTCTAGACTCTAAGCTCCACATGATGCTGAGCTGTTCACGATTTCACCCTCAGAATTTGACTGTATTAGGAAGAAGGAAGGAAGGGAGGGAGGGAGGGAAGGGAAATCAAGCAGGGAGGGAGGAAAGAAAAGAGGGAAAGAAAGGAAAGAAGAATGAAGAAGGGATGTGGACAAGTTTGTGGCTAGACAGCCAGCCCCGCACATAGTCATGTGCACCAGGGGCTGCAGTGACCATCCTCTCCAAGCCGCCTGCGCCCAGAGCCAGAGCTAGCCACCCAAGCCGAATGCCCCACAGGGCACCACTGGCATACCGGAGGATGTGGTACTTCACTGGTTGGGATGTCCAGCACCTGAGAAGATATTTATCCCCTCTGCCCCCTAATACAGGCAGGGGTGTCCAGTCATTGTGAAAATCCAAAACGCCCCATTTCTGGATGCCTTCTGGGCACTCTGTCCCTAGTTCCTCTGACCAAGTCTTTCTCCCTCAGAAAATCTTGCAGTGGTGCTGTTTCTTGCAGAAGGATTATAATAATAATGGCTAACCTCCATGGAGCACCTTCTATATTACAGGCACCATTCCTTATATGTAATACTTATACACATAAGTACATGTAATACTTTAATACTTTAGATGTATTAATTCATTTGATCCTCACAGCAATTTGATCTTTTTACTGTAAGGTGGGTACTGCTGTTATCCTCATTTTATAGATGAGGAAAATGAGGCTCAGAGAAGTTCAGCAACATGCCCAGAGCACAGGCCGTAAGTGGAAGAGCTTGGCTCAGACCTCTACGGGTGTGTGTCTGGGGCCTCCACTCCCCGCCAGGGTGCGGCTCCAAGCCGGCTGCCGCCGCCTGCCCAAACCGGCCCCCTCACTCCTCGTCAGCTGCCCCGCATGTGCGTCGAGCACGTGCACACACACACCCACACAGCTAGGTTGGACCACTCACTGCTTCCAGAACATGCTAGCATTTGCTCTGTTGAAGCTCTTCCTGAAATGCCCTTCCCTCCCTCATCACCGGTTAGGTTTTTCCCATCCTCAGAGTTCCTACTCAAATAGTGCTTTCTCCGTGAGACTTCCAAGCTTCTCCCAGGCAGAATAAATGCTTCCATTCCCTCAAGCCCTAGAGGCCTAAAGTCACGGCCCTTCTAAGCATGTCAGGCAGGTTGCTGTGGAGCCCAGCCCTTTGTGGATGTTTCCTGAGGGCTGGGTCACCTCTAACCCCCAGAGTCAGTGCTCGGCATGTGCTGCTGGCCCAGCCTTCCTCCCCACAGCCCTCACCAGGGATCTTGCTGGATCCCTCACTACTCCAGCAGGTCCGTGCAATTTCCCAATTTGCCTTGTCTAGAGGTAGCTCCGAGCACCACCTTCCTCAGTCCTGATCCTCTCACCCAGGATCCTGGGGCTACTACCAAGGTGTGTCATTAGGCCCCAAGCTGGTGAAGAACAGACAGGCCCCAGGGGTTGTCACAGCCTCACTCTGCCCTCCCATAGGCCACGGGCCCTGTCCCCAGCACGCATTCCCTCAACACAAGGCTAATGACCCTTCCCCCCACACTCTGATCGAGGTCCACTCCCAGCTATTAATAATAGCAGCACCATCGAGTGGTTTGTTACTTAGCAATTTGCAATCATTAATTAGTGGAAATTGCAGATTGGGGCCATAAAGGAGGATGGCATGATTAAGCTCATTGGGAAATCAAGTCAATCGAGTGATAGCGAGGGAGGGCTGACTGGCCTGGAGCAAGAGCCGCTCCTTGGACCAGGGCTCAGATGCCCGTGGGTGAAACAGGAAGGAGATGCTTGGAGATGCCCAGGCGGGGTGGAATAGGAGAATCTACAGAGACAGATATTGGGGATAGACGGGAAGACCAAAATAAGCATTATGGCCACTCTCTAAATTGATATTTGTTCCAGAACTGCCAGCTCTCCCCTGGAGCTCCACGGTCTCCCACCAGCTCTCTGCCCTCCTAACCCTAAGGGCTCTTCCCAACCCCATCTTTGAGTGACTCTAAATTCCTTAGGCTGTATTCACCTTTGGGAATTGATTTTGCAAGGGCATTTAAGGGCAAAGCGTTGAACACTTCTCCCTACCCCGCCCAACTCCGGGGAAGGATGCTGAGCAGACAGCTCTTTGCCCAAAGCTGCTGCCTGCGCCCGTATTTTTTCCCAAGGAGACACAATTATCCCCCGCACTTCCCTTTCCAGAGAGCAACAAGACGACCAGTCCCTGATATACGGGCGGCCGGCGGCGCCCTGTGCTGGATAAGGACGCATCTGAGAGCCGCCGCCCCTAAGTCATCCCCCCGCCCCCTTGTCTCTGGGGAGGAATCTCAATGAAGGCAAAGCCTGAGGAGCCTGGCAGATCCTGGGCAGGCTTCCAGCTGAGGACCCGGGGCTGGAAGATCCCTCCGCAGAGGGTAGGATAAGGACCCTGAGGGCTGCAATCTCCACGTGTACACCACCTCCTTCCTCACCTCCCATTCCAGCCGTGTTGTCCCTCCTCCACACCTGTGCCCAGGCTGTGTTCTCTGCCAGGAGTGCCACTCAGTAAGTCAGTCATCTGTTCCTTTGAATGCATTAAGTATCTCCGGTTGGCAGTACTAATAAAATCCTGAATAATATGAGATCAGCAAGCGCCTGCCTGATATAACGGGAAGACCATCTCACCAAAAACGAATGAAATACAGTGTGGTGTCTGCAACGGTAGAGAGAGCTACCAAGGGCACCTGCAGCAACGGGTGAGTCCTGAAGGATAAAGAGACGTTTAACAGGTAGATACAAAGGCTGGGGGAAAGGTGTTTCAAGCAGAGAATAACACGTGCAATGGCTCAGAGTCACAAGGAACACAGTGGAGCAGTTTGTGATTGCTGGATTGCAAAGAGTAGGGGAATTGTGGGGAGACACGGAGTTTCAAGGTCTCACAGTGTCAAGGGGGCTGTGAACAAGTGTCAAGGGATTTGTTCACTGGCAGCTGCGAACAAACACTGGCTCTGGCAGCTGAAGGAGGGATGGCTAGAGGAGGCGAGACGAGAGACAGAGTGGTGAGGCCGCCAGACCAGGTGAGAATGGCCGAGGCTGGAACCAAGGAAGAGGCAGGGAACACGGAGAGGAGGGTGGATTTGACAGACTTGCAAGGACAGTCAACACGTCCACTGAAGTCATACCCAGTCTCCAAAGCCCAAGTCAAACACCCCTCCTCCATGCAGCTTCCCTGATTTCCTCCACATCCACAGCAACGGTCTTCTGGCCCTGCACCCCCACACCACCGACCCCTCTTACCGAACTCGTGATCACACTCTGCCTGGTTCAGAGGAGTCCAATCTGCCCCACCTCCCTGAATACTCCCTGAAAGCAGAGACGGCGTCTTATCCTCTCAGAGCCTAGCCCCATGCCATAATTCTGGTTTCTTGGTCAAACTGACTTGAAATACAGGGAGGCTGTGATCTGGGCACCTCCTGGTAACCATGAGAGTGGTCCCCATGGAAAAGCTGCCCTGGGAGGTCAGGATCCCCAGTACTGAGAAAGCTCAAGCAGAGACCAGCATTTCCTCATCAGGGTCCCTACACAGGGGGTCTTGAACTGAGTGTGAGGTCAGGAAGCACAGCCTCTGAGCCCACATATTTTAGAGGGGCTGGTCTCCCTTTCCCGAGAGACACATAATCTCCTACCCTGAGCTGCACAGCAAGTCCACACAAGAATGTGGAAGGATACCTAGGAATACCCCCAGAGTGGACTGAGGCTGTGTCCAGGGGCTTGGGGTCCTTTTTCCGAAGGCAGCATGATGCCTGCCCACTACCTTTCCTCTGTATATTCCCAAGTGATGTGGCCCAAACAGGCACCATTCAGCAAGACATAGATTTTTTTTCTGGCTCTTAGATTTTAGCCCTTCCTTTCCATAGCTAGCAGGAGGGGGGAAAGCTCTGGAGAGAAACAGACACAGGACAGAAGCCAAAGTCCAGTGGCCAGGGTGAAATGACTTGGAGAGCTAGATTTAATGGCCCTTCTTGCATTCAGCAAGTATTTACTGAGCGCCTACTGTGGATCAGCCCCTGAGATTGGTTCCTCATCTCTACCAACTCATGGCAGCTACAATGCTCTACATTGTCACTGGAAACCAAAAGTGAGGAAGGAGAGAATGAAAATGTATTGAGGCCTGCTGTATGTCAGTCATTGTCTTGGGCGCCCTGTCAGTCAGCAGCTCTCAGACTTTAGTGTGCAGAACAGTCACCTGGGACTTTGTTAAAATCAGATCCTGATTCAGTAGGTCTGAGTTGGGACCTGAGAGTCTGCATTTCTAACAAGCCCCCAGGCGATGTCAGTGCTGCTGGTCTGGAGACCATGCTTTGAGGAGCAAGACTGAATCCCCACTTAAAAAAAAAATCTCCAGAAGGTTGTCAAGAGTCCATTTTACACATGAGGAAGCTGAGACTTCAAGAGGTAAAGAACCAAAGAATGGAATCCTCACCTCCAAGGACTCTGGTGGGGGGGACAGAACACATTCTCTTAGAGAAATCAGTCTGCTGGAGGAGGGACATACCCCGTATTCATGGAGCCCCAAGTCCACTCAGGAAGACATAGCCCCAAATAGGATGAGGAGTATAGAATCTGGCCCAGGGGGAGCCCCCCATCATGTCAGAGAAACATAGCTCTTGCCTTGAGGGAGCCCCAGTCCATTAGTAAAGGCACAGCCCCTACCCTTAGGCAGTTGCCGGGTGGCTCAGAGACCCAGAATGAGGAGCAGAAAAGGACCACTGCCAGGCCCATATTTCCAACACCAAGCTCTGATGCCTAGATTAGAGGCAGGGGAATAGAGTGGGTTCAAGGGGAGCCCCTTCTCAAGCCACCCTCAAAACCCAGCCAGATGCTCTGAGCTCCTGGCCCCAACGTAGAGCTGGAGAGTGGCCCCCAAACATGGGTGGGCCAGGCTATTTAACACTGTAAAAACCACGGTTTACTGCAGCCATTAGGTCCCTAACTGTGGCGCATCCATCCTCACCCAGGCCCTGAGACACCAAGTGCTGATGGTGCAATTAGGCGGCAGAGTGGGCTGTACATTACGGGTGCAGCTGTGCCTCTGCCAGGCACAGCTGAGGAGCCTCCGCCTGCACTCCTGTGTCCTAGGCTCCAGCGATGAGTGCACCTTGGCCCCAGGAGCCATCTGCTAGCACAGCCCCCACTGGAGGCTGGGCTCCTGAGCACCAGAAAGCTTTCTGCCTATTAGGGCTGCAGGAAACTATAAAGTTCCTTGAAGAGCTCCACCTCATTGTGCTTAGTACATGCCAGAAAGTTCTGGGTGCCTCCTCTGTGCTTCCTTAGTGCTTCCTCTACAGCTATCATGCCATGTCCTGGAGGGGATGGACCTACTTCCCACCCATCCCAACCAAACCATGAGCTTGCCGAGGGCTGGGATCGTGACGAACACATCTTTGTGCCCACTGGGCGTAGCACGTAGTAGACACCCCAGCTTAGAGCAGGTACATACTAGTCCATCAAAACATGCATTCCCTGACACCTTGGGCAAATTGTATCCTCCCTCTAGACCCACACACCCATCTGTCAAATAAGGAAAGTAGACCACAACAGAGGCTGCAAACTGGAGGCCCACTGGCCCCATAGATGTGTTTTGTATGGCTCACAAGACTAGTATTTTTTTAATTCTACTTTGTATATTTATACAATAGGAAATTTTGTCTAAAGATCCAAATGTCAGGCCTCTTTAAATATTAGAAGATGGGACAACACTGAGCCCACATCCCTCCATAGCAGCAACCACGTGATGCTGCATAACAACAGCTCCTTTAGATACAGTCACTTCAGTTTGCCCCAGACCTCACCTCTCCCTAGTGTATCCTTCAGTTTTCATACACATGACCCACTTCACTCATTTCTGTTACCTTCCTATGGGCCTTTAGGTTTCTCTTTCATAACCTGGTGTGAGCTTCCCTATGTCCTGATTCCAGAGCCTGCAAATGAATGAATAAACAGATGGAAATGATTGGCTAATGGGTTCCAAGCCCCTCATTTTCCTTATGAGAAAAATCACCAAGTTGTTTATTTTTCTGCCTTACTGCAGCAACAGAAATCTTCCCTGCCCCTAGCTCCCTCAGAGAATGGTGACAAGAGGTAAGTATATAAAATATTCCAAATGACAAGTATCAGGGACAGGTGAAGTGTCATCCTACACAAACATCAGGAAAAGGGTGATTTGGGCAGTTGTAGGGAGAGGGGCCCGCCCCCCACTTCCATGACTCCACAGCCACCCAAAGCGTCCTGCTCTCATCACACCCACAGTCTCCCCGGCACCTTGGCATGTTTCCCCATCAGCACCTCGGACAGTTCCACCCATTTTCCCCAGAGATCCTCAGGGCTGCCAACCAGGCCCAGCCACTCCCGGGGGCCACCTACCTCCCAGCCTCCTCCTCCTCTGCAGTGGTGCCGCATTCCTTTGTTTCAGTCACACAGGTCTTGTGTCCATTCCTCCAACCAGATAACCCTCCCATCTCAGGGTACTTCTGGTTCCATCCCTGAAGTTTTATCCTCCTGTTTTCTACAGGGCTAACTCTTGCTCATTCTTCAGATCTCAGCTTCAACATTACTTTCAGGGAGGGCTGCCCTAAACTTAAGCCCAAACTAAATCCCCATATAATGCTGTCTCATATCACCTTACCCCTTTCAGAGAATGAACTGTGGTTGTAATAAGGTAGCTATTTGTGTGATTATTAATTAACATCCCCTTTCCCATTGGAACAGGAGATCGAGGAGGCAGTTTTTCTCACCACTGTGTATCCAGCTCTAACATAAGACCCAGTTACACAGTTGTTGAGTGAGTAAATCACTAAGGCCCTTCTCTCTGCAGTAGCTGCACTAAAATATAGTCCCTTTCCTGGAGTAATTCAGAGCTTTTTTGGTTAAACTCCAGGTTAGTTGGAGTTAAAAGTAATCCACACCTCCCCCCGATAAAAAGAAGAAAAGAGAACAAGTTGAATTAAGACTCTGAAGCATAAAATCATTCCATGATTGGGTGGCAGAGCCAGGGCTAGAACCCAGCCCCCTGCTTCCCAGTCTAGCCTCCTCTCCCTATGACCTCTTCCCTCTATGTTTCTGTCATTTCATCTGCCTGTTAATGGCCACGCACAGACCCACTTCCATTATCCCATCAGCCCTACTTGGGCGTGTCTATTGCTGCATTTAACCCCCTGGAGTTTCTGTTTGCTCTGGCTCTACCCCACTGCTGCCTTCCCAAAGAGGCTGTCTGGGCCTCCTCGCTGCTCTGAGTGAGAAGAGCCGGAAGATTTAATGTTGCTGCTTTGGTCTTTGTCTCTGCAAAGCAAACCCTTCCCCTGCTGGGAAACTCATCATCACCAAGCATCACACTCAAGCTGCGCTCCACTTAGCTGTTTGCAAATGGCGATGGGGAGAGTAGGGGCCATGTGGGTGCGTGAGTGAGAAGCCTGAATCCCAGGGAGGGAGTCTGGGGGGCTGAGAAGACAACAAATGTGGGGAGGCTGTTTGGAAGGTAGAGGAGGTGTGGGTAGGCATGTGAGGAAGGCTGGTCAACTGTAAGCAAGCCGCTAAGGGCACAGGTCTGCCCTCCCCACAATCACATCCCTAAATTAAGCATCCTCTCATCACAAGCAGAGACACTGGTCAACACAGGCTTTCGTACAGCTTCTGTGGACTGATAACCTCACCAGCTGTGAGTTCCCAGGAATTCATCTAAGCTCTATAGTCCTTCCTTTACTTATCTTGAAAATGGAAAGCTTATAACATTGCTGTCAGGATGTAATGGGATCACTCATATACACACCCAGTGAGGGGTTCACACTGTGAGACCAAAGTGACCAAAGTGATGAAAGGTTCCATTTTGTATCTCACCCCTTCCGACAAGCCCCGGAAAATTCCAAGAAAAACCACTAACCGTCCTATCCCGGTGCCCAACCTATCAGAGCTGACCATTAGGCCCCGCCAAAATCTAACTGACTAACTAATTGACTGACCCAAGATTGGGTCAGTTACAAGACAGAGGGGGGAAGGAAAGGACCAAACTAACGCCACGACAGGCTTCAGGAAGCCTCAGAAACCAGAAGGCCTAAGTTTCAGTCTCCCCAAAACTATCAAGTAGTTACATATTGCCCAGAGCATGTAACCACCCTCCTGCCATCCAATCAGGGGAGGCCCAAAGCCTCTCCCTACATTCCTGAGGATGAGGTCTGTGGGCAAGAGATATAGATAAGACCCTGTCACAAAAAGCAAAAGTTAACCTGTTAGTCGCCAAACAAGACCCTAGGCTCGCTCTGTAATTGGTTAATTTCAAAGATACCTTAAAAATTGTGATTGCATCCCGCCAAAAGTAATGAATGCTCTAAATGACATGTATGGCTAGAACTGTTGTCAATAATGTTGTGTAATTATTATTGGATTGCTGTGTCTATGTCCCAGTTTCCTGTAACTCCCCCTTCCCAAAGCCCATAAAAATCCTGCCCGCCTTTGTCCGGTGTCCTCAGCTCACCTCCACTACCGAGGTGAAAACGCTGAGAGTCCAAGCTTAAGCCCATAATAAACGCCCTTTGCTCTTGCATGCATGACTCGGTCTCCCTGGTGGTCTCTGGTCTCTGAGGATACTGCAATCCGGACATAATATTTGGTGCGTTGGCCGGGAAGCCTCCTCCCCAGAGGGGGTTTCGTCTCCCCAGAACCCCTGGGACCCCGACACGTTGGGCTCGACCGCCGGCTAAGTTGGTGAGGGCACTCGTTTCTTTTGGGTCCTCTGTCTCTCTGTCTTAACCTTTTGTCGGACTGGTGCTTGTTCTTCTGAGGTTTAATTTTTTTTCGGTTTCCTTTTTTGGTTCATTGTCTGTTTCGGTCTGGTTTTGTTGGGCGTTAGGTCTCAAAAAGGCCTCAAAGGAGCCAGGCGGACGCGCCGCGAACGCTCGAGGCTGTGGGTTCCAGGAGACGTCTTGGACTCACGGAGTTGAGACAGTGGGTTTGAGTCCTGCGGCGTCACTCGGAATTAACGGTGTTTCATGAATGAGATCCCAGGGAACCCTGAGGCATTACGCTGTGGCCTCAGAGGCACTTTGTCCAGACCCAGGGAGCTCCACTGGTGGCAGCAAGGGAACTCCATTGTGTATATGTTCTGTGCTTCTGTTTTGGTTGTTTGCTCGGTTTGCTCAACTGCTTCGCTGTGACTTTGACTGATGAGGACGATCTAAGAGAAAAACCTCCCATTTTTCATGGGACTTTGGGGCACTAACCTTGCATACTTTACTTTAGAGAGTCCCCGGAGACCTTCATACTCTCTTCATTCTTTCCTCCGTTGGCCAGGAGGACTAATTCCTGTGTTTGGTGTTTTAATCTTGCTTCTTATACTATTTTTCTCTAGCCGGACTTACAACATGGGACAAACTGCGTCCACTCCTTTGGATCTGGTCCTCATTCACTTTGAAGAAATAAAAACTCGAGCTCACAATATGTCTATAAATGTTAAGGAAAAAAAAAAAAGGAAAAATGACCACCTTTGTGCCTCTGAATGGCCTACCTTTGGAGTAGGATGGCCACCAGAGGGTACTTTTCACCTTCCCCTTGTAGAGGCAATAGAGGAAAAAATCTTCCAATGAGTGGGGGGCCATCCCGACCAGGTACCATACATCGCCACTTGGAAGGATTTAGTAATCAACCCGCCCACATGGGTAAAGACTTTTCTCCTCCCCTTAACTTCTCTAGCTCCTCCAGTTTTCCTGCAGGTCTTGGTGACACGAACCTCAGAGAAAGAAGCCCCAAGACGAAAACAGGAGCCAGAGTCGACTCCAACCCTGGCTTCAACCTCAGCTCCCCTTGACCCAGTTTTACAAGAAGGCACAAAGGAGGATCTTATCTTTCCTCCTCCCCCCATCCGCTTCCTCCTGTGCCAGCTCCCGATCCCCTTCCACCCCCTCCCCTGAGGGACCTGCCCATGGAACACGCAGCCGAAGAGGGGCCACCCCAGAGGTGGACTCTACCGTGCTCCCCTTGCGAGCTGCCGGGCCAATGGATGAGGCAGGAAATCAGCCTCACCACTACTGGCCCTTCGCCTCCTCTGATCTTTATAATTGGAAGTTACAAAACCCTCCCTTCTCTGAAAACCCCAAGGGCCTTATTGGGTTACTAGAAACTGTACTCTTTACCCATCAACCCACTTGGGATGATTGTCAGCAATTGTTACAGGTTTTGTTTACAACCGAGGAGCGAGAACGAATCCTGATGGAAGCACGAAAACTCATTCCTGGCCCAACTGGAGTGCCCACCATAAACCCTGCTATCATTGATGCTAGATTTCCCCTTGTTCGCCCTGATTGGGACTATAACACGGGAGAAGGTAAGGAGCGCCTTACGGTCTACCACCAGGCTCTATTGGCAGGTCTCAAAGCGGCCGCTGGAAGGCCTACTAATTTGACTAGGGTGTATGATTTAAAGCAGGGAGAAAATGAGAGCCCAGCTGCCTTTCTAGAACGGGTGATGGAAGCTTTTATACAGTTCACCCCGTTCAATACTGAACAGGCAGAACACAAGTCAACCGTGGCTATGGCTTTCATTAATCAGGCAGCACCAGATACCAAGAAAAAGCTACAAAAGGTTGAACGCCTCAGAGAAAAGAGTCTCCGGGACTTAGTAGAAATAGCTGAGAAAGTATACAACAACAGGGACGGTGCTGAGGAGAAACAAATAAAGGCAGAAAACAGGCAGAATAAAAATTTAGCCAAAGTATTATTAGCTATGACAGCAGATTCAAAGGACCGCCGCCGACAATTGGAAGAAATCGCAGACCCAGAACTTACCTTAGACTTTCGTGTCTAAGGTAAGTCAGGGAGTTGCACAGTTTATTGGGGCAGATTGGAAATTACATTGTGCATACAGACCCCAAAGTTCAGGACAAGTAGAAAGAATGAATAGAACTCTAAGAGACCTTGACTAAATTGACCTTAGAGACTGGTGGAGACTGGGTGGCCCTCCTCCCCTTTGCCCTGTATCGGGTAAGAAACTCCCCCTACCAAATGGGTCTGACTCCCTTTGAAATCTTATATGGAAAACCTGCCCCCATTATCCCTAACCTTCAGGCGGCTGCCCTGATGGACATAGAAGATCATAACTTGTTATCAGAAATTCAGGCCATTCAATGGTCTCATAAACAGGTGTGGCCTAAATTACGTGCTCTCTATGAATCAGGTGCACCCCTGGAGCCTCATTGGTACTGGCCCGGTGACTGGGTCTATGTCAGACGGCACTGGCAAGAAACCCTCGAGCCACGGTGGAAAGGACCTTACATCGTCTTACTAACTACTCCAACTGCTTTAAAGGTAGACGGAATAGCCACTTGGGTTCATCATACCCACATGAAACCAGCCAACCTGGTCCCCGAGAGCTGCAACCCCAAGGCTGCTAGCGACACATCACAGCCAGAATGGAAGACCACACCGTGCAGAGGAAACCCCTTACGGCTCAAGCTGTCCAGAACTGGCTGCTCCTGACAATAGTGGTATCCTCTGGCTGGCAAGGGAGCTGCAACCCTCATCAACCAATGAACATCACCTGGCAAGTAATAGACACCGCATCAGGAGAAGTAGTTAGCTCCACTTCCCGAGAGGCCCCCCGGAACACATGGTGGCCCACCTTGACTTTTGACCTCTGTGACTTAGGAGAGGGAGATATCACCACCTTAGGGGATGGGTGCTCGACCCCAGTAGGGAGGGCGAAGATTCGCCGGCATGAATTTTATGTATGTCCTGGGTGGGAGAGAGATAGAACCTGGAAGAAGAAGTGTGGAAATGCTGATTCCTACTTCTGTGCCGCCTGGGGCTGTGAGACCACAGGAGAAAAGTCTTGGGTAACCTCCCAGGCAGACTACATCTCAGTTAAAAGGACAGGGAACTACTTAGGTTATACCTGGACCCATGGAGGCCAGTCACTTACCTTTCCGCCCAAATCTGCAGGACATGGTCGTGTCGGGCAGGGGAGGTGGGGTGGGCTTGCCACCTCTCCACAGCCGTGGGGGGTTCCGAGAAGGGGCGATGTAATACGGTGTCCCTAACCTTTACTGAGCAAGGAAAGGAGCAAGAATGGACAGGAGGAAAGACTTGGGGACTTAGGTTATATGCTGAAGGGAGAGACCCAGGGATGCTATTCACTGTTCGCATGATAGCGCAGCCCCTAGGGGCCTACAGCAGGGCGGCCTCTGCATGGCCCTGAAAGAAGAATGCTGCTTCTACGCTGACCACTCCGGGATCATTAAAGAGTCCTTAGCAAAAGTCAGGGAAGGACTCGCAGCCAGAGAAAAAGAATACAAAGCCTCCCAAAGTTGGTATGAAGAATGGTTCACAAGCTCCCCTTGGTTAACGACCCTCCTCTCCACCATACTGGGGCCCCTGGTAGTAATACTCCTGATACTCACTTTCGGTCCATGCATCCTTAACAAGCTGGTACAATACATAAAAGAACGCCTGAGTACAATTCAGCTTATGGTCCTCAGGCAACAGTACCAACCCTTGCACCAAGAAACTTCTCCTTAAAGGGCAAGATTGCCCTCTGAAGTCACCAATTGGAAGGGGGGATTGTGAGACCAAAGTGACCAAAGTGATGAAAGGTTCCATTTTGTATCTCACCCCTTCCGACAAGCCCCGGAAAATTCCAAGAAAAACCACCAACCGTCCTACCCCGGTGCCCAACCCATCAGAGCTGACCATTAGGCCCCGCCAAAATCTAACTGACTAACTAATTGACTGACCCAAGATTGGGTCAGTTACAAGACAGAGGGGGGAAGGAAAGGACCAAACTAACGCCACGACAGGCTTCAGGAAGCCTCAGAAACCAGAAGGCCTAAGTTTCAGTCTCCCCAAAACTATCAAGTAGTTACATATTGCCCAGAGCATGTAACCACCCTCCTGCCATCCAATCAGGAGAGGCCCAAAGCCTCTCCCTACATTCCTGAGGATGAGGTCTGTGGGCAAGAGATATAGATAAGGCCCTGTCGCAAAAAGCAAAAGTTAACCTGTTAGTCGCCAAACAAGACCCTAGGCTCACTCTGTAATTGGTTAATTTCAAAGATACCTTAAAAATTGTGATTGCATCCCGCCAAAAGTAACGAATGCTCTAAATGACATGTATGGCTAGAACTGTTGTCAATAATGTTGTGTGATTATGATTGGATTGCTGTGTCTGTGTCCCAGTTTCCTGTAACTCCCCCTTCCCAAAGCCCATAAAAATCCTGCCTGCCTTTGTCCAGGGCTCTCAGCTCACCTCCACTACCTACGTGAAAACGCTGAGAGTCCGATCTTAAGCCCATAATAAACGCCCTTTGCTCTTGCATGTGTGACTCGGTCTCCCTGGTGGTCTCTGGTCTCTGAGGATACTGCAATCCGGACATAACAACACATCGTAGGATGCCTGACAAATAAGCTCTCCTCCCTGTAACGAGTACATAGCCTTGCCTGCTCCCTAATTTGAAGACAACTTGTCCAGCCGTGGCTCACCCATTATGATTGGCCCAAGACTGCCAGCAAGGCCACCTTGGAGTCCAAAATGGGATGGGGTGGGTCGCGGCCATGCTCGCACTCCATGTCCTCACCCATCCCTGCACCGTCTCCAGCCCCGTGCCTCCCCTGCTTGTCCATCCCAGATACCAGTATTCTCTCAATTGCAGTCAGAGTAATTTATTCTGTGGTCTGAGCATCTTCTGCTTCCCCTCTGTTGTTCTCTGTCTTAGTACTTCTCCCTCCACCCTGTGAACATGAAGACAAGATACCCATTGATGAGACGAAAAGGATGAAGAAGAAAAGAAAAGAACAGAGGAAGGGGGACAAAATCCCGCCACTGTCTCAGCCTCCCTAATTGAATGACTCTCCTACCTGACTCTCCTTGTCGGCTCCCATGTTCCTTCATTCCCTCTGATGGCCCTTAAAATCATCTCCCCCATCGCATCAAACCCCTCCCCCTTCCTCCCTGCTTGTTCTCTAAGCTGCAGATTACTTTTTCGTACAATTCAATTTCTAGCCATTCTCATTACTTACTCACTTAATGCGGCTGGCTAGGGGGAGGGGAGCCGAGGAGGAGGCCACGGAGGGGAGATGTGTTCTGTGCGGCACTCATCCGGCCTAGTTACCGAGGCCCCTTGCTGGGGTGTATAAGAGTCTGATATGAGCAGATAATAGATTTCTGTCCCACACAGGGAGCTGGCGCTGGCGTAATCCGGGATCGCAGCGTCATGCTGAAGGGCTGCAAACTCACAATCGTCCTCAGTGACTCCTCGCCTGCCGGGAAGAGTCCCTAGGGAGCCGCTTGTTCAACAAATATTTACGTAGAGCCTTTTAGAGACCAGGCACTCTGTTAGGTACTGGGAGGTTAGCCATAATAAGAAAAGTCCCTCACCTAGACCTGGTGGTTGGGAAAGAATTAGGGAGGAAGTAACATAAGTGCATATCTGAATAGGAACTATATAGGCTCAAAGGAGAAAATGAGTATCTTAGTTATGGTTCCTCTCAAGACAGAGCCTGAAACAAGGTCTTGGGGGCAGGTAATTTACTTGGAAGACGATACAAGGAAACCAGAGCAAGAGAGTAGGGGAGGAGGGGAAACAAGGCAGGAGGGAGAACCAATAAAAGTCAGATTATTGAACTAGTTACTTCTAACGCGGGACCCTCTGGATAACTATGAAGAATGAGCCTCAGAATTATCCTTTTAATAAAAGGAGGCTGTGGCGTTCACCTCCGACTCCTGTGCTCATTGTCTGAGGGTGGCACTCCAGAGGTATCCATATTCCTGCGCTTCCACTCCGCCCATGGGCAGGCCGAGCAGCCTTTTCCTGCTCCAGAGAAAGCCCTGAGCCAGAGAAGCAGAGAGACACCACTCGGCACATTAAGACGCTCGCAGCATGCCAAGAACTGTCCACCAGCCTTGCACTGAAACCAGGTGAGCTGAGAGACGGTGACATGGGGCACAGAAACTTCCTGCTACAGTCCACCCCTTGTAGGGCTCACATCTGCTTGTGACCCAAAATAAGTACACTTTGTCACTGAGTTTTCAAGATGTAGCTGGCCTTAACCACCAAACAGGAAAAAAATTCTTCAGGCAGGAAAGCGGGTAGAGGTATAGCACCAACTGCTATAGCACGTCCCGACGCTACCGCTGATATTCGTGATCTATATTCTTTGCCACTTATACTATATTTCCTTCACACTCGGTCAGTACTTCAGCTGGCCTGGCTTGCTTGTTCCCTGAGGGGTGCACGCCCTCGGCTGCTTTGCCCTAATTAGGCTATGAGGCTGCAAGAGTCCATTCACTATTGTCATGAGGCACGGAAACATCGAAAGATGTTGCAATGAACCCCTGTGCTCCACACGGTCCTTCTTGCCCTCATTAGGTAGCAGAAACCCCATACCCGCACCTTTTCTTTGCCTGCTAGTCCACTGACATGAAGAACACAAAGTAACCAGGCACCCGCAGAGTCACACAGAGCAGAACCCTAGGTTATCTCCTGGTGGACATGTTCCCCAGAGGAACCTGTACTCCACTAGAGCTTAGAGCTATGGCAAAGAGAGCACACACTCTCCACAGAGGTTACGAGGAAGGATGACGAGTGGACCCGGTCCTATTTCCTTCCCTGTTTCCCAGGCACACGCATTCTAGCTATTGAGGACACAGCACAGTACACTAGGGATTGATTCAATACATGTATCATATCCTAGAGGTCAGTGCCACACGCTCTGATCCTCAGATAGTGATACTAACACAGGCACTGTAAACAGAACCCAGGACGATAAAGGCCAAACAGGTAAATTGAATAGGGATATGATGGAGACCGCCCTGCATCCTTTAGATCTCTGAGGGTGGCACTAATCTCTGAAATTCCACCTGGATAGCTTTTGAGTCTTGGCTAGAGATGGAGAAGTTTCAGGAGATTCCATTTGACTCTTCTTCCCATAAAAACTTATTCCACACGTGAAAACACCAATGTGAGAATTCTGCTAATGTCTAAGCATATCCATCCCAGTAATGCATGCAAAAGCTAGAGAAATGACCACGAGAAAAGTCTATAGACCTATTAGATGTACTGTGAGGTGAACACAGGCAGAACTTCATTTGCCCCCTGGCCTTCATACCCGCAGTCTAACTGGGGAACTTTGATGGCATTACAGGCCCTCTAGCATTGATGATAGATCAGACCCCATATCCGACAGCCCTCAGAAGGTTTGGTTATTCCTGTTTCTTTGGTGAATGGTCATGAGTCCCTTTGGAAAGGACTAAAGGAACATTTGTTGCATATACTTGTGGCACTGCAGGTTCTTCCTCAAGAGGACCTGGTCTTTCATCAATCGATGGGCACTGGATCTGAGAACTAGCTCAGATCTGGAAGGTGTGTGAGGCATCATGATTTTCTAATGCAGTGGCCAATGTCAGCAATTAGGTTACCTGCTTTTTTTCCGGGTTATACAAGTCATGGACTACCCTAGTCAGCCACCTATCTCTCTAGTCCCTAGGAACATCATAATGTGCTAGACATCACCACAGCTTCCTGTGCGTCGAGGCACCCTGGGGACCCCTCTGGTCTTGTTTCCCACTATGATAATAATGTTCACCTTGCTTCTGATGATTAATGCCACCACCAGACTCCTACTAGTGCAGAATCTTCTCATCGCCACCGACACAAGGAAACCAGTTCCATGGCTGCATCTCTTACTGCCAGCCCCGGCCTATGGAGGACAGCCACCACCCACAAAGCTGCTCCGTGATGCGAGGGCCTCCCTCACTAGTATATTCCTTATCAGTTCCATGGTAAGGCTCTCTCAGGGTATACAGATTTAGGTGGTGGGCTTCCTAGGTTCATGTAATAAATCCATTCAAACACACCCACTTCTGTGAGCCTTCTGACCCCTTCCTCAGGGCTGGCCATTCTGATAACCTGAAGGAGCTATCCCAGCAGCATATTAGGACTGGCTTCAGGAGTCCTTGCCAGAACATTAAATCCTGAGTCATGGGAGAGTGTCCCCATGTCAATAAATCAGTTTCCAGCCTGTATTCTACCCCACTCCAAGTTTAATCCTTCAAATTCTGCTCCCATACAGATTTCCCAGTTCCTACTATCATATATTAGCCAGGTCCTCCTGCAACTTTTTCAGTGAGTAAGTCATTTACTCTAGTAACAGGGACTATACGTCTTCCCTTGAGATAAGCTAAGACCTGACTCTAGTTATTGATCTGGGTGGGAGGTAGGGGGAAGATCTTAAGGTTAGACAATCACCACCTTGTAAGAGAGTAATCTCAGGAGAGGTTTCTGCATCATTTTCAGACAAGGAGATGCTGATCTACTCTAACAAGGAGGTGGGACTGCTGTTGTCAGCCAAGAAGGTTCGGGGAACCCAGGAGTTCAGTATTCTCAGGTGCATCACCAAATGTCCCCATCTTGGTCTTGGGGTCCCATTCCTTCTCTATCAAAGACCTGACTTGACCCTAGCAGACCTGTGGAGTTTGCACATTCAGTCTCGTTTGCATCTTTGCTTCCCTTACCATTAACTCCTGGGCCTGGGTTTCAGCACTGTCTGCCCTCTAACTGTACCTCACCCAATCCACTAAGTGAAGGTCTTAGTAATTGGGATGCTTACATACATCAGAGGTTATCACACCCCCACTAGCCATCTGCAAGAGTCCCTATTGCCATCTAACTGGTAAGGGATGTTCCAGAATCCTATGGCAGAGGGTGTATTTTCTAGGACCACTTCTAGTATTCATTTTCATGTTTGGGGTGCCCATAAAGCAGACTCTGAGGCAAGGTTTTGGGTGCAGGTAGTTTACTTGGAAGACTATTCCAGGAAACCACAGTTAAGGAATAGGAATGAGAAAAGAAGGAGAAAAGCCAGTAAAGGTACATGGTTGAGTTGGTTACACTCAACTCAACTGGAGCTCACTCTTGCTGGGATCCTGCAAAGAACCATGTGGAATGCACTTAGAACATTTAGAATTGTTTTTCTAGGGACAGAGGGTGGGGATATTGGATACTGACCCTTAGCCCCTGTTGGTGTCCCCACAGCCATAACCTTCCCTACCCTTCCAGACTATGTGTGTGCATAGGCCAGTTATTTCCATGGCTTCAGAGAAAGCCCAAACAGAAAGCCCAGCAGAAAACAGGAAGGCAATGAAGCCCGTTATTTGAGGGGGGCAGTAAAGAACTGCAAGGAAGAGTCCTTGATAGCTACACTGAAATCAGCTGGGCTGAAAGGGTATGAAAATGAGACCAAAAAAAAAAAAAAACATTTGCAACAAAGTATGTTCCTGACAGCAGGACCAGTATGTGAAAAAGACTAAAGGTGAGAGACAACATGGTTAGAGCACAAAGGGTTTGGGGAAGGACCTGAGGAGGCAAAAGACATAGGATCTGGTCACAAAGAATCTTGTATGTAGCCTGTGTTACAATTGTGAGTTTTACCCTGAGAGGATTTGAAAGCCCTTGAAGAGTTTTAAGCAGGGGAGTGAAAGGAGGAATTTGTTGTTGAGCTTTGTAGTAGAAGCCACTAACTGTCCCCCAATACCACCACTCACCTTCTTCCTCAGTGTTTTTGATTTGTCAATGGACACATGACTCCAGCCCAAGTCCCTCTTGCAACTAGGTGTGGCCAGATGACTCAGTTTTAGCCAATGATATGTGAGTGGACGTGGTGAGTGCACCATCCAGGAAATATCCTCAAAGGGAATGTCCTCCTCCTTGCTGGCTGGACTGCAGATTTAATAGCTAGAGCTGGAGCAGCCCTCTTGGTCCATGAAGTGGCAAGGTAAAAACAGCAGAAGACTAAAATAAAAAAGAGCTCCACTGTCCGACAATGCCATGGAGCAGAGCTACCACACTAGCCCTGAACTGCTCATCTATAGACTTTTTCACGTAATTTTTGGTCCCTGTTACTCATGCTGTAACCTAATTCTACATGATACAGGGTTCTAGAGTGAATGCAGACGCATCAGTTAGAAAGTTATTGCAAGAATCCAGGTAAAAAGTAATGGTAGCTTGGGCTGAATTAGTGGCAGTGGAAAGAGAGAGAAGTGCTTTTTGGACTATTTTGGAGGTTAAATTGATGGCTTGGTGTTTGTGGGGGTGTATGTGAGGTGAGAGAAAGAGCAATATAAGTGATGCCAAGGTTCTAGGCCTGAGCAAAGGGTAGTGGTAGGACCCAGACTGGATATGGAGATTAGGTGAGCAGATACTCTGCTCCTATGTGGGGATCAAGATGCCTGGTACCGGGCCCCCCAAAACACCTGCTCTCATGAGGGAGACCTTTAACCAACTTCCAAAACCAGCTCACAACTCACTTTTTCAGTAACTTTCTTGGACTATTCCTGCATCCCCACCCCCAATACCATCCAACTTGTTCCTTGCTCTTGACATGCCCAACATCCATTTCCAGTGTTTCATAGGAAGCTCAGAAAATTTCATTGAACACCAGCTCTAAGCTCTGAGTGCAATAGAAAGATGGCTTGTTTGGGAGCAGAGTTAACTCAAACACTGTGTTAGACACCAGGGACAGAAATAAAAATGAAGTTGTCTCCACTTTCAGGTAGCTCATCGCAAAGAAGCGAGATTAGCAAACAAATACTTGTCAGTTCCAGGGGACTCCACCCAATGATAGTGTGTTCTGCGTGCACCATTTCCCCCAAAGAAAGTGGTGGTCCCTTCTTGAAGTGTTAGAGAAATCATCACACACGAGGGGATATCTGGGCCAGGTTTTGAAAAAGATGAGAACGGACATTCCTGACAAAGGTACCTACTTATATAAAGACCTTTGAGGGTGAATCAGTGTCTTGGTTTCAGAGAATTGCTAGCAATTGCATAGGCTGTAAAGTTGTCACGTTTTTTTGGAGGAAGGAGAGATTGGGAGATCAAAATGCAAGTGGGGCCCTTGTCAAAGGGAACACGGTGAACCACATTAAGTGGCCTGGACTGTAGGTATGGGCAACAGAGAGGGAGGGGATGAGGAATTCCAGGCAGGAGCATGCTGCAGTACACAGCAAAGCCATCATTGTAATTGCACCAATTGCTGTTTATTGAGTATTTCCTAGGTACTGTGACTGGTGTAAGCGTTGGAACTAGATAACCTCATGTACTCTCCACCCAGTAAGATGAGTATTATTAGCATCCCCATTTTTAGAGTTGAGGAAACTGACATCCAGGCAGTTTATGGAACTAGAACAAGAGCATGCAGCAAATAAGTAGTAGAGCCAGGATTCTAACCAGAGCGGTCTGCCTCAGAGCCCACGCCCTTGCCTGAGATGCTAATGCTAACATTCCTCTCATTGCTTATGTAAAGAGATGTGTAATGAGATACATTACTTTGCAACCGTGCTTTAAGTCATTCCATGTATGGAGGTGGAGAGGAGATACAGGGTTTTTTATACAAAAGGAATTTCCCAAAGACATATTTGACCAAGGGAGAAATTGAGGCATAAACATGGAACTCTAGATGGCTAAAACTAAAATTCACTTTAGAGAAAATCTGGTCCAGTTCTCTCATATTCCCAGGGATGAAACTGAGGCTTGGAGAAGAAGGTCACACAGACAGGTCTGACTCTAATAGTTTTCTTACACTCCAGGGAAAATGAGCAGGGCCCTGTCCTCCTCCTTACCATTCTACTGTCTTTCTGAAGGTGCTGGCAAATTGTACTCACTCCCTGGAAATAAAAGAACAGCTTTGTCCTTTTTCTTTTTAAACAGCAGAAGTCCCAGAAACAAAGCCAGAATCAGCCCTGAGAAACCTGATGTGCACACTGCGAAGTCCACGCCAGCATGGAGTCAGTTCAAGGAAAGGCAAAACTTTGCCCAAAGCCACGTTTCTTGGGAGAACTTCGCCCACAAAGGAAGAAAAGATCAATAGGCCAGATAAAGAGCTTCAGCCTGAGACCCTAAGCCCCACAATGGGAGCAAGTGAGCCTGTTCTGTGCAGAGCTACCTGCCCCTGTGGTCAAGCTCAAGCCAGGCAGACAGCTGTGCAGGGTTAACACATGACAAACTGAGATGAAGCTCCATCCCCAACCAAGCCATCTCTCCATCACACACACACACACACACACACACACACACACACATACACACATACGCACACATACACACACATACACACATACACACACACACATACACACCAACCTCCTCATCCCCCAGGATGCCCAGGATCTTTCTGGTATCTTCAGAGGGAAATATTTTAAGACACAAGACATTTAAAATGATCCAGAAAGGGCACCAAAGTTCAGGAATTCTTTCTCCTTCCTTGACACATTGTGATAGGTTTGTTAAATTTCTACTCTATGCTCTGCCTGAAAGGGTAGTTGGCGGAATGGTGTATAGGAAATAGCACTCAGCTGGAAGCCAGCAAGTTCTGGTCCTCCTAGCATTTGCTATGTAACCTTGGGCTTCTTATTTCCCGTTCTGAGCCTCAGTTCACTGATCTGGATAAAAAAGGGGGGGTCTTTGAATTCTAGAATCTTATTAAATATGGTGGGCCAGTCTCTCCCCATCCCTTCCCAACAAACGTCTACTGTTCCCTGCCTTTGCTCTGGCTGTTCCCCTTACCAGGAATGCCCTCCCAGCTCCCCTCCACCAATCTAAATCAGAGCCCAACTTTCTCCAGGAATCTTCCCCTAATTAATCTCATGACTATATGTTCCTCACTTGGGAGCCCCTCAGCAAGTCTGCGCCTTTTCTCACATCGGTTCCTTAGAATCCTTCATGCAAGAATGGATTAGCTTTCCAACTGAACAGCGACCTCCTGCAGGGCAAGGACCCTATACTCCAATTCCTTTCTCCCTGTAGAACCTATGTGCTCAGGGTACTTAATAAATGTCTCCATCATGCCACTCTACCCTCAGCCATCTTCTGTTGGCTGACGTTCAAGCTCCATGTTGTCGGCAGGACAATGTCGTTCATTCAATCAGCAAATATTTCCTGAATACCTATTATGTGCTGGCCAATGTGCTAGATATTGGAGGTGCAACAATGAACCAGATACATCAAGGACCTCTCAGTCTGACATTCAAGGTCCTTCACAATTGGTCCTGTCTTACCCCAGTGTTCTCCCTACAACCTTTCTGCAGCCAGGATGGCCTATTCCCTGGTCATCTCCCTCCCCCTGATTTTACTTATGTTAAAATTCCTTGCCAGGAACTCCTCTCCACTTCTCACCCTCTTTATAGCTCCTAGAGAGTGAAGAAGAGAAAGAAAAGAAGGAAGGGAGAGAAAAGCAGCAGCAGAAGAGAAAGGATTACCAGAAACCAGAAATCCAGCCCAACTGTCAAGGGCATAGAAAAAAATTTCCAACTTCCATCCTGTTGACTGGGATCTAGAAACCTACTGTCCATTCAGCAAGCCAGTCTTGGGGTCACCTAATGAAAGATGAAAATTCAGGTCACGTCTCATCCCAGAGATGCCCCCCTGCCAGGTGCTATTCGCGCTCCTTCCAGATTCATCCATCAGCCAACAGGCCACTAACTCGTTCCATCTGCCTACTGCTCCGCTTGAGTGATGCGGCTGAGCCGGAATGCCTAGGTGAACGGCTGGATGAGCCAGTGAGTAGCAGACATGCAAGCCTGCCATCTCTGGTATTTTTCCTTAAGTGGATTAAGAACGAAACAGTTTCTCTTTTCTTCCTCTTAATGCACGCTACAGACCAGTGGTCCTAATAATCACGCCCCAGCACCTGCCGTGCAGGAGCACAGGGTGCCAGCGGGCAGGGTCTGGAGGCCCAGGATCCCTCTTCGGCCCAGCAGCTCCGGCCCCTGCTCCCACCCCCTTCCCGGCTCTGCATCCAGGACATGCATTCATGAGCAGGAAGAATGAAGACTCAGTCTGCAGTGGATAGAAGAGAGGCATCAGGCATCTCTTTCGTGGAGCATTTACTTTCTCGGACCTGCTCGCACATCCCTGGGCTCCTGGAGGGGAAGATGTGCTGGGACCTCCAGACTCAAGCAGCTCTTAACGACTGGGGTGGAGGATATTAGCATCACCTGCACATTAACAACGTTCTCTCCCGACTCCCAGCCAGATTTCCCCACAGATACCAACACAAGGTAGTGAGGGAGTTGGATCTAAATCCTTCCCCATCAGGTTAGGAGTTGTTCATGGAGAGCAACTGTAGCTTCCCATATAACCATGAGTTCCCCGAAGACAGAGGCCAAAACTCCTCTTGTTTTCAGAATGTGGCTTCTTTGAGTGGAGACCTTTTATCCCTTTCCAGATTGGGACATTCTCACGACAGGGCTCTACTACCCCATCAGATTGGGGCGGTAGCAAGGAAATGCCTATTCTCCCTCACAGGCCAGAGGCTTCCCCAGAACAGGGTCTACTAGATCCAGTTAAGCAGATATTTATATAATCCCTACCACATGCCAGATGCTTTCCTGAACAAGAGACCTGACCCTGGCATAAGAAGTTGCTAGTCCGAAGGAGGAGGCATGGCATCCCATCCATAAGGCCAGCAGCTGGGACTGGGGCCATCTCTTCTGACCCTAACAGCCATCTGAAGGAAAGAGTAAGGAATGGCTGTATCCAGAACAGGGTAGTCAGCGTCTGTGCCTCTCTGCACAGGCCCTGGAGCAGAGCTGAGTCAGAATCCCAGCTCTGCTGTGTATGAGGTGTGTGGTTTGGGCAAATAACGAACTCTACCTACAGGGGTTTGCAAGTCTCCTGTGATATGACAGGTAAAGCCAGTGTGTCAGGTGCTGACACCAGGTTGGAGGCCTTGACTTGTAACATGTGCCCATTTCCTCGATTTCAATACCCCCATTATGATCCATTTTCAGGTACTAATGTGAGATCACTAAGATTAAACCTGGGGGGAGATGTGCCAAATTGGCTTTCAGAATCTGGTTAGGCCGGTTCTAGTGCCTCACTGTTTAGAACATAAGTGGATGCTCAAGAAATAGTGAGCTGTCATTACTACCTGGTCAGGCTTACACCTACCCCATTTTTCTTATCTTCTTTTATATCTGAGTGTCACACTTAGGAGGGGCATGGGCAAGCTGGAGCGTGCTTGGAGAAGGGTGACCTAAGGATAGTATGGCAGGGAGGGACTAGCTAATTCTCCAAACCATTTCCCATTTCCTCCTGGCTACACCACCAGCCTGTATTTTCCAGCCTCCTTTGAGTTAGGCACAGCCATGTGACTGAGTTCTGGCCAATGGAGTGTGGGCAGGGTGAAGTGTCTCACTTCCAGACATGACCCACTTCCTGGCTAAATGCAGAGGACTCGAAGGGCAGAGCCCAAGATGGAAGGAAACAGGGATGTGGAATGACTGAATGAAAATGAGTTCATATGAATGAAGATCCACCCTGGATGGTTAGTTACATGAGGGAGACATCAACTCCTATTGAGTGAGTAAGGCCGCTGAGACTAGTAACAGCAGTTAGCCTGTCCAGCCACCACACATGGACTCACAACCCCCTCATGGGAGGGACGGCTGAGGAACTGTGGCCCTGGAGGAGGGGAGGTTCAGTGGAGAACATCACACATCACCCTCAAATGCTTTATGCACTGTCAGGGGGCAGAGTTGCCCTGTGTGATCACGGAGAACAGTCATAGGACCAACGGGAGGCAAGTTACTGGGATGCAGATCACAGCTCACCACACAGGAAGACGTGGACAGAGGGAAACCTAAGGAGACCCCGGGGGAGGAGGGAGGGAAAGAAGTAGGAATGCTGTAGATGCTACTTGTGCATCAGCTAGCAGCTTGACATCAGCTTGGTATTTTGAAGCTATCTCCAAGACCTTAGATTTTGTGATTTTTATGATCTGTTATTCCCATCTAAGATGTCACCTCCTCCATCAGTCCAGGATCTCCCAAGGCCCAGGCTTGATTGAGTGAGACAGAAAGCCCCTAGGACACAGGTCCTAATTCTCTTTCAGACCCAACCCCGCTCCTCCCAGCCCCAGCACCCAGCAAGGGCCCCATGTTCAAATGCGGGGACAAGCCTCAGTGTTTGGAGAAGACCTGGTTACTAGGGAAAGCTGGATTTGAGCTCCAAATCTCCACTCCTGAGAATGAAAGGGAGGGAAATGAACAGATAAGTCTGAGGGGGTAGTAAAAGCAGGAGCAGGAGACAGATCTGAAAAGCAGTTTGAGCTGAAGGAGAGGGGGGCTGGCTGCTCCCAAGTGTCCAGCAAAGGTAGCAATCTTCATTTCTCTCAGCTTTCTCCAAGGAGGAAGGCTCGACAGGGACTTCAATAGCGTATTCTCATGAGAGAAGCTCTGGCTTGGCTCTCCAGAAGCTTTATGACACGAGAGTCTGGACTGTGTTCTCCATCAGCAGACATACATGCACGCCTGGCTGTGTGCACACACACATGCACACACACACACACACACACACACCCCTTTCCACCTTTGCTCTGGCCTCCATAGAAAAGCCTGCTATCCCCCCAAATATTTCCCAGAGCCAAGCTCCAAAAAGGACCCTGAGATTTCTAGGACAACTGGAGGGCGGGCCTGGGGGAGTGTAGGAAAACACGCAAAGAAGAAAGGCTTCAAAGCATTTTTCTGTAAGAATGATTAAAACATATTAAATCCTGAGGTGTCCTCTTCCTCCTGCCCACGCCCTTCCTCACCTCCGCCCACCTGGGGCCTCCCATCATCACATGCACACATTAAGGCTAAATTGAATTAGAATAATTAACTTTTGGTCACATTTTTAATTTGGTGCCGGAAATAAGAGAGCTAATGAAGATTAAACAAGGCTCTGACTCCAGAGACCACCCTGGAAGCTGCACAGGGAGGCCCCGGGCTCTGATGGTGAGGGGAGCAAACAGGCAGAGCAGAGGCTGAGACAGATGTGTGCAGTGTGTGAACCACATGCATGCTCATGTGTGGTTATGCATGTATTTGTGCTTATGTGCTCTTACTACATAGGGGAACGTGCCTGTGCGTCATGCAGGCAAATGTGTACTCGTGTGCGTGTACACGGGTGCCTGAAGGTCTGCACACACACTGTCTATTTAGCTGTGTGTGAACACATTCATGCATGGGTGTGCATACATTGCTTTAAACCCTGTGCTGTCGAAGCTCCCTGACTTTTATGGAATCTTAGCAGCTCTGACTTGGAAGAGACCTTCATAAATGTCTTCAAATCCACCTGCTCCTTGAGGCACTCCTACCACATTTTCCCCGAGAGAATACACACATCAGCCTACATGTCCTCCTGCCTGGGTGCTCACCACCACTGAAGGCACCTGTGGAGCTCTGATTGTCAGGAAGTGCTTCCTTCCTTCAACATTCACCCCCAGCCCTGGACCCGCCTCCAGGGTCGCATGGGACAAGGGCAGTCCCTGTACCACCTTCTGAAGATGTGCACATCTCCTTCTGAGTAATCTCACCTCTGGGAGGCAGCTGGTCCTTCCCTGGGGTCTTCCTCCCAGAAATGCCGGGCTTATTTCTCTGATTAAAGAAGATAAGAGTGCTGTGCCATTATTTTAAGAAAGAGAGAGCAACTGCCCTAGGCCCTCCTATAGGCCTTCACATGACGTAGCATTTGCACATGGCGCTGAACATTCCATCACACGTCAAAGATGAGAGAGATGGGCTGGGACAGCGCTAATACTAGAGGGCCTTTAGGGATCATCTGCTTCACCTGTGGCCAAACTTCACGTGCATCATAATCAGCTGGAGGAATTTACTAAAATACAGATCCCCAGGTCCCTGCCCAAGAGCTTCGATACTGAAGGTGCACAGAGGGCACCAGTCCTCTGCATTTTTAACAAGCAGCCAGGTGGCTCTGAGGCAGGTGTCCATGAAACATCATTTGAGAATACTGACACCATCCAAAGCCCTCACTTTATAGATAGGGAGACTGAGGCCCAAAGAGAGGGAGAGAGGCTCAGAGTGAGTTAGAACCTAAGCCAGAACTGGCGCCCTGTCTTCTAGGCCCTGGTGCAATTCCCACCCCAGCCCCAGGAGGAATAAACACACAGCATCCCTCGAAGCCCATTTCCTCCAAGGGAGCCCATTCCCTGCCACCGCCACCCGGCGGAATATCCAGGTCTGAGGGAGGAGCATGCTTCTCAGCCGTGACATCCTGTCTGTTCCCGCACTTGTCCCTGCCGGGGGTCAGTAAGGAAGGCGGGAATCAGCAGTCTCACGTCTACTCCGTGGAGTATTCCTGCCCCAGAGGAGCACAGGTTCGTGGGGGCCAGCACTGCATCAGAAGGAAATTCCCTTCAGGGTGTAAGAAACGGATGGGGGTCAAGGCTTCACTGGCGATGTCCTGACGGAGAAATGAGCCTAGTGAGCCAGCTGGAGCTTCCCAGCGTGAGATGACATTAGACACGCAGGGCCTGGTGGCAGCCAGAGGCCTCACTTCCCATGGAATCAAGTAACCTTCCAGAGGGTCTGGCCACATCCATGTGCAACACTAACCTGCCACAGTCCACACAGGGGCCTGAAGTCCTCCGGTCAAACACAGGGACCAGAGAGGACAAGTGAGGACCTCAGATCACACAGCTTTCCAGGGCACAGTCCAGGCTCCTGGCTCCTGGCCTGGGTCCTCCCCACTGTGCCCCTCTCGTGCCCGCTACAGGAAGCCGGCCCCCATCAGACCCTCTCAGGGGACTCATGATGCGGAAACACACGTACTAAGCATCACGTTAGACCCGATCTGCCCACAGAGTGACAGCAAAACCAAAGCACCTAAGACCAAGCCAGGAAAAACTATCTTTCACCAGCCTCCACCTTCCTCACTGTCCCCTGCCCTGGTCCCCGAGACACCCTCCCTCTCTAGGATTGAGTGAGAGCAGACATCAGGAGTCCTTTGCGCACTGAATACAGGAGACTAAAAACGGAAGAAAAGAGAATTTGATTTCTTTCGAGCTTGCTCCCTGATTTCATTTGGCCTGAGGTCTTATTTCTCTCAAGGCCTGGAGCCAGCATCACATTACATTTCCAAGGCTGTCTTGAAGGTGAGATTCCCCAGAGGAGAGGTGGGACATTCCTGACTGCTTTGAAGTCATTCGCTGTTGCCATCAGCCACCATCTCCACCAGCGACAGCCCCGCCAGACCCCACTAATACTCAGTTCATCCCGCTGGATGCAGTGTGTCCTGCAGTCCACAGGAGAGCTGGGAGCTGTGGGGCCCTGATGGAAGAGTGAGTGCAGAGGGAAATGAGGGAAGGGAAAGGCCCAGGCACCTGCCACTGCAGCAGAGCAGTAGCAGAGGACAGACCTCAGGCTGGGCAGGTCCTCCCATTTCCCCAGCGGCTGGAAAGGGTATGAGCAAAGAGGGCACAGAGGGGTCCTTGGTGCGGGGCCCCACATATGGGAAAAGGCTGTGGCTTAATTGAAGAGGGTTCAACTGGGTGACAGGTGCTGGTGTTTCTGACCAAGTTCAGGCCCAACTGAACACTTTTTCAGGGCTCACTTTTTCAGGGCCCAAAGTACCTTGCTTTCACTCCTGACCCACTCATGAATGCCAGGGAAGGAAGATGAGAAGAGAACAATAGGTATCAACAACATCTTTACCATCTTAAAGTCAGGGGGACATAGTCGAGGCATCACCCACAGCTATCAGGACCTTGGCCAGGTCCACTTGCCCGTGGACCCGTCTCCCCAAAGCTGCAGTAGCAGCCTATTCCTGCCCTTCCGGCCCTGATGCCACACATCCTACCTCTCCCGCAGTGGGCGTCGCTCCCTGCTCCCCACCTTCCATCCTTTGCCCCAGGATGAGCAATGAAAGAAAAATTCTGTGTGCTACAGAAGGCATATGACCGGAGACTGACCTCATCCAGGGATCAGGGGAGCCCCCGAGAAACTAACTGGGTCCCTGAAACCTGAAAGGTGAGTGGGGTTTGCCTGTGGAAGAGGATTGGAGAGGTGTGTTCTGGGTAAGGAAATAGCTTGTGCACGTCTCTCAAATAGGTAAAAAAAGCTGGAGTCACTCCCTCAAGGACGAAAGAGGGGAGGGAACCCGGGCACTTGGGAGGAGCCGAGGGGCCCTGTGGCGCTACTCACACTCGGGGAAAGGGGCATGTCCAGCTGACTGGGGGCACGAGTCAGGTTTCAGCATGCCAGCTATTCAGGTACTGCAGCTAACAGCTTCCGGCCTAAGCTCAGTCACCTCCTGAACTACTACTGTGAGCCTCAGGTGCCTTGTCTAGAAAGAGGGAAAAACACTTCAAAAGCTGGTATGGTGATTTAAATTAAATTGTACTGGTATGAACAATGCTCAGCACCTAATAATACTTAACAAAATCGCTTTTCTCTGCAATGCCAATAAGTACATACCTATCGATGATCACCCTAAATGTAAATGGACTGAAGGCACCAATCAAAAGACATAGAGTCACTGAATGGATAAAAAAAACAAGACCCATCTATATGCTGCCTACAAGAGACTCACTTTAAATCCAAAGACATACACAGACTAAAAGTGAAGGGATGGAAAATGATATTTCATGCAACTAATAGGGAGAAAAAAGCAGGAGTTGCAGTACTTGTATCAGACAAAATAGACTTCAAAACAAAGAAAGTCACAAGAGACAAAGAAGGACATTACATAATGATAAAAGGTTCAATTCAACAAGAGGATATAACCATTATAAATATCTATGCGCCCAACACAGGAGCACCTACATATGTGAAACAAATACTAACAGAATTAAAAGGAGAAATAGAATGCAATGCATTCATTTTAGGAGACTTCAACACACCACTCACTCCAAAGGACAGATCAACCAGACAGAAAGTAAGTAAAGACACAGAGGCACTGAACAACACACTAGAACAGATGGACCTAACAGATATCTACAGAACTCTACACCCAAAAGCAGCAGAATACACATTTTTCTCAAGTGCACATGGAACATTTTCAAGATTAGATCATATACTAGGCCACAAAAAGAGCCGGGGTAAATTCAAAAAGATTGAAATTGTACCAACCAAATTCTCAGATCACAAAGGTATAAAGCTAGAAATAAATTGTACAAAGAAAACAACAAGGCTCACAAATACATGGAGACTTAACAGCATGCTCCTAAATAATCAGTGGATTAATGACCAAATTAAAACAGAAATCAAACAATATATGGAGACAAATGAAAACAACAGCACAAGGCCCCAACTTCTATGGGACACAACAAAGGCAGTTCTAAGAGGAAAGTATATTGCAATCCAGGCCTATTTAAAGAAGGAAGAACAATCCCAAATGAACAGTCTAAAGACACAATTACTGAAATTGGAGAAAGAAGAACAAATGAGACCCAAAGTCACCAGAAGGAGGGACATAATAAAGATCAGAGAAGAAATAAATAAAATTGAGAAGAATAAAACAATAGAAAAAATGAATGAAACCAAGACCTGGTTCTTTGAAAGAATAAACAAAATAGATAAACCCCTAGCCAAACTTATTAAGAGAAAAAGAGAATCTACACACATAAACAGAATCAGAAAAGAGAAAGGAAAAATCACTATGGACCCCTCAGAAATACAAAGAATTATAAGAGAATACTATGAAAATCTATATGCTAACAAGCTGCAAAACCTAGAAGAAATGGACAATTTCTTAGAAAAATACAACCTCCCAAGACTGACCAAGCAAGAAACAGAAAAACTAAACAGACCAATCACCAGCAACGAAATTGAATCGGTAATCAAAAAACTACCCAAGAACAAAACCCCCGGACCTGACGGATTCACCTCTGAATTCTACCAGACATATAGGGAAGAAATAACACCAATTCTCCTTAAAGTTTTCCAAAAAATAGAAGAGGAGGAAATACTTCCAAACTGATTCTGTGAAGCCAGCATCACTCTAATACCAAAACCGGGCAAAGACCTCACCAAAAAAGAAAATTACAGACCAATATCCCTGACGAACGTAGATGCAAAAATACTCAACAAAATATTAGCAAACCGAATTCAAAAATACATCAAGGGGATCATACACCATGATCAAGTGGGATTCATCTCAGGGATGCAAGGATGGTACAACAATCGAAAATCCATCAACATCATCCACCACATCAACAAAAAGAAGAACAAAAACCACATGATCATCTCCATAGATGCTGAAAAAGCATTTGACAAAATTCAACATCCATTCATGATAAAAACTCAACAAAATGGGTATAGAGGGCAAGTACCTCAACATAATAAAGGCCATATATGACAAACCCACAGCTAACATCATACTTAACAGCGAGAAGCTGAAAGCTTTTCATCTAAGATAGGGAACAAGACAGGGATGCCCACTCTCTCCATTGTTATTCAATATAATACTGGAGGTCCTAGCCATGGCAATCAGACTAAACAAAGAAATACAAGGCATCCAGATTGGTAAAGAAGAAGTCAAATTGTCGCTATTTGCAGATGACATGATATTGTACATAAAAAACCCTAAAGACTCCACGCCAAAACTACTAGAACTAATATCTGAATTCAGCAAAGTTGCAGGATACAAAATTAACACACAGGAATCTGTTGCTTTCCTATACACTAACAATGAAGTAACAGAGAAATCAGAAAAACAATTTCATTCACAATTGCATCAAAAAGAATAAAATACCTAGCAATAAACCTAATGAAGGAAGTGAAAGACCTATACCCTGAAAACTACAAGACACAACTAAGAGAAATTAAAGAGGACACTAACAAATGAAATTCATCCCATGCTCTTGGCTAGGAAGAATAAATATTGTCAAAATGACTATACTACCTAAAGCAGTCTACAGATTCAACGCAATCCCTATCAAACTTCCAACAGCTTTCTTCAATGAACTGGAACAAATAATTCTAAAATGCAAATGAAATCAAAAAAGACCCCGAATAGCCAAAGCAATCCTGAGAAGGAGGAATAAAACAGGGGGAATTACGCTCCCTGATTTCAAGCTCTACTACAAAGCCACAGTAATCAAGACAATTTGGTATTGGCACAAAAACAGACCCACAGACCAGTGGAACAGAATAGAAAATCCAAACATTATCCCAAACAAATACAGTCAATTAATACATGATAAAGGAACCTTGGATATACAATGGGGAGATGACAGCCTCTTCAGCAGCTGGTGTTGGCAAAACTGGACAGCTACATGTAAGAGAACGAAACTGGACTACTGTCTAACCCCATACACAAAAGTAAACTCAAAATGGATCAAAGACCTGAATGTAAGTCCTGAAACCATAAAACTCTTAGAAAAAACATAGGCAAAAATCTCTTGGACATAAACATGAGCGACTTCTTCATGAACATATCTCCCTGGGCAAGGGAAACAAAAGCAAAAATGAACAAGTGGGACTATATCAAGCTGAAAACCTTCTGTACAGCAAAGGACACCATCAGTAGAACAAAAAGACATTCTACAGTATGGGAGAATATATTCATAAATGATGTATCTGATAAGGGGTTGACATCCAAGTTATATAAAGAGCTCACTCACCTCACCAAAGAAAAGCAAATAATCCAATTAAGAAATGGGCAGAGGACATGAATAGACACTTCTCTAAAGAAGAAATTCAGATGGCCAACAGGCACATGAAAAGATGCTCCACATTGCTAATCATCAGAAAAATGCAGATTAAAACCACAATGAGATATCACCTCACACCAGTAAGGATGGCCAATATCCAAAACACAAACAACAAGAAATGTTGGCAAGGATGTGGAGAAAAGGGAACCCTCCTACACTGCTGGTGGGAATGTAAATTAGTTCAATCATTGTGGAAAGCAGTATGGAGGTTCCTCAAAAAACTCAAAATAGAAATACCATTTGACCCAGGAATTCCACTCCTAGAAATTTACCCTAACAATGCAGCAGCCCAATTTGAAAAAGACATATGCACCCCTATGTTTATTGCAGCACTATTTACAATAGCCAAGAAATGGAAGCAACCTAAGTGTCCATCAGTAGATGAATGGATAAAGAATATGTGGTACATATATCCAATGGAATATTATTCAGCCATAAGAAGAAAACAAATCCTACCATTTGCAACAACATAGAGGGTATTATGCTCAGTGAAATGAGCCATGTGGAGAAAGACAAGTATCAAATGATTTCACTCATCTGTGGAGTATAAGAACAAAGAAAAAACTTGGGGGAAAAAAACAGCAGCAGCCTCACAGAACCCAAGAATGGACTAACAGTTACCAAAGGGAAAGGGACTGGGGAGGATGGGTGGGAAGGGAGGGACAAGGGAGAAAAAGGGGCATTACAATTAGCAGACGCAATGTTGGGGGGATACAGGGAGGGCTGTACAACTCAGAGAAGACAAGTAGTGATTCTATAGCATCTCACTACACTGATGGACAGTGACTGTAATGGGGTAAGTGGGGGGGACCTGATGAAGTGGGGAGTTTAGTAACCATAATGTTGCACATGTAACTGTAGATTGATGATACCAAAATAAAAAAATAATAATATCAAGAAGAATAAACCAATAGAAAGAATCAATGAAAGCAGGAGCTGGTCCTTTGAGAAAATAAACAAAATAGATAAACCCCTAGCCAGACTTATCAAGAAAAAAAGAGAGTCTACTCACATAAACAGAATCAGAAAAGAGAAAGGAAAAATCACTACAGACACCACAGAAATACAAAGAATTATTAGAGAATACTATGAAAAAGTATATGCCAATAAACTGGGTAACCTAGAAGAAATGGACAACTTTCTAGAATAATACAACTTTCCAAGGCTGACCCGGAAACAAACAGAAAATCTGAATAGACCAATTACCTGCAAAGAAATTGAACTGGTAATCAAAAACCTACCTAAGAACAAAATGCCTGTACCAGATGGCTTCACTGCTGAATTTTATCAAACATTTAGTGAACACCTAATACCCATCCTCATTAAAGTTTTCCAAAGAGTATAAGAAGAGGGAATACTTCCACACTCATTCTATGAGGCCAGCATCATTCTAATACCAAAACCAGGCAAAGACACCACGAAAAAAGAAAATTACAGACGAATATCCCTGATGAACATAGATGCAAAAATACTTAACAAAATATTAGCAAACCGAATTCAAAAATACATCAAAAGGATCATCCATCATGACCAAGTTGGATTTCTTCCAGGGATGCAAGGATGGTACAACATTCGAAAATCCATCAACATCATTCACCACATCAACAAAAAGAAGGACAAAAACAACATAATCATCTCCATTGATGCTGAAAAAGCATTTGACAAAATTCAACATCCATTTATTATAAAAATTCTCAACAAAATGGGTATAGAGGGCAAGTACCTCAACATAATAAAGGCCATATATGACAAACCCACAGCCAACATTATACTTAACAGTGAGAAGTTGAAAGCTTTTCCCTTAAGATTGGGAACAAGACAAGGATGCCCACTCTCCCCACTGTTATTCAACATAGTACTGGAGGTCTTCGCCATGTCAATCAGACAACACAAAGAAATAAAAGGCATCCATATTGGCAAGGAAGAAGTTAAACTGTCCCTGTTTGCAGATGACATGATATTGTACATAAAAAACCCTAAAGAATCCACTCCAAAACTACTAGATCTAATATCTGAATTCAGCAAAGTTGCGGGATACAAAATTACTATACAGAAATCTGTTGCATTCCTATACACTAACAATGAACTAGCAGAGAGAGAAATCAGGAAAACAATTCCATTCACAGTTGCATCAAAAAGAATAAAATACCTAGGAATAAACCTAACTAAGGAAGTGAAAGACCTATACTCTGAAAGCTACAAGATACTCATGAGAGAAATTAAAGAAGATACCAAGAAATGGAAACACATCCCATGCTCATGGATAGGAAGAATTAATATTGTCAAAATGGCCATCCTGCCTAAAGCAATCTACAGATTCAATGCAATTCCTATGAAAATACCAATAGCATTCTTCAACAAACTAGAGGAAATTGTTCTAAAATTTATATGGTACCAAAAAGACCCCAAATAGCCAAAGCAATCCTGAGAAGGAAGAATAAAGCTGGGGGATTATGCTCCCCAGCTTCAAGCTCTACTACAAAGCCACAATACTCAAGACAATTTGGTACTGGCACAAGAACAGACCCATAGACCAATGGAGCAGACTAGAGAGCCCTAATATAAACCCAACCACATATGGTCAATTAATATATGATAAAGGAGCCATGGACATACAATGGAGAAATGACAGCCACTTCAGCAGCTGCTATTGGCAAAACTGGACAGCTACATGCAAGAGAATGAAACTGGATTATTGTTTAACCCCATACACAAAAGTAAACTCAAAATGCATCAAGGACCTGAATGTAAGTCATGAAACCATAAAACTCTTAGAAGATAACATAGGCAAAAATCTTCTGAATATAAGCATGAGCAACTTCCTCCTGAACGCATCTCCTTGAGCAAGGGAAACAAAAGCAAAAATGAACTCATGGGACTACATCAAACTAAAAAGTTTCTGTACGGCAAAGGACACCATCAACAGAACAAAAAGGCATCCTACACTGTGGGAGAATATATTTCTAAATGACATATCCGACAAGGGGTTAACACCCAAAATATATAAAGAACTTACATGCCTCAACACCCAAAAAGCAAATAACCCAATTAAAAAATGGGCAGAAGATATGGAGACAGTTCTCCAAAGAAGAAATTCAGATGGCCAACAGACACATGAAAAGATGCTCCACATCACTAATCATCAGGGAAATGCAAATTAAAACCACAATGAGATATCATCTCACACCAGTAAGGATGGCCAGCATCCAAAAGACTAATAACAACAAATGCTGGCAAGGATGTGGAGAAAGGGGAACCCTCCTACACTGCTAGCGGGAATGTAAGCTAGTTCAACCATTGTGGATAGTAATATGGAGGTTCCTCAAAAAACTCAAAATAGAAATACCATTTGACCCGGGAATCCCACTCCTAGGAATTTACCCAAAGAATACAACTTCCCAGATTCAAAAAGACATACGCACCCCTTTGTTTATTGCAGCACTTTTTACAATAGCCAAGATATGGAAGCAACCTAAGTGTCCATCAGTAGATGAATGGATAAAGAAGAAGTGGTACATATGCACAATGGAATATTATTCAGCCATAAGAGAGAAACAAATAATACCATTTGCAACAACATGGATGGAGCTGGAGGATATTATACTCAGTAAAATAAGCCAGGCAGAGAAATACAAGTGCCAAATGATTTCCCTCATTTGTGGAGTATAGCAACGAAGCAAAACTGAAGGAACAAAATAGTAGCAGACTCAGAGACTGCAAGAAGGAATTAATGGTTACCAAAGGGGAGGGGTGTGGGAGGGCGGGTAGGGAGGGAGGGAGAAGGGGATTGAGGGGTATTATGTTTAGTACACATGGTGTGAGGGATCATGGGGAAAACAGTGTAGCACAGAGAAGGCAAACAGTGACTCTGTGGCATCTTACTCCACTGATGGACAGTGACTGCACTGGGGTATGGGTGGGGACTTGATAATATGGGTGAATGTAGTAACCACATTGTTTTTTGATGTGAAACCTTCATAAGAGTGTATATCAATAATATCTTAATAAAAAAATTATTTTAAAAAAATCGCTTTTCTCACCCTCTCTTCTGTGTTTAACTCAGAAGCCTGCAGTTGTTAGTTCAGCCCTTTCTTCCCTCTGGGGCATACAGTGTGCAGGTTAAGGTCACATGGCCCCACACCTTTTACTAAGTACAACTCACCCGGAGAGCAGGAGCTACCTTTTCATCTTGTACCTTCACGAAACCTTGCTCATGTTGAACATCAGTCTCCCTGCTTTGACTCCTGCCCTCCTCACTCTAGGCTCCACCCAGACATCAGTGCGATCGATCGCATTAAAATCTAAGTGAGGTCGGAGTACTGCTCTGCTCAAAACCCTCCAGTGGTTCTGTCTCACTCAGGGTAAAATCCAAAGTCATGACAATGGCCTGTAAGGCCCCATACAGCTCCTCCTGTCTTTCTGCCCTCATTGCCTACCACTTTCCCGTGTGTCCTTTCTGCCCTAGCCAATTGGCCTTCTTGCTATCCCTCACCCCTGGCAGGCCTGTTCCTGCCTCAGGTCCTTTGCACAGGCACAGATTCTCTCACGCCCCTCCCCTCTTCCAGATCTTTACTCAGATGCCATGTGCTAAGCCATCATCTATAAACTATAACACCAACACCCCCACCTCTCCTCCATAACATGCATCATCATTGTTGTTTTAGAAATTTTATTTTGTTTGTTTTTGCCACCCCTCTAAGATGTAAATTCCTTGAGGGCAGGAGGTTTTTATCTTTTTTTGTTTTGTGTTGTTCATTGCTGAACCCCTCCGCACCTACAACAGTTCCCTGGCACATACTGAACAATTGGAAAATAAATAAGAGAGAGGAGGGGAGGGAGGGAGGGAAGAAGAAATACTTATCCTTCTCAAAGTCCCTGGCTGCGGTCTGAGGCACTGGACACCTCATTTTAGACAAAGGCAGGTATCAAATTGTGGCCAGGATTCTAGGTAGACAAGAAGCGCCCAGTTCATTCTGAGTGTCAGCGCTCGGTAGTTGACTCACAAAAGGGGGGGAGGCAAATTTCCAACCACAGCAATCCCCCTCCAAAAGGCTGGTGTGAATTATGAATTCGCCTCGATTCCCCAGTGCCCTCCGGCGCACCCCAGGGTGGGAGGACGTACTAGGCAAAGACTGCAGAACAGCTTCTTGGCGTGCTCCTGGCCCCCGGAGTCAGCCTTCCCCGGAACACTCAAAGAAGGCCCCCAGAGCAACGAGGGCACGCTCTCCGGTGCGGCCCAGCCTGGCACAGACGCCACCCGGCCTCGCAGGCTGGTGGCCTCGGGAACTCACCGACCCTCTATTTTCCTACCTTTAAGATGTGAGTCCCTACCTGTTCTACCTCACAGTCTAGAGGGGTTTTGCAAAGCTCAAGTGTATGTGGAAATGTAAACCTTTACACAATTACTCGTCTGGTCTCTGAACTCCGCTCTACTCAAACTGATTATTTCATGACGCTGAGAACAAACACCCCATCTTCCTCTAAATTTTGTAAAAAGAAGACTTCTGTCTCTGGATCTCCTTGCTTGCCTTATGTCTATCTTTATGTCTCTCTTTTTTAACAACCAATTTCTTTTTCTGACTTGGCCTCCCTTTGTGTCTCCGTGTGTGTGTGTGTGTGTGTGTGTCCATGCTTCTTCGGTCCCTCTGTCCCTTTGAGTCTGTTTCCCGCTCTCCCTACCTCACTCTCTACATCTCTGTGCGTCCCTCTCTCATGCCTGCTTTCCATCTGTTCCCTTCTTTGTCTTCTCTCTCCTCTCCTCGGTCTCTCTGCTGTTTTTCCATCTTGCTGTCTGTCTCTGTATCTGCATGGTTTTCTCCCTGTGTCCTACTGTCTCTCTCCCTCCCTCTGTCTCTCTCCCACCCCCTCCCTAATTGCTTCTTGTCTCCGTGAGGATTTATGTAACACCCTGATAGCACGGCAGTAGCCAGTTTGAAAGGCTGCTCGCAGGTGTAAGAACTTAACGCTACCCCAGCCTTGAGGAAAATTAGCTGCCATCCTTCGAGGGCTCCTTTGCTCAGGGAAGCTCGGCCCCTCTCCCTTATCCCCTGAAAAGGAGACAGGCATCTCCTTAGGCGGTGCCCTCACGCCCCCGCTGTGCTCAGGGGCCTTTGCATCGCCTGGCTCTCAGGGAGCAAGAGTCACTGGGCTCCACTTCTAACTAACACAGCAGAGAGAGCACTGGACCCAGAGTCGGGATACCTGGGTCTCACTCCGCTGTGGTGGAAGCCTTGGGCAGTTCTTGGCCCCACTCTGAGCCTTTTCCCATCTGGAAAATGGCTACAATACTCTAAGATTCTGAGAAACTGGAAGCATCCAACTGTAGGAAAGCCAAGTGACCCTAGATCATACCACATCCTGATGACAGCCAGGGCTGTGGTCACAGCTCTAAGAGAGGAGCCACCCAGGCCAACAGGAATCCATAGAGAAGGTGCCAAAGAGTGACTCAACGGCCAGGGGATGGAAAGCGGGCTCTGGGAGCAGAGGCAAGAGGAAAGGCTTCTCTCTCCACCAACCCTGTGGCTGAAGACTGGGCTCCCACCACGACTACATGCCTACTTCGTTTCCCTACGCACTCGGCCCATGCCGATCCTGCACACGGCTGATCAGGCTTGGTGCAAGGTATGAGCACATCTGACCTTTCCCAGGCAGCAGCAGAGGCCAGAGAGTAAGAAGGAGAGAGGTGGGGTGGAGAACATGGGCACCCGATTCCCAGAGTTGATAGGCAGAGATGGAAAGGGAAAGAAACAAACATTCACTGGGCATCTGTTCTGTGACTTGCTCCGAGCAAAACGCACTAAGCCTTGCCCAGAAGGTTAAATAACTTGGCTGAGGTTGCCCAGCTGGTACATGACCACTCAGGAGTTGAAATGCACATCTGCCTGGCTACCAAAGCCTCTACCTTTTCTGCAGCTACAGAGACTTTTAAAGGAAGAGAGAACTTCAGAAAAAGAGGGGAAATTTGCAGACACATTTTTGCTACTGTACGTTTCCCCAGCTGTCATCCTTATCTGTGAAAAAAGGTTAGGGAAATAGGTTTGCTTGGTCTGCAAAGGAGAATCTGGGAAATATTTTAAGGGAGGAGCTCAATTTCAGCTTTCTGGTACTTGAAAGGCTTACGTCGGGGAGGCAAAAAGATGTCATCTATTTCCACAAAATAGAGACAACAGACCCAGGCTGCAACAAGGGGGACTTGGAGCAGACTGGAGGAAGGACTTCCTACTTATCAGAGAATGGGTACAGGCTTGTAAGTTCTGTAAGTAAAAGAGGAGCTCCCTCCCTGAAATGCATTGGAACACTGGTGACTGGTGTGGACACAGAAAAACTCTGTGCGAAGTGACCTGGTGGTGGCTCTTCGGGTCAAAAGTACAGATAAACACATCGCCATGCACATCCGGGCACACACGCACACTTCTTGGAGGCTCACACCCCTGCCTCTCCCTGATGAGGCTCTGCGTCCCATCCACAGTGAGGCTCACCAGCCCCCACCCCCAACTCCCTCCAAGGGGGTGGCAGGATTGCAAGGGGAGGGGCCCTTGAGTGGGCTGATGGGCAGTGGAGCCCCAGCAGACAGGCAGGAAGCCACAGCAGACATTGCTATCTCCTCATCGCGCCAGGCAGCCACCTCAGGTCCTCTGCCTTTCAGGAAGCCAAGTCAGGAAATTAACAGGGAGCTGAGATGCTTCCAGACACCTGCCTGGAAATTCAAACCTGCAACAGGTGAGGGTTGGCTCAGGCGAGCACAGAATGGGATGGGAGGAGCTCCCTGCAGAGGAAAGTGGACACATGTGGGAGGTGGGCACCAGCCTTTTTTAAGAGGGGTTCGTGCCACAGATACCCAGCCTGGGTCTCCTAGGGAAAGGCCAGGAGGGACAAAGCCAGCTTGCTCTGGGGAGGATGCTCCATGTAACAGCAGAAGGCCTCAGAGCAGGAGAGCCTTGGCAGCGACTTGGTATTTGTTCTGCAGCTGCCTCCCCCTGAAATTCCCTAGGAGATTCAGACAGAGGGGACAGAAATGATGACGAGGCTTCTCTTTAGAACAGGAGCTGAAAATAGGCTACACTCATCCTGAGGCAGGCACAGGTTTCAGAGTGAGGCAAGCCTGGGCTCAAACCCACACTTTGTCACTTACAAGTTCTAGGACCTCATGTCTCAGTTACCTCATCAATGAAATGGGTATTAACAATAGCAATCTGCATTAGTCGAGGTAAGCCCAGTGTTTTCATCTTATTGGTTTAAAGATACATTTCCTTCTTACAGTCTAACACCTTGGGGGCAAGGAGAGCTGTGCTCCATGCAATTATTCAAGGCCCCAGGCTCTTATTTATAGACTCACAGACTATCCCAGGCCTTTGGGATCCTCTAGACCAGGGTTTCTCAATCTCAGCACTACTGACATTTGGGCCAGATCTTTCTAGGAGACGTTTATGAACATCCCTGGCCTTCACCCACTAGACACCGGTAGCACCCACCCAACTTGTGACAACCCAAAGTGTCTCTAGATACTGCCAAATGTCCCCAGGGGAAGGGGGCGAAAATCACCCCGGTTGGGAGCCCCTGCTTTGGACCTTCCACAGCTAACCAACATGGGAGGAAAGAGAGAACACACGGAGCCGAACATGGGAAGTTTTAGGGGCCAGCCTGAAAGTGGCAGCATTACTAGGCCATATTCCATTGGCCAGATTGAGGTCACATGGCCCCCCCCACAGGGCAGGCTGGGATGTGTAGTCCACTGTGCATCCAGAAGGAAAAGGGAATGGGTCTGTAGAGCACATAGTCTTGCCTCTGCCACACCACTTCTTGGGATTGTTGACATGATTTGATGCACTGAGGATTTTAGGTAAATAAAATGCATGGCATATGGTAGGCTCTTGAGAAATACTAATGACTAATCGTGGAGGCTTTGCATGAGCTCCACATCGTGTTCTGTACTTAGAATGCATTATCTCATTGAATCCCCATTTGCTGATGAGAAAACTAAGGTGCCGGGAAGGGAAGGGAAGGGAAGGGAAGGAAACTCCTGCAATGACACAGAGCTGGTGGCTGAGATGCTGGCTCCAGCACCCACATCTTGACCCCTGTGCTATACTTCCTGCTAAATGTCAGCCTCCTGCCCCAATTCCCCTCAGCATGCTGCCACATGAAACATGGTCACTCAACAAATAATAGACGCACAAAAAACCTCTGCACAAAGGAGGAAACTAGAGCCCCAAGAAGTGACTGCCCAAGGTCACTTAGCTAGAAAGTAGCAGAGCCAGAACTAGAACCCAGGTGCCCTGGCTGCAGAGGCAACCCTCTCTCTAGGGAGGAGGACACGTCTGTCTCCCTGCCACGGTTTACAGACGCTGGCAGGAATCTCTTCTCTTTTCCCTCCCATCTCTGCCCGGGTCAGACCCTGCTCTGGGTCTGCCACTAATTTGCTGGGTAGCCCTTAGGTTAATTTTTTTCGTCAGCCTGACTGGGCCCCATGGTCCCAGACACTTGGTTAGCCTTCATTCTGCATGTGTCTGTGAGGATGCTTGTGAATGAGATTGAGAACCGTACTGATAGACTGAGTAAAGTAGATCACCCTTCCCAGAGTGAGTGGGCCTCATCCAGTTCACTGGAGGCTTGGATAGAGCAAAAAATTGAGGTAAGGAAGAATTCTCTGCCTGACTATTGAGCTGGAACATCAATCTGGAACTCTCACCATCAACTCTCCTGGGTCTCCAGTTTGCAGATCTTGGACTTCTCAGCCTCTGTAATTGTGTGATCCAATTCCTTATAATAGGGATACATATATATTATGTATATCTCACCTCACTTGTTCCCACTAATGGTCCCATTTAACCCCCTCAGCAGTCCTGCAGGGAAGGAGGGGATATGGCCTACATCCTGCATAGTGCCCTGTCCACACAGCCAGGGAGAGGCAGAGCCAGGCCTCACATCCAGTTCTGTCTGGTGCCAGACTCAGGGCTTCCCTCCAGGGCTCTGCCATTCCACCATTACAGAATTCTGTCACTCCGTGGCCTTGGGCCACCAGCAACCAAGATCACCAACACTTGACCCTCAGCCCAGGGAAAGGCTCTGGGCAGAAAGACCTCTCTGTTCTCAGGAAGGGCTTCCCAAACTTTAAGCACATGGAGGGAAAAGATATTGCCCTTGCTCTCAATTGGGGTTGTCCTCCACTCCTCTTTCTCCCCCACCTCCACAGCTAACCAGACCCCAAGCAGTGTGACCCAAATCAATCTGGAAGGGTTCAGAGGAGAGTTGGAGGCATCTTCCAGCGAGGCAGCAGGATTAGGCCTGGCCCTGAGGAGGCTGAGTGTAAACCACGGACCCCTGGCCCTGCTCAGGCACAAGACTGATGCTTATAACGACCACCCACATCCAGCCTGAAACTTCTACTACAGATCTGTGACCCCCGGAACACTTCCTCTCCCACCTCCAGTTTTCCTAGTCCAGTTGATGTTATGGCTTAAATGGCTCTGCATCCATTTCCCTCCCTTTGTCCTCACTGCTACTCACTTAGGTCAGGCCCTCTGTCTCTTTCTGTAATGGCCTCCTTACTGGTCCCCAGTCTCCACTTTTACCCCTCCAACCCATCCTCCACAAAGTGGCCAGAATGATCTTTCTGACAAAACTGGCCATGTCATTCCCTGCTTGGAACCCTCCATGGCTCCCTACTACCATCAGGACAAAATCCAGACTTCTCAGTTGGGTCCACAAGATACTGCTTTGGCCTCTATTACCCTGCCACCCCTCCAAGTAACCTCAATTCCTTGCTCTTCCTTGCCCTCAATGCTGCAACACCACTAAATCACTCATGGCTCCCCTAAACACATCATTATTTCAAGCCTTTTTGACCTTGCCTAAGGTATTTCCTCTACCTGAATTGTGCTCCCCAGGCTGTGCATAGCAAACTCCTATTCATCCTTCAAGACCCAGCTCAGATAGCACCTTCACTCTGAAACCTTTCCTTACCACCATCTCCCCTCAGTAGCACTAATTATAATAATACTTAACATTTATTGGGTGCATACAGTCATTGTCCTAGACCTACTACATGCCTCATTTAATTATCCAGTGCTAAAAGTAGAGTGACAGTTTCAAAACTGTCCCCTCCGTCAAACCTAGGTGGGTTTGTGACAGCATCAACCAATAGAGGGCAGCAGAAGTGATGCAATGTGCCTTTCCGGGTTGAGTTGTACATGCAGCTTGCACCTTGGTCTCTTGCTCTCTGGACATTTCCCCTCAGATACTCCCTCTCAGAAACCCCTGCTGTGAGAAGTCACACCCCACACACAGGCCACTAGGGGCTCTGGTTGGCAGTCCCCGCTGAGCCCAGCCTTGGGGCCACATGCGAGTGAGAAGCCTCCAGATGACCCGTCACCAGCCATTTTCATCACCCCTACACATTCAAGTCCTCCCTGCCCTGAGGCCCCGGACACTGTGGAACAGGGACAGGCCACCCACATGCCCTGTCCAAACTCCTGACCATGGAACCTGTCAGCGCATAATAACTGGTCGTGGTTTTATGCCACTGAGTTTGGGGAGTTTGTTATACAGCAGCAATAATCACAACTGCATTACAGTTCACCCATTTTACAGAGGAGAAAACTTAGGCAAATGAGAGGTGAAGTAACTCGCACAAGATCCTAAAGGTAACGGGGCTGAGCCAAGACTAAAGGCCCCGAGGCAGCTCTCCTACCTGCTTTGCCCACAGCCAACATCACACCGTGCCGCACTGAGTACTTGGGCGTCCGTGTCCACCCTCACGCTGGGCTGCTTGGCGGCAGGGGTATGTCTCACTCCCATCTCTATCTCTAGCACTAGCCGGGTGTGCAGGCCCAGGGCCATTGCTGAGGAAAGGTTTGCTGAACTGACCTGAGCGCCACAGGGAAGCCCTTCGGTGGGTGGGTGGGGTCTGGGCCCCTGGAGCCGAGCACGTCTGTGCCGTGGTCACCCCACAGAGCTTATCATCCTACACCCCGCTGGTCAGCCTCCGGTGCTGCCCTGCTGACCCCCAGGCCCTCGCCCCTCCCGAGCCTCTGACTCACCAGCTGTTCAAATTGATGATTTTCTGCCTGGTCTGCTCCCTGTGCCCCAGTGGCCCAGCTGACAGCTACACGAAAAACAGTTGCTCTCGGCGCCTCTCGGTCTAGCAGAGCCTATGGACATGTGTCATTGCTGACCCCACAGCCCCTGGCCACCCTCCCACCCCCGACCACCAACACATGGAAGAGCCCAGTTTAGAGTCAAGGATCTGAATCTCTACTAGTTACGACCACGGACTCCTCCCCTCCTAGGTCTAGGGGCAAGGTACAACCCCTTATGTCTGAGGCCCCCAGAGGATGGACCCACACTCGACGCTCACTGCAGGGAGGCGATGAGGACCAGGATTCAGTGCAGACGGCCGAGGGTGGGCCTGGCTCCACACTGGGGCCATGCTGGCCTTGGAGAACTCATCCACCTTTCGGAACTGCTTTTTGGCTCCAGAGGAAAATCTCAGAATGGTTCCTCAGGAGTAGAACTTTCAGGAGCCACACAAGCCTTCCCGAGGCTACAATGTATAGAAGGGCGTTTCTCTCTCGGTCCCACTGTCCCCTGCTCTCCCACTGGCTGACCTTGGCAGGCCACTCAACCTTCCTCATAGTCTCAAACAAGAGGCTGGACACCCTTCAGCTGAGAGATAAGGCATGCACATAGCAGGGCCAGCTCAGCTGTTTTTTCTATGAAAAGAAATAATAATAATAGAACAGCTAACATTTCGTACAGCCCATTCTTCTATGTGCTTTACCTGCATGAATGTATTCATTCAGCTGAACTCCAGTAGGTAGGTGCTATTGTTATTCCGTTTTTGCAGATGAGGAAACTGAGGCACCAAGGGCTCAATTAACGTGGCCAAGGGCCTCACAGTTCCCAAGTCGAGGAAGCAGGAACCGAATTCAAGCAGACCAGCTCCAGAGTCCTGTCAACCACGTGTCCTGAATCCGGCCCTCACATCAGTGTGACGTGCTCAGCACAGTGCGTGACATGAGCAGTAGGTGTCCAAGGACCCTGAGCCCCTTCCCACAGGGAGGGAGGGGGCTAGGACACATGGACCCCTGGGGCCACAGGGAGGGACCTCCACCGCCTCCTCCAAGCAGTGAGGCGAAGGCCCTCCCATCTGCTCGGGGTTCAGCTGAGCCCCAGCCCCATGGGGAGAAAGGCCAGGAGGCCGTCCCAGCTTGCCTCATCCTAAGGCCCCTAGGCAGCATGAGAAAGGGATCCAAGCATTATTTACCGCAGAGATTTCATCGAGATGTTCTCACCCTTACTGTACATCCTTTAAAGGTGAAATAAAAATATCTAAAGGGGAAAAAAAGACTTTTTATTCGGCATCGTAAAAGCCACTGGCAGACATTTCCCTGGAAGGGGAAAAAGCAGCATAAAATTTTGCAGTGATGTTGTTCTGGGAAAACCCTCGCAGCCAGCCTGAGTCTGGATGGTGGGCCTGAGGGTAAGGCTGCTAACAGGGGCCCCGCACACAGCTTTGGCTCCACCAGGTGGGTCTGCTGCTTCCCCAGAGCCTGCAACTGGATTGGCAGGGTGGAAGCTTAATAAATGCTTGTTAAATTCAAGAGTGAATCAAGTAAGGAGCACAGGAGTGAACTTTTCCCCAGATCCTGCCTGACTGTCCCCAGTGGGGGACCAGCAGTGGACCAGAGCATCAGGCACCCAGCCTCTTGAGAGCAACCTCCCAGCCAGTCACCAGATAGGTCACTCTCTCACATCCATGCCCTTGCGCTCTGCTCTTCTGCCAGAAGGGGTTTTAACCCAGACCTCTTGGTCTCTAAGGGGCCTCCTCCTTTACAAACTGGGGTCAGTACTCCCCTCCCTGCTCTTCCAGGCTCTCTGCATAGGGCATTATAGCTGCCAGTGTCTTTGTTTCCCCTCAGAAGAAGTATATTCCTCAGAACTCGGCTTCAGGAAGTATGTCTCAGATGAATGAACAAATAAATGATTGAATGACATCCGCATGACCCTTGGCACATTACAAAGTATTTCCCCGTATATTGGTGCTAGTACCCTTGCAACACCCCCGCCCAATGTGGTATACAGCTTTGACATCATAAACCTTGTTTTACAGATAAGAAAAGAGAGACTCAGAGAAAGCAAGAGTTACCTAAGAAAAAATGAGTATGGGTGTCCACGAATCCAATTCTATATCCTTTGCTCTTCCACTGTACCAAGTTGAGATTTACATACTGTCGCTCTTGCCCAATGCATATACCCACACACAAACGCATGCGCACACAGACACACATGGATACACACACACGTGGATGCACGTACACATGCACATACAGGTGTGTTCATACATAGATGCATGCACGCACATACACAGGTGCATGCAAATACATACACGTATGTGTGCACATGAGCGGGCATACACACACGCACGCATGCCAACAAGCAGAAATAACAGGCCTGAAAAGAAAAACAAATTGAGGAGAGAGGGAAAAATCCCAAAGGGCTCCCTCAACGCCTTCCATCACCACCAGGCTTTGCCTTGGATTTTCAACTTTTAATTTTCACACCATCAGTTACTACATCAAAGCAGTTTTACTGCAGGTGCCCTGGACTCAGGCTGTTTCTAACAGCCCTGATTCCAAATTCCTCTTCCCACTGGGCCCATGCTGCCAGTGGCATGTCATTTCTCATTAAACTCCACATGGGGAAGTGGGGACCAATGTCAGTGAAACCACCTCTCACCCCCGTTTCCAAACTTTGTTCACTTCTGTTTAAATGCTGCCTAAGGAGTTGTGCTCGGGGTTCTGCTTAAACATGACAGACAAAACCTTGTTCCCTGCCTGGTGCACTGGCCTCTTATGAAGATAAAGTGAGAGGATGGATGTGGATGGGCTGTGTTAACACTGAAGCGCTGTGCACACATGAGGAAGTTACTCTTTACCTTGTTTCCTCCCAGTGCTGCACTAAAATGACTAAGGGATTTTGTTAAGACATAAACAAGATAAAGCGAAAAGGAGAGGATGCAACAGCAATAATATTTCCAATGCTGAGCAGCAGGCAGGTGAATATGACTGACTTGGAGGCCAGGGAAGGCTGAAACCTAAGTCAGCAGCGGCGGAGGCCCAGGACCTGGCTGGTTCTGAATGCACAAGCCACAGAGACTCAAGCGCAGGGAGTGTCGGCTGCCCCCCAAAGTGGGGCTCAAGTCTGCCTAAAGGTGGAAGCATTGACTGAAAGTCTGCATATGAAGCAGCCAGACCATCTGGATAATAACCCCTACGTCCTGGCACAAAAGAAAGGCAATGGATCTGAAGGGCTTTAAATTCCAGAACAAGGCCTCAGCAAGGGAAAGGAGCTGTCAGAAAACAGGTACTGAGTAGAAGTCTACAGCCTCCTCCCATTCAGTTCCCTGAACACTGGCATCCCAGCTTCTACAGCCCAGGCTGCAGCTTGGAGGATTCCTTTCTGACGGAATGGTACAGTCCAAGAACAAACAGAGCTCCCAGGCAGCCAGGGCATCTCATACAAAAGATAGAGACAAAAAAAAAAAAAAAAAAAAAAAAAAACTGGAGGAAAAGGAGCTCAAATCAAACAAGCAATTTAGGAAGGAGCAGGAAATCTCAAAACCCTACTATTAGCCTTAGAGAAATAAGAGAAGATACTGCATCTGTGAAAAAAGAACAGGCTCTATTAAATTTCTTTAAAAAAAAAACATTCAGGAAATAAATAAAAAGAACTCTTGGAATTAAAGAAAGAGAAAATTCCACTGGAGGGTTGGTGGATACCATTGGAGGAAATCTCCTAGAAAGTAGAGAAGAGTAAGAATGAAAAACAGGAGGAAAACGATAAAAAAAATATTTCAGAGAATCAGTCCAAGAAATCCAACATTTAACTAGCAAGAGAGAAACTGGAGGTAAGACAACCATCACAGAAGTAACATAGCCAAATGTCCAAGCACTGAGTTTCCAGATCAATGGGCCACCTGATACCAAGGTACTTCAGGAAATTTCAGAACACCATGAATGAAGAAAAGATATTAAAGTCACCAGAGAGGAAAGAAGAAAAATATGGCCACAGACAAAAGATCAGGAAGCTGCATGACACTACATTTCTCCTAAGCGGTCTCAGAAATGTTATTCCCACGCTCTAGGCAAAATAAGGGCATAAACCGGGAACAAGACAGGGATGCCCACTCTCCCCACTTCTATTCAACATAGTACTGGAGGTCCTAGCCACAGCAATCACACAACACAAAGATATACAAGGCATCCAGATTGGCAAGGAAGAAGTCAAACTGTCCCTGTTTGCAGATGACATGATATTGTACATAAAAAACCCTAAAGAATCCACTCCAAAACTACTAGATCTAATATCTGAATTCAGCAAAGTTGCAGGATACAAAATTAACACACAGAAATCTGTTGCATTCCTATACACTAACGATGAACTAGCAGAAAGAGAAATCAGGAAAACAATTCCATTCACAATTGGATCAAGAAGAATAAAACACCTAGGAGTAAACCTAACCAAGGAAGTGAATGACTTATAGTCTGAAAACTACAAGACACTTATGAGAGAAATTAAAGAAGAAACCAATAAATGGAAACACATCCCATGCTTATGGATAGGAAGAATTAATATTGTCAAAATGGCCATCCTGCCTAAAGCAATCTACAGATTCAATGCAATCCCTATCAAAATATCAACAGCATTCTTCAATGAACTAGAGCAAATAGTTCTAAAATTCATATGGAATGACAAAAGACCCCAAATAGTCAAAGAAATCCTGAGAAGGAAGAATAAAGCAGGGGGAATTACGCTCCCTGACTTCAAGCTCTACTACAAAGCCACAGTAACCAAGACAATTTGGTACTGGCACAAGAACAGACCCACAGACCAGTGGAACAGAATAGAGAGCCCAGATATAAACCCACACATATATGGTCAATTAATATACGATAAAGGAGCCATGAATATACAGTGGGGAAATGACAGCCTCTTCAGCAGCTGGTGTTGGCAAAACTAGACAGCTACAGGTTAAGAGAATGAACTGGATTTTACTGTCTAACCCCATACACAAAAGTAAATTCAAAATGGATCAAAGACCTGAAGGTAAGTCATGAAACCATAAAACTCTTAGGAAAAAACATAGGCAAAAACCTCTTGGACATAAACATGAGCAACTTCTTCATGAACATATCCCCCCGGGCAAGGAAAACAAAAGCAAAAATGAACAAGTGGGACTATATCAAACTAAAAAGCTTCTGTACAGCAAAGGACACCATCAGTAGAACAAAAAGACATCCTACAGTATGGGAGAATATATTCATAAATGACATATCTGATAAGGGGTTGACATCCAAAATATATAAATAGCTCACACACCTCAACAAACAAAAAGCAAATAATCCAATTAAGAAATGGGCAGAGGAGCTGATCAGACACTCCTCCAAAGAAGAAATTCAGATGGCAAACAGGCACATGAAAAGATGCTCCACATCGCTAATCATCAGAGAAATGCAAATTATAACCACAATGAGATATCACTTCACACCAGTGAGGATGGCCAACATCCAAAAGACAAACAACAACAAATGCTGGTGAGGATGTGGAGAAAGGGGAACCCTCCTACACTGCTGGTGGGAATGTAAACTGCTTCAACCATTGTGGAGAGCAGTATGGAGGTTCCTCAAAAAACTCAAAATAGAAATACCATTTGACCCAGGAATTTCACTCCTAGGAATTTACCCTAAAAATTCAGCAGCCCAGTCTGAAAAAGACATGTGCACCCCTATGTTTATTGCAGCACTATTTACAATAGCCAAGAAATGGAAGCAACCTAAGTGTCCATCAGTAGATGAATGGATAAAGAAGATGTGGTATATATACACAATGGAATATTATTCAGCCATAAGAAGAAAACAAATCCTACCATTTGCAACAACATGGATGGAGCTAGAGGGTATTATGCTCAGTGAAATAAGCCAGGCGGAAAAAGACAAGTATCGAATGATTTCATTCATCTGTGGAGTATAAGAACAAAGAAAAAAAAAACTAAAGGAACAAAACAGCAGCAGACTCACAGAACCCAAGAATGGACTACCAGTTACCAAAGGGAAAGGGACTGAGGAGGATGGGTGGGAAGGGAGGGATAAGTGGGAAAAAGGGGCATTACGATTAGCACACATAATGTAGCAGAGGGGGACGTGGGAAAGGCAGTATTTACAGAGAAGACAAGTAATGATTCTATAGCATCTTACTACACCGATGTACAGTGACTGTAATGGGGTGTGGGGGGGGACTTGATAATAGGGGGTCTAGTAACCATAATGTTCAAGTAATTGTACATTAACAATACCAAAGTGAAAAATAATAATAATAAATAAATAAATAAGGGCATAAACCAAGGGAAAAATGAAAGTGTGGGATCCAGGAAACACGATGTCCAGGCAGGAGAGTAGCAAAGGCGATTTCTGGGGTGATGGTAGAGAAACTGCCAGCATACAGGAGAGAAGGATGGAGAGTCCAGGAGGGGCATCTCCAGTGAGAAAATAACACTAAGGAACCAAGAACACCCTGAGGGCGGACGTCCACGTCTGATACAGTGTGTGGAGATTCCAGGCTCAGAAGACAGACCCTCCTTCTAAAGCGCTTTCTTTAGACCCTGAGATGCTAAATCTGTTCACCTTCCACCTCTTAACCGAAAGCAGTTTGTAGCTCATCCTAAATCAGAGCTGGTTGCCATGGAAATGATTATATGTATCAGCAAAACAAATACCTCGGGCACACATTTCTCTCCAAAACTGGGCAGGGGAAGCTATTAAGGCATTGCTTACTTGATGAGATGTGGAAGACACTACATTAGGTTCAGAGATGTTTATTTATTCAGAATCAACACCAGAGTGACCTGGTAGAGATGGAGAAGGCTACACAAGACGTTTAGGTAGGAATTTCGCTGCCAGGGAAAAAGATGGCCTGGAATTGATGTTACAATGTTGGCTGCATTTTCCTTATTTTTTTGGAAAGGAGAAAGAATTTCAAAAAATTCTAGACTGAGAACAGGTGGAAAACAAGAGATCATCACAGAGTGTGAGTCTTTTCCCGGCAGGTTAGCTGGAGAGCCAGGACTAGAAGCCGGGTCTCTTATCACTTTACCACATGCTTCCAGAACCTTCTCCAAGATCACCTAATTTCTCATTCAAGCATTTTGCAAAACTAGAATCAAGCACCTATTCTGGGCCAAGCACTGAGAGGACTTGAATAAAAGACACAACCTGGTGACCAAGGAAGCATGTAAACAGTAAACATTCATATATAAAATAATGAGATGTGTAATATAATCAGGTTCCAATTAGGAGAAGTGGAAAGGAGTACAAGTCAGCCTCTGGGGGTCGGGGAAGTCTTCCCTCCCGGGATTTTCTAGGGGCATAAGGCAGGCTGTGGGGCGTGGCATCCCAGATGTCTATGCAGAAGGAACAACGGTTGGGTGTAGCTAGAAAATAAGGTCAGAGCTGTGGGTAAAGGATGGAAAGACAGGCAGGGCCAGATCTTGGGCCTGTACCGCCGTCTCACAGAAGTGGTGCTACTGGGGAAGATCCTGGAGAGCATCTGCAAGTGGGCCTGCAGAACTGGTCTGCCGGGACACAGCCATAGGAGGAGCCGTAAGTAACAGGAAGGAAGTTTGTCTGGGAGGCCTTGGGATAATCGGGAGAACAGACAGGAGAAGTGTGCTGTTCACCCTTTCTCCCACCCTCAGATCTTGGCTCTCCTCTCTTAATTCCCCAATCTCCCCACCCCACCTTCATCCACCAGGTCCCAGGCTGCAAGGTAATTATAAGGAAGTTAAACCGAATTACACACGCAGGGTTTATTTGGTGTTTTTCTGCTCCTGCCGCTGCCAATTATGGTGCAATTAGACTGCCTTCATTAGCAAATGAGATTAGAATTAACATTGTTAATTACTCGTTCTGTTAAACACGGAAGCGGTGTGGTGGGGAGGGCACTGGGTGGGTGGTGGAGGAAGAGAGGATGCTGGCAGGGGAGGTGTGCAGTCCCCCACGGACTCCGGGGTCCATGGGGAGTGCGGGGGAGAACCAGGATTTATCCAATGTCACGACAAGGGTGGGATGGGATCAGATGGAAACTTTGGGTCAGATAAAGGGGGTTTACTCCTTAGTATTACATTATCATTCGTTGCGCACTAAGTCTGTGCGGCACCTCACCCCCATTACAGACAATGCCTCAGAGATACTGCAGTTCAGTTCCAGAACACTGCAATAAAGCGAGTATTACAATAGAGAACATCGCAATAAAGCAAGTCAAATGACTTTTTTGGTTTTCCAGTGAGTACAAAAGTTATGTTTACAATATACTATAGTTTATTAAAAGTACGATAGTGTTATGTCTAAAAAACTATGTACCTACCTTAATTAAAAAATACTTTTTTGCTAAAATAATGCTAACTGTCATCTGAATTTTCAGGGGATCATAATCTTTTTGCTGCTGGAGGGTTTTGCTTCAATGTTGATGGCTGCTGACTGCTCAGGGTGGAGGTTGCTGAAGGTTGGGGTGGCTGTGGCAATTTCTTAAAATAAGACAATAAGAAGTTTGCCACAGCGATTGCATGTGATGCTATTTGATGGCATTTTTCCCACAGTAGAACTTCTTTCAAAATTGGAGTCAGTCCTCTCAAATCTTGCTGCTGTTTTATCAACTAAGTTATGGAATATTCTAAATCCTTTGTTGTCATTTCCGTAATCCTCAGAACACCTTCCCCAGTAGATTTCATCTCAAGAAACCACTTTCTTTGTTCATCCATAAGAAGCAACTCTTCACCCATTTAAGTTATATCATGAGATTGTAGCAATTCACATCTTTAGGAACCACTTCTAATTCTACTTTTCTTTCTATTTCCACCACATCTGCAGTTACTTCCTCCACTTAAGTCCCGAACCCCTCAAAGTCATCCACGAGGGTTGGAATCCACTTCTTCCAAGCTCCTTTTAATGTTGATATATTGACCTCTTCCCATGAATCACAAATGTTCATAATGGCATCTAGAATGGTGAATCCTTTCCAGAAGGTTTTCAGTTTACTTTGCCCAGATCCATCAGAGGAATCACCATCTATGGCAACTATAGCCTTATGAAATGTATTTCCTAAATAGTAAGACTTGAAAGTTGAAATGACTCCTTGATCCATGGGTTGCAGAATGGATGTTGTTTTAGCAGGCGTGAAAACAATATTAATCTCATTGCACATCTCCATCAGAGCTCTTGGGTGACCAGGTGCCTTGCCAATTAGCAGTAATATTTTGAACCTTTTCTCTGGGCAGCAGTTCTCAAAAGTGGGCTTAAAATATTCAGTAAATTATGTTGTAAACAGACGTGCTGTCATCCAGGCCTTGCTGTTCCATTCATAGAGCACAGGCAGACTAGATATAGCACAATTCTTAGGGGCCCTAGGATTTTCAGAATGGTCGATGAGCACTGGCTTCAACTTAAAGTCTCCAACTGCACTAGCCCCTAACAAGAGAGTCAGCCTGTCCTCTAAGCTCTGAAGCCAGTCGTTGACTACTGCTCTCTAGCTATAAAAGTCCTGGATGGCATCTTCTTCAGTAGAAAGCTATTTAATCTGCATTGAATATCTGTTGTTTAGCATAGCCATCTTCACCAATCATCTTAGCTGGACCTTCTGGGTAACTTGCTGCAGCTTCTCCATCAGCACTTGCTGCCTCACCTGCACTTCTCTGTTATGCAGGTGGCTTCGTTCCTTAAACCTCATGAGCCACCCTCTGCTGGCTTCAGGCTTTTCTCCTGCAGCTTCCTCACCTCTCTCAGCCTTCACAGAATTGAAGAGAGTTAGGGTTTTGCTCTGGATTAAGTTTCGATTTAAGGGAATGTTGTGGCTGGTTTAATCTTTCATCAAGAACACTAAAACTTTCTTTATATCAGAAATAAGGCTGTTTTGCTTTCTTATCATTCATGTGTTCACTGGAGTAACTTAATTTCCCTCAAGAACTTTTCCTTTACATTCACAGCTTGGCTAATGTTTGGCACAAGAGGCCTAGCCTTTGGCCTACCCTGGATTTGACATGCCTTCTTCACCAAGTTTAAACATATCTACCTTTTGATTTAAAGCGAGAGACATGCCACTCTTCCTTTCATTTGAACACTTAGAGGCCATTATAGAGTTATTAATTGGAATCAGTCCTCTCAAACCTGGCTGCTATTTTATCAACTAAGGTACGGAACATTCTAAATCCTTTGCTGTGTCTTAAGGAATAGGGAGGCCTGAGGAGAGGGAGGGACACAGGGGAACAGCCTGTCAGAACACGTACAACTTTTATTAATTAAATTCACCATCTTATATGGGCATGGATTGTAGCACCCCAAAACAATTACAGTAGTTAACATCTAAGGTCACTGATCACAGATATATTATTATATAACAATAATTTAAAAGCTTGAAATAAAGTCTTTGGTAATTATAAGAATTACCAAAATGGGACACGGAGATACAGTGTAAGCAAATGCTGCTGGAAAAATAGTGCTGATACTTGCTGGAAGCAGGGTTGCCACAAACCTTTAATTTGTAAAATATGCAAATCTAGGAAAGGAAGCACATTAAAACAAGATATGTCTGTATTCACTTAATCCTTGCAACCCTGTATGAAGTAGGTCTTGACATACCCGCTTTGAGAAGAGAAAAGCAACACTTAGAGAAGTTAGGTGACTTTCCCAAAATTACACAGCTATCGTAGGCGGTAAAGTAAAGCACTTTAATGCCAAGACCGTTGGTTCTTCTAGGAAAGGACAGCCACATGCACATTATATTTTATGTAGCTATAGTTTAAAGCCAACTCATTTGATGCTGAGATTTGTCTCATGAGGACAACAGAAATCATCAGCCCCATTTTTCACAAGAGGAAGCTGACACTCTTATCAGAGGTTGATTTACCATGGCCTTCAAGCCAAACCCAGCCTGCCACTGGTTTTTATAAATAAAGTTTTACTGGAACACAGCCATGCCCATTTATTCATGTGTTATCCATAGCTTGCTTCTGAACTGAAACAACAGAGTTGAATAGTTGCAACAGTGACCATATGGGCCACCAAGTCTAAAATTATCACTATCTGGCCCTTTCTAGTAAGTTTGCCAATCCCTTGTTTAAATAACTAACAAAGTCCTATGGTACCTGCATAAAAGGGTGGGATTTGAACCCAGTTCTTCTGGCTCCCAAACCCAAACTCTTCAGCAATTTTTGTCCAGAGTGAAAAGGGGCAGTTAGAGTCAAGCTAGGTTTCCAATGAGCTCAGAGACTGTTTCATTGCCTCCAAGGAGACAATCATAGCAGATAAACTATTTTATTATGACTTCAGAAATTTGATCAGGTTGGCTGCTTTCAGCAGCAACCAAAAGAAAACCCACTTATGAGTAGTTTTAAAATAGAGAGTTCATTATTTCTTATAACAAGAAGTCCAGAGGTAAGGCAACTCCAAGTTTGGTTAATTCAGCTGGGTTCTGAGCTACTATCCAGGACCCAGATTCTTTCTCTCTTTGTCCTCTTCTCAGCATCTTTACTTTCCTCATGATCTTAATATGGCTGCTGAAGCACAAGGCATCACACCCTCACACAACAACATCCAAAGGTGGTAGGCTGCTGCTTCTGGTAAGTCAGTTTTTCAGGTCTCAGAAGGCATCCCTTCTCCACAAATAATCTTCTCCTTAGTTGTCATTGGCCAGAAATGCATGACATGCCCATGCATGAACAATCACCAGCAAAGGAAACAGGATTATCACATTGGCTTCGATTAATCAGGATTTACTCCTGGTATGGGGAGGGTCCCAGCATATCCTGAAAGATATGGCTGCTAGTATCTGAATTCTAATGCAAGAAAGCAGTAGGGATGGCAATTTTAGGATTCCTAACCCATTGGTCACTCAGAGACTCCTGACCCCTGAGGTCTAGGAAATAGAAAGTCCACCTTCCTTGTCCCTTTTAAATGCCCTATTGCCTCCTGTTGCTGCAAGAGGGCAGGAGAGGCCAAGTTAAGGGTTCACCCCCCAGCAGCCTGACCTCTAATCCACCCATAGCTTAGGCACAGATCCCTCTGGAGACCCTCCTGATTGGGTCCTCTCTCCCCCTCCCCACAGCCCACCCCAGAAAGACAAAGGTTTCCTGGACATCCCCATGCAGGTTGCCTCCTTAGTCCTGGTTCTCTTGCCTTCCCATTCAGCGACCTCACAAGCCATGAGCTGTGCACCAAGGAGTGAAGGGCTGAGTAGCCCTAGGCAGTGGCCTGGACCCACTGGCCACCCTTTCTGAGAGGTGCTCAGAACTGTGCCCACCTGTGTCAAAAAACGGCACCAAAATGGTCGTGCAGATGGCCTGCGTCAGGCTGGACAGGGCGTGTCCTTGTACACGGGGTCTCTCTCACCCCTCTATCCCTCTGCTTCCAGTTTCCCACAGACATCACACTTGCTCTCCTGCTCTCTCACACACACATACACATTCTCTCTCTCTCTCTCGTCATTTCTTTTAGACTCTGGCCATCTGAGTTCATGCACTTTTTCCAGTACTTCCAGCCTGCCACCTGGGCAGGGTCTGTGAGGCAGAGTGGTTACCTAGGCATTTAAAGACGCTGGGGGGGGGGGGGGGGGGGTAACAGGCAAAGTGGAGCCCATCCGGGTACCACCTGTCATACAAAGACTCCGGGCTAAGCTCTAAAAGGTCACATGGCCTTCACTACGGAGGGCATGGGGGGAGGGAAAGTATACATGGAGTTATCGAGGGAAGGCCTGGATCTCTTTCCCACCACCATGCCCGTCGACATAGCCCTAGAGCCAGGCCATCTCTAACGGCCAGTGTAGGTTTGCATTTCAGGCAATGTTGCTGATAGGTTGTCTTGGGGAAACATCTATTGTGCGAGAGAGAGAAGAAATGTTCTCTTCCACCTTGGGTAAGTCGGCAATTTATTCTACAGTGGGAAGCCCTGCATTGACTCTTTACATGTGCACATATGCACAAAGACTGGTGGCCCTCCGACTCTACTCAGCTGCCTGGAAGGAAACCAACATTTCAGCCTCAAGCAATTCCTCTAGTCCTGCTGGTTTGGGCCCAGGGGGCCCCATCTCCTCTCCCTGTGCTGTCACGTCCCCATCACTACTGGGTTCTCCTCAAAAAGCCTCTGGGTGGTTCCTAAAGTATTAAGCTTCTCCAGCTGCCTCTTGGAGAGCGTGGGGTTCTTTCATCCCTCCCTTCTTGCTCTGAGTTCTTAGGGCTTAAAACAGGCATCTGGATGATTGAAGAAGCTCCCAAGATCCATGCCCTCTGCGTTCCTGCCAATCCTAACCATGCAAGATTCACCCTCCCACCAGCCCTCCTGTCAGATGCCATGGAATTCACCCCAAACCTGGGGGCCTGGCAGGTGATGACCCCAAAGGGAAAATCTAACTCGCCTCCCAGAGGGAATGGTCAACCCCATGGACTGGACATAGACATGGCAGATCCCAAAGAACAGAGAAGGAAGAGGTGTAAATGACTTTCGCTCATCCTAGCCCAGATCTGGAGGGGCCAGCGCCCCTGGAGAGGAAGTCTACATCCTTGGGCCTCCAGGGACAGGCGTGGACTATGATACAGGCATAAGACTGTTGGAAAGTGACCCTGGGTCCCCTTCTGTCCATGGGTGGATACACTCAGGCTCAGCTTCCTGCAGGGCTATGGCCCCCCCGACTCCACCTCTCCCTTGCAACATCCCAGAGGCCCCAAGGCCCCAGATGTTTCACAGCCAACTCCTTCATGTCCAGACTGTCTGGAGCCAAGCTGTCTAGGTTTTCTCTCTATAAACAAGTAGATGAGCCCAGGGGGGAGAGTCAGTGTCTCCCTAGGACATACATATCTCCTTCAGTGTCCAGCCCATAGCCTGGGCCCAAAAGGCCTAGAATAATGGAAGAAGCAGAGGCCCAGTCTTTCCCTTCTCTTTCTCATCCTGGCTTTGTACATTTCCCCTTCCCCAAACGGAGCCTCTTCCCAAATGCCATGTGGCATTTAGAATTCCCAGCTACCAAACCCTGGTGCAGGACAGGTAAAATAACCACCCTAAAGATGTCCTACTGGACGGCCTCTTCAGCAGCTGGTGTTGGCAAAACTGGACAGCTACATGGAAGAGAATGAAATTTGACTACTGTCTAACCCCATACACAAAGGTAAACTCAAGGTGGATCAAAGACCTGAATGTAAGTCATGAAACCATAAAACTCTTAGAAAAAAACATAGGCAAAAATCTCTTGGACATAAACATGGCTGACTTCTTCATGAACATATCCCCCCGGGCAAGGGAAACAAAGGCAAAAACGAACAAGTGGGACTATATCAAGCTGAAAAGCTTCTGTACAGCAAAGGACACCATCAGTAGAACAAAAAGACATCCTACAATATGGGAAAATATATTCATAAATAATGTATCCGATAAGGGGTTGACATCCAAAATATATAAAGAACTCACGCACCTCAACAAACAAAAAGCAAATAATCCAATTAAGAAATGGGCACAGGACATGAATAGACACTTCTCCAAAGAAGAAATTCAGATGGCCAACAGGCACATGAAAAGATGCTCCACATCGCTGATCATCAGAGAAATGCAGATTAAAACCACAATGAGATATCACCTCACACCAGTGAGGATGGCCAACATCCAAAACACAAACAACAACAAATGTTGGCGAGTATGTGGAGAAAAGGGAACCCTCCTACACTGCTGGTGGGAATGCAAATTAGTTCAACCATTGTGGAAAGCAGTATGGAGGTTCCTCAAAAAACTCAAAATAGAAATACCATTTGACCCAGGAATCCCACACCTAGGAATTTACCCTAAGAATGCAGCAGCCCAGTTTGAAAAAGATATATGCACCCCTATGTTTATCGCAGCACTATTTACAATAGCCAAGAAATGGGAACAACCTAAGTGTCCATCAGTAGATGAATGGATAAAGAAGAGGTGGTACATATACACAATGGAATATTATTCAGCCATAAGAAGAAAACAAATCCTACCATTTGCAACAACATGGATGGAGCTGGAGGGTATTATGCTCAGTGAAATAAGCCAGGTGGAGAAAGACAAGTACCAAATGATTTCACGCATGTGTGGAGTATAAGAACAAAGAAAAAAACTGAAGGAAAAAAACAGCAGCAGACTCACAGAACCCAAGAATGGACTAATAGTTACCAAAGGGAAAGGGACTGGGGAGGATGGGTAGGAAGGGAGGGACAAGGGGGAAAAAGGGGCATTACGATTAGCAGATGTAATGTTGGGGGGGCACGGGGAGGGCTGTACAACTCAGAGAAGACAAGTAGTGATTCTGTAGTGTCTCACTGTGCTGATGGACAGTGACTGTAATGGGGTTTGTGGGGGGGACCTGATGAAGGGGGTTTAATCACCATGGTATTGCACATGTAATTGTAGATTAATGATACCAAAATAAATTATAATAAAAAAAAAAGATGTCCTACTAGGCCCAGCAGAGAGGTTGAAGGAAAGGGAGAAACATTAGACAAGGGAATTTTTTGAGTATCTAAAACATGCCAGGTGCTTTCTGTAAGGGAGTCTGAGTGATCAGGGGTCTGATAGCCTGAGAATCGGTCTCTTCATCTATTAAATGGGAAGAATAACAGAAGCGCTGGAAGGCGGAGATGATGGGGTTTAGGGGTCACAGCCAAAATCAAGGGAAACTGAGAAGGCCCAGCTCAGGGAGGAGCCCGCCTCAGCACACTGCGAGTGGAATGGGGGTCTGGAAGGTGAAATGAGGCCAAATCCCAGAAAGCTTTGAATACCAAGTCAGGGACCCTACATTGATCTGATAGGCAATAGGGAGCTATGAAAGGTTTCTGAGCAAGGGAGTGACACATCAGAGCCATGTCCCTCTCAGAGACATTACGATGGTTCAGAGAAGGGAAAGTGCAGAAATGTCCAAAGTACAAAAATAGAAAACAACAGAAAACATAGTCTGTTGTCTGTCATCTTGATAAAGAGTGTATCCCAGTCCCAGGAAAATGAACTTGAATGACTAAAGACAGTCCAAGACATGAGCGGGAGCTGTGATTCTGGGGCCAGATGGCGCGGCACCTCCCGACCACTGACAAATCCATCTCCCATCAGGTGGACAGAAAAAAATGTCAGCTTCGGGCCAGATCCCATCCACCTGACATTCCTGTTAATAACAAAGCCTAATTAGCATGGCTTTTAAGCATCCATTACATTAATTTAACGTGAAAATCTAATGGAGCTTTATTGGAATTTTTTCGGCAAAATTAACCCTGCGGGTTTCTTACACATGTTTTCATTAAGGGTTGTGAGCAACAGAGATAGTCAGAGAATTAGAATTAGCCCTCATGGTTTTCACTCTAATTCACTTTCCCCAAGCCCCCAAGTATGTAGGTCTTTGTTTAGCAAAGCTTCTGCTCCCACATCAAATGGTTTCCATAAAGGACCATTATGATGGGGGGGAGTCAGGCCCCAAGGCTTGAGCAGGTGCCTCTCTGGTTCAAATACATCCCATCCTATCCCAAAGGCTACAATTCTGGGACCCTGAAGAATCTCAGGATACCAGGTTAGGATTCCTAGATGGAAAAGCATGCACTGTCAGATTGTTTGACCCAAGTGCCTTCCCCACTCCCCTCACCTGGCTACTCTCCAGCTAGGGGTGGCCATGGAACCCAGTTCTGGACTAAAACAAACAGGTAGAAGCCTCAGTGGAGGGCATCCTTCCTGAATGAAAAGACAAAACTAGAAGAATGCCCCCTGCCCCTTCATCCTTCCCTCTACTTCCCATCTGGAACATGGATGTAAGATATGGAGCCCCTTTAGCCATGAGGATAAAGGCCCCAAGCTGGTGGGGAGAGGGGGGAACGGAACACAGGAAGAGCCTGGGCCACTGATGCATCATTAAACTGGACAGCATTTCTCTGCATTTTATGCCTGAGCTCCTTGCTGCATGAAACCAACTCTTTGCTTGCATAAATCTCTGTTAGTCAATTTTACTGCTACTTGCAGCCAAAAACAATTGTAACTGATACAGCTGGATTCTGGTCCCAGATTCTGTGTGCCTTTGGACACGTTCCTGCATCTCTCTGAGTATCTATTTCTTCACATATAAAATAAAAGGATGGAATAAAGCCAGTTCAAAACTTTTTAAGTCAATAGACTCTAACAACCCCACCTCACTCCAGTGAAATTGCATTCCATGAGAAGTTTACAAACCCAATTCAAGGGGAGGCCTTCAAGCAAGCGTGGGGGTTCTGGAGTCCTGCCTGCTGAGCATTGCCACCCCTCACACCAGAGACACAGGAAGGCGCCACTGGGAGTCCCAGGGCTCCAAAGAGCACAGCTCGTGGAACCACCAGCCTTAAAGGCACCTGAGGGCTTTTTTGGCTCTGGTATCAAAGCCACAATATCTGTGTTCTACCTCCAGAAAGCACTGAGTGGCCCTGGAATCTAGAAGTCAATGTGGCAGGCCGAGTTCTAGAACGGTGCCTCTCCACCTCTGGCACCCACGCAATCTCCTGGGGCTCCCGATGAAATGCAGATCCTGACTCAGTAGGTCTGCCACAGAGCCTGGTTTCTAACAAGCTGGCAGCGATGTTCATATTCCTGCCCACGGACCCCAGGAGCAGCAGCCTACATGTGTCTTCATCACCGTCGCCATCACCTCAAGCCAGACCATCACTCTTGCCTGTTGCAGGTCCCCAGACAGGGCAACAGCCTAGAGCAGCGAGGAGGGCGTGGTCCCAAGTCAGGCAGATGCAGGTCTGAAGGCTGACTCCGCCACTTGGATTTTGGACAAGTTGCTCAGCGCCTCTGCGCTGGATACGAGGGTCATGCTGTACAGTTCCAAGCATGCTATGGATTCTCCCAGACTGAGTCACACTGCGAAGGCAGGCAAGGGTGCAGCTGAGGCCCAGCACAGCCCTCTAAGCCAACTCAGGCATCCTTCTGGAGCAAGGCAACCGAGCAGGGAAGGGCAGAGCTGGCATGGGGCCAGGGGGTAGGTGGGGTGGGTAGAAAGCAGGTGGTGAGAGGAAGTGGGAGGGGGAGGGAAAAGTTGGGGTGGGTGTGTCAGAGCATTTTGACATTAAAAGAAAGTGCAAATTATATGCAAATGGCATATCTCTCTAACAACAATGTGACTGGATAAAAACACCTCTACTTGGGATGTCCCCCATCTCTGCAGCCTGAGAAGTGGCCCTGAACTTAAATTCCCACTATCCTCCCAAATGCCCATTATCAGGTTGAAAAAGAAGTAATCACAGAAACTTGGCAACCATCTGATCTAACATCTAGCCCCATTTTGCAGGTGAAGAAATTGAGCAGAGAGGTTAAGCAACATGCTCAAGATCACACAGCTATCCAGTGGCTTACTGGGCGGCCCCAGGTCTCGTGTCTGTGACTCTGTATGAAATGGCCATGGCGGGGTAGGTGTGTTGTGGGTGGGCATGAGCGTGAAAGCCCTGAGAAGGAGCCAGGCTGAAGGAGGCGGGAAGAGCATGACATGATGCTGTCACTGGGCCAACTAAGACAAAGCCCTGATGCTGGGCCAAGCGGCCAAGACAGGAAATGAAGACGTCAGAGCTCTTGCTCTCCAATTAGTGTCAGTGCTTCTCTTTAGAAGGAGGCACATCTGGCTGCCTTGGGGGACCCCCCTCCTCACCAGGTCCTTGAGGATCTTGGCAAGACTGACAACTGCAGAGCTTGGGGGTGGGGGTGGAGCCCCACCTGCCTGCACAGTGTAGGAAAAGCCCGTAGACTTTGGTACCACCCAAGCCCAGCTTCCAGGCCGACACCCGCCACACGCTGGCTATGCAACCTCAGGCAAGTGTCTCTCTTCTCTGGTCTTCAGGCTCTGTGGCTATGAAATGGAGACAGAAATTCTGCCGCACCAGGAACATTCAACAACACAAAGGCACGATGTGCCCGGCACCAACTGGCCCTCAACACATGCGACCTCCTGCCCTCCCTGCCATCTGGAGACACAGACACAGACCTGCCCTTGGGGAGTTTCTAGTCTGCGGGGAAAGAAATTAAGCCTTTGAATAATTCGGAGGCCGTTTCGTTCTTGGGGCACCTGGGATGTTATTTTCCTAGTGCTAGCAGATTTTTTTTCCCATTGAGATGAAGCTTTACTTAAGCCAAGGTCAAAACCAGTTTGCCTTTCTGACCTCACAACAGAAGGCACCTTAGGGGAGAAGAATGACCAGAAATGAAGACTTGGAAATTACTAAGTCAACTGGCTTATACCCTTCAACCCACTGCGTAGTGTGGGAAAAGGGACAGAAAGAATATACGATGAGACCTCTGCAGGACCTCCGAGGCCAACGAGGAAGCACTGGCCAGAGGCCACAGGGCTGCTTGGTGGCCCGAGTCCGAGAAACAGAGCCCTCCAACTCTGCGGTGACATCTGTAGCAAGGTGAGAAAGGCAGGGGGTGGCCCACTGAGTAGCTCTCTGCCTCCTCACCTCTTCTTGGCGTGGCCGATCTCTGCGTTCCACAGGCTGGGTGCTTAACCCCTCCACTCCACATGAGCTTCTCAGATTTCAGCCAACCTTCAAGGCCCTCTCAGGCCCCCAGGTGCATGGATCTAGGTCATTCTGCACCAGCTTTCTGACTATTTCCTGCTCTGTTGCTCCTCCACAGAACATGAGTCTTTGAGGGTTTGGTCTACCTCTTACTCCTCTCCTGTATGTACCCTCTGCTTGGTGTCCAGTAAGTGAGGGTCTGGCTCTCTCACATACAGCCTGGCACCTGCCCTGCCTCTCTTAGAGACATGGGGGTATGAGCTACGGAGACCCAGGGCCCATCTAGAATGACCTTGCTCAGAGTACCTCCTGGGTGTGCCAGCAGTCAAACCGGAGAGAATACTGCATGGGGGTTGAAAGACCTGAATCTTGGCTCGATGCTGTTGTACTTGCTATATGACCGTGACGCTCACTGGCCCTCTCTAAGTCTTGTCTTTAAAATGTAAGGGTTACATGATATGTCCCCAAGGTCCCTTTTGGAGGCACCCTGAGCCCCTTACCGCCAAGCCCCCACCCCTCACCATAATCACAAAGGAAAGTTGAGGAGGACAGGACAGGAGAGCTGGCCTGTCCTGAGACCCAGGCATTGGCCACACAATGCTTGTGGTAATGTGAGGGAAGCAAGCAGAGCTGACACAGGGGGCCCCCCTCTGCTTCTAGCCATCCAGGGAGTGGCATGAGGTGGCTGTGGGGAGAAGAAAGGGAAGCTGCACACTGGCTTAACTGCACAGAAGCCAGCTGGAAATTTAGAGCTGAGAGTTAGCTTAAAGAAAAGAATGGTGCTTGTCTGGGTGGTCATGCAAATGTTGCAAAGACTCCTAGGAAAGAGACAGGATCAAGGATGAGAAGAGAGAAGACTCCATGCTCTGCAATGCCCACCCGCCCCACAGAGACGGATCCCAGCCCTGAGGCGCAGCACAAGTCTTCCTGTATCACAGAGACGGCAAACAGAGGCTCAAGAGCCTGAGAAACTGCAAGTTGGGGGCAGAGCCAGCCGAGACCTGCCCCGTCCCGACGACCTAGGAATGCCCAGCCTTTCTTCTCCAGGGAAACCACCTTATCTCACCAGCCTGGCTTTCTTAGTCCTGCTGCAGAAGCTGCTGTTTGCCCTTCCCTGGAGGAGGGGTTCGTGTAGCCTCCAAGATGGCTCGCAGGGACCTTTGCCTCTCGGATCATGCCTTCGGGTAACCCTCTTCCATACTGTGTAGCCAGGGGATGTGGCAAAATGACAGTACGTGACCTTGAGGCTAGGTCACTGGAGACAATGCCATTTCTACCTTGCTCACTCACTCTGGGGACAGCCAGCCACCACATCGTGAGGACACTCAGCAACCCTATGAACATGTCCAGGTGGTAAGGAACTGAGGCCTCTGGACCACACCGGCACGAACTTCCCAGGCATGTGAGTGAGCCACCCTGGAATGTGGCATCCTGGAGTGGGCGCTCCATCCCCAGCCCAGCCCTCGGAGGACCGCAGCCCTGGGCCAGCATCTTGACTATAACTTCATGAGAAACCTGGAGCCAGAGGCTCCCAGCTAGGCTGTTCCAAATGTCTAACCCAGAGAAACTATGCGAAATAACAAATGTTTGTTGTTTTAAGCCACTGAGTTTTGGGGTAATTTGTCACGCATCAATAGAGAGCTGCTGCAGCAAGTGACAGGCCAGAGCAGCAGGGCCCCGCATGCACGCCATGGCTTGGCTTTTCACTCGTGGGCCCCCATGACTTGAAGGAGCTCGGGAGCCTGAGCTGGGCTGGGAAGGTGGATTATTAGGCTTGCTTTCAGCACAGAGACAGCAGCAGTTGTGGCCACAGAACGGTTTATGTCCCACCAACATTCCTCAGCCACTTCCTAGGGCCCTGTAGCCTGAAGATTGAGTCCACATGTCTTAGCAAGGCACTCAGGCCTCCGCAATCTGTCCAGGGCCCACCCATGTGGTCTCATCCCCTCCCACTCCATGGTCCCTACTGGCCTCCCACACTGGGCCTTTCACTATTCCCTGGGCAAGAAAAGCCCTCCTGGAACTAGTGGTTACCAAAGGGGAGGGGTGTGGGAGGGCGGGTGGGGAGGGAGGGAGAAGGGGATTGTGGGTATTATGTTTAGTACACATGGTGGGGGGGATCATGGGGAGAACAGTGTAGCACAGAGAGGGTAAACAATGAATCTGTGGCATCTTACTACACTGACGGACAGTGACTGCACTGGGGTATGGGTGGGGATTTGATAATATGGGTAAATGCAGTAACCACATTGTTTTTTCATGTGAAACCTTCATAAGAGTGTATATCAATAATACCTTAATAAAAAATTAAAAAAGAAAAGAAAAGCCCCCCTGGGACTCCACACCCTGCATGTGCTATTCCCTCAGCCTGGAATATGGCCTCCCTTAGTCACCTGCCAAGCTCCTGCTTGAGTCCACAGCGCAAGGCTGCCCTCTGCCCCCAGCACCCACGGCGCTTAGTGATGTATGCTTTCGCCCCCCCATCTCTCCCTCCAGATGTCCCCGGAGGGCAGGGCCATGTCCTCCTCATCCACAGGACTTTATCACAGGGCTCTGGGCCTGGCGTGCAGTCTTTCCCCAGGAAATTCCCTGGAGCCTTTCTGCTCCCCACACCATCCTCAACTTCCCCAGTAGCAAGGACAGGGTCCTCCAGCCACCATCTTCCTCTCTTTCTTTTTCCCTCTCTAGCTTCCACAAGCAAACTTGAGAATTGGTAAATGTTTTCCCATTATTCAAATGGCACGGAAATGACCCACTTGGCATTCCTCTTGGACATGGAGCCTTTAATTAGCCACGGGCTCCCCAGGGCCCCGGTATTTCTCTACTGCAGCTCCCTCACTTCCTCACGCCCCTCCCTCCGTTAGCATCATAATAGGGGATGCCCAGGCATTGAGGGAAGAGAGAAAAAGGGCAGTGGGGGGGGTTCCCAAAAGAGTCCATCTGTGGCTGGAGGAGAGCCTGTGTTCTGGTCTCTGCTCCTGTCCCCAGCTCTCTGGTGACTTGGACTTCTGTGGGGTCACACACAAGTCAGAGGCAGAGCTGGACTCGGAAAGGGATTTGGCCCCAGCCCAGATCTCCCTTCTCAGTTCCACAAAGTATCACTGCCCTGCTTCACAGGCGTCTCTCCAGACCCACCTGGCCTTGGTTTCCATCCTGTTCTTTCCCACTCCTGAAAGCCTAGGCCCACGGCTCCCTTGCCCATTGCCCTGGGGTTCCCACACCCTGGGACCTCCAGGGATATGGACGAGATACCGCACCTGACCCGAGGGGTCAGCAGGTGGGTACCCTGCAGATGCTCAGTTCTAATTGGCAAGTGTTGATCGCGCTTGGTCCCAGCAGGTCATCCCTGTGGGCGTAAGCAAAGCAAACAGTGCGGGTGTCACGAGCCTGCAGCAGCGTGAGCCACTGTCCTGACTCTCAGGGTCCTAGCAAACTAATCAAGAAGACGCAACTGTCACATAGGATGCCACCAAAAATCAGAAAGAAGGCATAACTGCTGGACAAGTCACTCTATCTCTTGGGTGAATTAGCTAAGATAACACTAGCTGCCGTAACAGGTGACCCTGCCATCTCAGGGTCGTGTTGTCTCGCTCACATAAAGGCCAAAGCAGCACTGGGATGGGGAGGGGCGAGCGCCCTGTGCCCCCCACAGGCCCTGAGGGACCAAGCACAAAGAGCTTCTGCCATCTTCAATATGTAGCTTCCAAGGCTACCCTGGGCTTGGACTTTTGGCTGGCTCTTCTGTCCAAATGTCCAAGATGGATGAAAAAGATACATCCATGCCTAAACTCAGCTCAGAGGTGATCCACATACCTTGAGCCCACATTCCATCGATGAGAAGCAGACTGGGAAATGCAGTCCTGATGGGGCAGCTGCTTCCCCCCAGTGACGCCGCATCATGGAAGGGGATCCCACGAGCTGTCTCTGTCACATTAAGCCTCAGGTTTATTACCTGTAGGAGGTGGGTGGGGAAGACTAGATTGACTATCAGGGCGGGAAGCACCTCAGAGTTCATGCACTCCACCACCATCCCTCCCCCTCATTTCACAGTTGAGTAAACTGAGGTCTGGAGAGTTGAATGACTTGCCTATGATCATAATAGCACAATGATAAAAATTATAGCTATCACTCACAGAGCATTGTCTACATACATTGTTTCTGCTTCTTACACAATCTGTGAAGTAGGTGTCATTGTCCCTATTTTAGATTAGGTCATTATGGTTAAAAAAGACAAGTTGCCCAAGGTCACCTGACTTCCAAATAGCGAAGCCAAGAGTTTACCCCACCCCAAGATGCCTCCCCTTTCACTACCCCAGCTTCTTCCCAAGCAGCTAACACTGGTACAGGGACTGAGGCCCCAGGCCTTACCATGTTCTACCCTCTTAGAGTTGAAATCCCCTTATTGTCCAGTCACCTGCACACGAGGTGACATCATGTGCAACTATCACTATCAACAACCAGCAGAGGTCCAAAGAGGCTAAGCCACTGCCCCAAGTCACACTGCGAGGGAGAGGCTATAAAAATTAAAACCAAGTTTAGCCGTAACCCTCCAGGTGGAGGTCCAGGGTTATTACAGTGCCTTCACTGTCACGGACTTAAGTTCCATCTACCTGGTTGCTCCATAGACTCTCCTAAATCCATTCCATGGCCCAAAATAGCTGCTTAGTGCCAGTAATTACACCTGCATTGCAGTCAGCAAGAAGGAAAAAACAGGGAAAGAGAAGGCCACTCCTCCCTTTAAGGACACTTCCAAGGGATTGCACATACCATTTCTGCTTCCATTCCATTGTCCAAAAGTTGGTCATATGGCCACATCTAGTTGAAGGGAGGTGGGAAAATGTAGTTTCTCTTCTGGGTGGCCATGGGCAGGGTTCTTGCAGAGAAAAAGGAGAGAATGCATGTAGGAGTCCCACAGTCTCTATGGCAGAAACCAGCCAGGCTCAGCAACCAGGCCAAGCACTGGGCCTGTGACAGCACTGACAGGGTGATAGAGACAAGGGCCCTGGGCTTGGTGTAGTTCCTGGATGAGAAATGATGGGTCCCCAGCTGACTCCTTCCTCTCCAGCCTTGGCTGATATTTCTGGTTATAAGAACTCAGCCCAGGATGGAGTTTCACAGGCAACTAATCTGCAAGAATTACCTGGCTTCCACTTGTGAGGCTGATCTATCTGTGTGCTGGGAATGCTTAAGTGTCCTTCTCTGCAAGAGCAAAGAGAAGAATTGAGCCCCCTCCTCTGTCACTGACTCCCTCCCTCCCAGTAACTTCTCTGTAGAAAGGGGATAAACCTGGGGTCCAAGGCTCCCCCAACCAATGTCCCCTGGTGCCACACTGTGATGGGTAATTTTGTGTGTTAATCTGACTGGGCCACTGGCTTCCTAGACATTTGGCAAAACATTCCTCTGGGTGTGTCTGTGAGGGTGTTTCTGGGTGAGACTAACACTTGAACTGGTAGACTGAGTAAAGCAAATTGCCCTCCCTAACGCAGATGGGCTCATCCAATCGGCCGAAGACCTGGACAGAACGGTAAGAACTCTGCCTGCCTGACTTGCGAGTTGGGACATTGGTCTTTTCCAGCCTTCACGCTGAAATGACCCGCTTTTGGGTCTGAAGCCCGGCAGCTCCCCTGGCTCAGGTCTTTGGATTTGGGCTGGAACCACACTCCTGATGCTCCTGGGTCTCCAGCTGGCCAGCTGCAGGTCTTGGGACTTCTCAGCCACCATAATCACATGAGCCAATTTCTTATAATTAATTAAACATATCATTCATTCATTATATATATAAAATCTCCATCCTATTGGTTCTGTTTCCCTGGAGAAAATTGACGATTGCACACACCTACCTGAGGATCAGGTAAGTTGAAGTCACTGTGCAAGCCCTGGGCTCTATCCTTTCTCAGTCAGGGACTTTCACAGGTCACTTAATCAGCCTGAGCCTTGGCTTCCTCACCTATAAGATGAGGTCATTATAACTACCCTGTGGGACTGGTACAAATACTGGATATGGGAGGATTACCTAAGAAAAGGTCTGGCACCTAGTTGGTATTCAATTAATCTTAGTGTCTCTCTCCTTCCCCTGTCCTCACCCAGGATAAAGCCCAGTGAACTGGCAAGAGCAGGCGGTGGTCATATTCTGGCAGTAAAGTCAACTGGGGTTCATACATTCACAACAGGTAGTACACAAGGTGACATAAAAATGCCCCCCAAATGCCTCTCCTACATGAACATAGGGTTTATACATTTCTCAGATGTCTCCCTTTATTTTGTCCTTTGAGGCTTTCCTCCCATCTTAATTCTTGCTCACCTGGAAAAATGGCAGGGGTGGACTTGGTTAGGGGCCACCATGGCTATATCCCCAGCTCCACACACACACCCAGAGGTGATGGTGCCATCCACACTCTAGAGCTGATCAGGAGTCTGTACCTGAGTTGCCAGAGTTATCCCAGACCCTCCATCCTCTGGGTTAAGAAAGAATTGGGGTGGGAGGGAGGGAGGCCCCATCAGGCAGGCATATTGGTGGAAGGGCCTTTGATCCATCATGATAAAGACTGATGGTGCTTTGAAGGCCCTTTAAAAGCGTAAAAACATTTCCATCCCTTCTCTAGGGATGGCACCCAGGAGAGAGGACTCTGGTCCTGCTTTGACACCAACTGGAAGTGAAGCCAAGGACTCAATGCCCTCAACTTTGACACAGGGAGGAGAGATTCGTGACCTTCATGGTCCTCTCCAGCCTGATTATCTGACAATGCAAGTGACGGACACATCTTCTTTAGCACACCAGCACCCACAACCCCTTCCCTCTAGCACCCAACCTCACTTTTAGGAAACCCCCAACTGTGTGTACCTGGGGGCAAGGGTGGAGGGTCACCTCTGGTGGAGCACCCTGACCAGGCTGGCCTACAATGGTCCTCTTGCTACTTCCTACTCAGTGGTAGCCCCTGGGTTCCCACCGTCCCCAAGACTAGCTTCCCCAACTCACTGGGATCCAGGGAGGCCCTGTGAACCTTAAGCTGAGTACCCTTTCTGTTGAGTTACCCATAATTGGTTTCCATTGCTGCAAACTGACACCCTGAATGAGACGTAAGCCATGCTCCTGTCCTGAACACATAAGCCCTGTTCTTTAGGATGGCGAACTTGCCCTGTTGCTCATCCTTGGGTTTTCCTATCCCTGCCCCTTTTCATTATCGTTTGCTGATGTTTCTTCTTTCTCTTCCCCTTTTTAAAGACTGAAAAGAAGGAGGTGGTAAATCTTGGGGGAACATATAAGAAGTGTAACCCTAAATGTAGCTCCCCTTCAAAAAAGAATCATAACTGACTGAAGCATATATTGCTTTGAATTAGGCTGTATTCACCTAGCACCCCTTTGTTGAGCACCTGCTGGGTGCCAGGCACTGTGCTAGGCACAGGGACACATGTAAATAAAGACACACCTTCCCCGGAGCAGCTCACACTCTGGCCTCCCTCAACAGATTAAAATCCAAGTTACTTGGCAGTATAGTGTCCTCATATTTTATGAGATTTTGCATTATATGAATTAGACACTGTGACACAAATATATTAATAAAGTCTCATTTTATATGCAATATTTGAAATAATGTGCAATGAACTATCTTTTTAAGCTTAAAGGATGTTGAAGCTGGCAGGCCCGAGGAATTGTAAACTGTGTTTGCATGCTCTCTATACGGCAATGCCGCTTTAGCTGATAAAAAGAAACACCTACCAACCTCTGTCAGGAGTTGTCTTAAATGATGCAAGTGTCTGAAGTATACAAGACATTCTGGAGTGTGTGTCTCACGCACAGTGCGATGAGTCTGGGGTTCAGAGTTCCGGCTGCAGAATCAGAGTATGGGAATTCTTACTCCAAGGCTCCACCACTGTGTGATCTTGAACAAGGCACCGTGCCTCTCTGTGCCTCCCTCTAGCGGACTTCTGAGGACTAAGTGCATTGTTCCATGCCTTGTACTCAGAAAAAGACCTGCAACCACTGCCGCCGGGGGCATGTGCAGCACCTCTCGGGACCCAGACGCAACAGTGGGTCGGCAGGAGAGGGAGTTTGACACTCACACTTTGGGGAACATGAACTGCTGCCTAGAGCAGAAACAGGTGAAACAGCGCTCTGCATGACCCCTGGGACCCCGAGCCACACGACTACGAGACCTTCACATGGGTAGAGTCCCCCCATTCCAGCACTTGCCCTTTACCTGGGGGCTATGGCACCTTCCAGACACTGGATCCTGACAGTCTGTGTACTCCTGTTTCAGGAAATCAGACACTCTAGATTTTAAAACCAACACAGCACTAATAGGCCACATCGTCATCCAGGAGAGAAAGCAGGGCAGGTGCCCAGGTGTCCCCAGACCAAGCCTCTGGAGAGCAAATTGGTATTCCGAAAGCCTGCCTCTCCAAAGTGCTCAATCAGTAAACATTTTTTAAAGCCAATCTAATGTGATAACTACTGCCCTGGAGCTCACTCTGGGGAAGCACAGGGAGGCCCACCTCACCCAGCCTGGAGGACCAGGGGGGCCTCCCCAGAGAGGGGGCGAGGCACTGCACTCCAGCCGTCTGTAGTAAACCCGAGGAGCCCAGGATGGGGTGGGAGTCGGGGGGAGCAGATCAGGCAGGGGGAACAGTTTGCACAAAGGTACGGAAAAGAGAAAACTCAGCACTTTCAAGGAATTGCCAGCAGTTCCATATAAAGTAGGAAAGCCACCAGGATCTAACTTAATCACCTCCAGGTGAAACGGTTTCTGGGGTGAGTGAGGCTAAGAGAAACCCTCGCGAAGGGGTTCATGCATGCTGTGGCTGCCTCCAGCAGTCTGGTGAAACCTATGGGATCCCACCTTTAAAAGCATAAAGTATATAGAATTACAAAGGAAACCAATTATAGCAAAAAAGTTACCATCCAAAGATTTCTTTAAAGGCATGTGTGTTCACAGTAATACATACACCTCTTTCTCAATGCATTAAATGACAAGATCTAGTGGCAGGAGGTAGTGCGGAGCAAACATTGTTTTCCAAGATATTAAAACAACTGTAACATGATATGAAAACGCCTACGATTTCTATTGGTGACAAATCCCAAGTACTGCTGATCCCACTGTAGTTTGTTGCCTATATTTATAATAAAGGGAAATATTCATTGCAGTTAAAGGTTAGTGAAAATGAAGATATGGTTTTTTAAGAGCTCATGAACCCCCAGAATTCTCACCACATTCCCCCCAGATCTACAGGATGCAAGGAGAGAAGCGCCCACCTCCCATAAAGACCCGGCTCTGTTCTCCAAGCGCTGCATCAAAGCCAGGCTGCTTGTTCCACCACTGCTGCAGGATCTTGGGCAGGAAACCCCACGTTCAGTGCCTCAATTTCCTGTGACAAACAAATGAACTGACACACAATGCAGTCAGTAGAGCGCCTGGCACATAGTAGGTGGTCAGTAAATAAGGGCTAGCTGTTTTCAATCTTATTCTCAGCCCCCAAAGGCAATGGGGGGAGAGACTCGCAGATGGGGGCATTATTTACTAACTGAAGTCAGGTTAATAAGCACACGAAGCACAATTAGCAGTTATTTCAATTCTGAGGTTTGCTTGACTATAAAAGCCTCACATTTGTCCTTCCCTGATTTCTCTAATTACAACTGCGGCCGTCCATCGCAGCTGCCACACGACACCCGTGCTGGCTGCATCTAAAGTAGCTGTGAAGGCGGTATAATGGTGTGTGCTGACTAGTTGGCCATCGTGCCCAGGATGAATGGAGACAGAGGATGGAGGCTGGCCAGGACCTGGCCCTAGAACCCCGAGCTGTGCAGCCCGGGTGAGCTCCCGAGCCTCCGCCTGCTTCCCAAGCTGACCCATAGGACCACGCCATGAATGGGTATTGGGATAGGAGTGCTGAACTAGTTGGTCCTGGGGCCCCTGGCTGGGGCCAGCCCTGCCTCTGACTTGCTGTGCAACCATGACTGGGCCCCTGGACGTCTCTAAGCTGCACTTCAATCATCTATAAAACGAGGGAGAGGAGGAGGTGGGTCTAGCTGCTCTCTAGGGTCCTTCCAGCTCCCGCCACTCCTACTGTACTTTAATTATTCCGTTCTCCTTCAAGTGCCTGGGCTGTTTGCCCCAGTTCCCTGGGGGGCATCCCTGGTTGCCTGAGGGAGAGAAAGGGAGGCGGGAGAAGGCCGAGACAGTAGTGCTCACCAAACATTCCATCTGGAACCCTGCACTTCCCAACTTCCACGCATTTGAGCCTCGTGACACGTTCTGGCCAATGGGCTGTGGGCAGAAGTGATGTGCGTCCCTTCTGGGGCAAAGCGTGTAAGAGCAAGTACATGACCACGCATGGCCTTTTCCTGTGCAGTGGCCAAGAAGGCTTTGTGGTGAGATGGTAGAATTGCGCGGAGCCAGAAGCAGCCCGGATGGCCACAGTGCGCGTCGGAGGACATGCGCAGCAAACTTTGCAAAGGCAGGAAGTACACCTTGGCTGTGTTACGCCATTAAGGTTTGCAGGCTATGGTTACCACAGCATAAACTGGCCTCTCCTGCCTCACACATTAATTTTTGCTGAAGTACGCATATGATGGGTTTTTTAAATAACGGATTTAGGGAGCAACTGCTTCATAGGACTAATAAGGAACGGAGTATACTATAGCAAGAGGGGGTGGGCCTTCTAACAATGAGGCTGGCTCAACGATGAGATGAGTGATCCTCCCGAGGCCCTCCCACTGTGCTCCCCTTAACCTTTAAGTGGGGAGCTTAAAACCCAGCTTAATGCACCAGCAATCTATGAGCAGCCCCAACAATGGGGACCAGGGTAGAGGATGAGAGGTACTCAGAGGGGAGTTCTCAGGTAAGTTACAAAGAAGAAAATGCATCTAGTGGTGGCAGAGTCATGCGATGAATTTCAGAACTGAGAAGACAGTGTCTGAGTGTGGGTTTACTTAGGGGCTCCTTCTATCAAGTTGATATTAAAGAAAACATTAAGTACACTTCCTAGCAGTAACTCTTACCTTCTGGGGTAAGGAGGTTTCCCTCTCTCTTCTCCGGGAAGGGCCCCAGAATAAGGAAAAGAAATGGATCCTTTCTCATTGTTATGGCGTGAAAGAATCCTACAGAACTTTTTTTTTTTATCCAAACTCCTTGAGTTAGGAAATAATTCTAGATTGTCTCAATCTTAAATCAAAACTTTAGCAATTAGCATGGAGTCCACAATAGCACACAATTCCAGAGTCACAGGAATCTTGAAACAACAGCAAGTCCAGGAAAAACAAAACAAAACAGGAGAATGGGGTCAACTGTCTGCTGGGCCATCAAGGCCTAACCTACCAGGGGAGCCCAAGCCCCTGGCTGCCTCGTCTTGGGGGCGCCCTGGTGGGCAGGCCCCGTCTCTCACCCTCTCCTGGTGCCTATGCTTCATGCCCCCACAGTGGAGTTGTGAACAAGCTATCTCCAAGCAGCAAATAAATAAATAAAGAGTGTGACTTTCTGTTTGAAGGATGAATGCCCAGCTTCCTCTCTGGGGCCCTCTCCTAAACCTCCGTATTTCACCTCCACCTGACCCGGCTGTCAGGCCTGCCACCCCAAGCTCTGCTCGGTTGTGATAAACACAAGACAACCCATTTCCTACACCCTCAGGCCCTGCAGTCAGGAAGAGGGGAGTGGAAAAATCCATCCAAGCCACCCAGGGGTTTATGTTTGAAACTGTTTTCCTTTATCAGGGGAGAAAATGAACAGATGTTCCTAAAGGTGAACCTTGTAAATCAGTGCAGATGTGTTGGTGCATTCATGCCCTTTGTGGCAACTCAGCTGGGTTTGGGTTTTGCAGCAACACCTGGGATATGTAATGACACGTACTCATCCTACCACCTCCCTTTGACTTCCCTACCTCTTACCTCACTTTGAATCAGCTTCAACCCCTTCTCCAGGAAGCCTTCCCAGATTATGCTCATCTGTTTCCCCAGCCCTTCAACTCAAGCTCTGGCCCCTCTTCAGCCCCCAGTGAGTTCAGGTCGTTCCATAAACGTTTCTTTCTGTTCATTCCATGAACACTGGTCCAGGAACCCCTAGAGACTTAGGGAGTACTGACTGCCTTCCCCATCAGACCAGGGGCTCCCCCAGGGCAGAACATCTCTCCCCCAGCAACCCAGCACTCCTAAGGACAGAAATCATGCTTTCCTGACTCTATCCCTTTGGCAGGTCAAGTCACTCTGCTTTAGAAAGCAGGGGAAGCAATGTGGCTGCACATCCTAATGGAAGGGTTCTGACAAGAGGAGACACCGCGAGGTCTGAAAGTCTCAAATGTGCCAAACGTTTGCACATGCTTGCAGTTTTCTAGAAAGAGGGTCTTTCAAGTGATCCTCAAATGCATCTATCTGTTCAGAGACAGAGTAAGAGATCAGGAAGCACCACGCCCTCAAAGGATTGGGGTACTGCCCTTCCCACACCCACCATCTGTGATTCAAAATAAAAACAGCTCTGAACTCGAAAACACAAAGCTTCCATGATACACAAGTTCATTTACCTCAACATCTCAGTTTTGGTTGGTGCCGTTAGCACATGCTAAGTCTTCTCAAAGGGTGACCCTGTACTAGGCCAGCTATGTAGAAAAGATTAATGCTCGGGGCTCCAAGGATGGAGATGGAGAAATAGAACGCTCCCAGCCCCTGAAGCAGACAAGCAGGTGGGGAGTTAGGCGAAATCTGTCCCCTGGAAACATCTGCTTCCCCAGCCTGGGCAGGAGCCAAGGAGGTGGGGCTATTTTTCAGGTTTTCTGAACTGGAACAAGACGCAGAGAACGAAACTCTGTGAAAGCAGCTGGGATCCTCTGGGCTTTGGACCCACTGAGCACCTTCTTTTCCAAACACCTGCCCCTCCCTGCCCCCACCCTATGTCCACTCTCAGAACCCAGGAGAGCCCCTGAAGTACTCTGGTGAAGGAAAGACTTAAGGACTCCCAAGAAATCCCACCACCACCACCTCTGGAAAGCCAACAGCCCCCAAATCTGACCCCAAATCTCAGGTGGCCCCCATAGACCCCACACCCATTTCAGAGCATAGCCCCACGAACCACAGCCCACTCACAGCCCTGAAAGCCACATACCCCAAGGCAAGGGGTCAAAGTTGAGGCGGTGAGCCTGCTGCCCAGCCCCCCAGGGTCTGGAGACCAAAGAGGATGTTGGATGAAAAAGCAGGAAGGCCTCCAGGCTGGGAGTCCGGAAAACTAGTTCTAGGTCCCAGCCTCCACTGCTCTATTCAAGCCACTCTGGCCCCCAATCTGTCCTTTTATAAAAGGAGGGGCTTGGCCACCTGAGCGCTGATCACATCGTGTGTCTTGGTTGGGGGTCTATACCACAGAGAGGGCCTGGGCTTAGGGGCTCATCTCAGAGCCTTTTCTCTACTTTAGAATACGAGTCTGACCCCAGGATGTGAGCTGACGCTCTTCTCAAACTGGGTATTTGCCTTAGAGAGGAACCTTTAATTGCCCTGGCGGAAGTGCAAGCAGAAAGATGAGCAAAGGGGCTTAAACTTGGGCCCTAGTCTGGCTGAGGGGCGGATACTTGCTGGGTAGGCTGCAGACAGGGCCCTGAGAACCTGGCAGTCTTGTGATCTCCTTTGGGCCCTCAAGGCTCACTCTGCTGAAAAGGTAGGGAAGTACCAAAAAGTTAAAAGGATATGGGAGGGGACTTCCGGGAATATGGCGTCTTGAACGGACTAGCAGAAAAATTCCTCCCAACATTATATTTATTCACGAAAATACAGCAAATACAACTATCCCTAAAAGAGAGACCAGAATACACAGGAAAGTGCTCAGCGTACAGCTACACCTGTGAGAACTTGGCAGCCGGTGAGGCGGACGGGCGGCGATCCGGTGGGACCGAGCGCTCCCCCCCCCCAGAGCTCCAGCGGCCAGACACGCCGCACCCGGCGAGGCGGGACGGAAACACGATCCAGCGAGACGAGAGCGCCCCTGCACCCCAGCACTCCGGCGGGAGTCTCGGCAAGGCGGGTAAGGTACGGAGCCGCGAGCAGACCGAGCGCCCCTCTCCCCCAGCGCTCCGGTGGTGGAGATCTGCGGTGTAGCGGAGATTGGAGGGACAGAGGGCACAGGGTCCCAGCCGGGAACGTGCAAGTTGCCCGCGGCAGGCTCCGGGAAGGAAAAAGAAAGGAGAAAAAGGGGAAGAAAAGCGCGCGCTCTACCCCAGTGGTCTTAAAGAGACAGGAGCTCAGTAGAGGGGCCGGATAGCCCCGCGAACTGAGCCCAGCAAGCTGGGAGTCCTGGGGAGCTTTGGACCCCGTAGCTGGCGACTGGGAAAGAGTGCCCGCCATTGAGACCCTCACGGAGATCAACAGCTTCCCATTGTTTCCAACCCAGCTAGAACTATAGTGGCGCTGGAATAGTGGAGCAACAGCGCCACCTACAGCACTCGCGCAGAACCCACGCCCGGTGGCTTTTTTTTTTGTTTTGTTTTGTTTTGTTTTGTTTTTTCTCCCCTTTCTTTTCTTTTTTTTCTTTCCCTCTCTTTCAACAGCCTCCCATCCATTCTCACCCGGCCACAGATTTAAAGGGCCGTGTGGAGCGACGTGGCCGCGGCTCTGGAATAGCGGAGCAATAGCGCCACCTACAGCATTCGCACAGAAACCACCCCGGTGGGCTTTTTGGTGTTTTGTTTTGTTTTGTTTTGTTTTGTTTTGTCTTGTTTCGTTTTGTTTTGTTGTTGTTCTTGCTGTTTTCTTTTAGGTGTTGCTGCCTTTTCTTTTTCTTTCTTTTCTTTTCCCTTCTCTCTCTCTCCTTATACTTTTATATTATTAGTAGAAATCTCTTTTTTTTCTTGTCTCTCCTTTCTTATCTCTCCTTGCTACCAACAACCAATTCTACAGTCATGAGAAGACAGAAGAATATGATACAGACAAAGCTTCAGACAAACACCACGCCAGAGAAAGAATCTGGAGAAATGGACATTCACAGTCTTCCAGAAAAAGAATTCAGAATAAAAGTCATAGCCATGCTGACAGATCTACAGAAAAATGTGCAAGAGCTGAGGGAGGAAGTGAGGGAAGTGAGGAAAGATAATGCAGAAATGAAACAAGCCATCGAAGGGCTCAACAGCAGATTGAATCAGGTTCAAGACACGATCAAGGAATTACAAGACAGGGACCAGGAATACAAAGAAGCTGAGGCAGAGAGAGATAAAAGGATCTCTAAGAATGAAAGAATATTAAGAGAACTCTGTGACCAATCGAAGCGTAGCAATATTCGCATTATAGGAGTACCAGAGGAAGAAGAGAGAGAAAAAGGGATAGAAAGTGTCTTTGAAGAAATAATTGCCGAAAACTTCCTCACGCTGGGGAAGGAAATAGTCTCACAGTCCACGGAAGCCCACAGATCTCCCAACACAAGGGACCCAAAGAAGACAACACCAAGACACATAATAATCAAGATGGCAAAGATCAAAGACAAGGACAGAGTATTAAAGGCAGCTAGAGAGAGGAAAAAGATCACCTACAAAGGAAAACCTATCAGACTGTCATCAGACTTCTCAACAGAAACCTTACAGGCCAGAAGAGAATGGCATGATATATTTAACGTAATGAAACAGAAGGGCCTCGAACCAAGAATATTGTATCCAGCACGATTATCATTTAAATATGACGGAGGGATTAAACAATTTCAAGATAAAAGAAAGTTGAGAGAATTTGCCACCCATAAACCACCACTACAGAATATCTTAAACGGACTGATCTAGAGGGGAACATCCCTAAGACTAAAAAGAGGTCACCAGAGAAAATAAAAGCATAGCAAAGAAAGCAGACCACCTAAATACTAACTAAAGGCAAAGAATAAAACACCTAATATATAAAGAAAAGAGGAGGAAGAATAGGAAGGGAGAGATAAAGAAACATCAGACGGCGCACACAATAACTTAACAAGAAAGTTAAGTTAGATTCTTAGATAGTAAAGAAGCAACCCTTGAACCTTTGGTAACCACAAATCTAAAGCCTGCAATGGCAATAAGTACATATCTATCAATAATCACCCTAAATGTAAATGGACTGAATGCACCAATCAAAAGACACAGAGTAACAGAGTGGATAAAAAAGCAAGACCCATCTATATGCTGCTTACAAGAGACTCACCTTAAACCCAAAGATATACACAGACTAAAAGTGAAGGGATGGAAAAAAATATTTCAAGCAAACAACAAAGAGAAAAAAGCAGGTGTTGCAGTACTTGTATCAGATAAAATAGACTTCAAAATGAAGAAAGTAGCAAGAGATAAAGATGGACATTACATAATGATAAAGGGGTCAGTCCAACAAGAAGATATAACCATTATAAACATATATGCACCCAACACAGGAGCATCAGCATATGTGAAACAAATACTAACAGAAGTGAAGGAGGAAATAGACAGCAATGCAATAATTCTAGGAGACTTTAACACGCCACTCACTCCAAAGGATAGATCAACCAGGCAGAGGATAAGTAAAGACACAGAGGCACTGAACAACACACTAGAACAGATGGACCTAACAGATATCTACAGAACTCTGCACCCAAAAGCAGCAGGATACACATTCTTCTCAAGTGCACATGGAACATTTTCCAGAATAGACCACATTCTAGGCCACAAAAACAACCTCAGTAAATTCAAAAATATTGAAATCTTACCAACCAACTTCTCAGATCACAAAGGTATAAAATTAGAAATAAATTTCAGAAAGAAATCAAAAAGGCTCACAAATACATGGAGACTTAACAACATTCTCCTAATGAATCAATGGGTTAACGACCAAATCAAAACAGAAATCAAAGAATATATGGAGACTAATGACAACAACAACATAAAGCCACAACTTCTGTGGGACGCAGCGAAGGCAGTCTTAAGAGGAAAGTACATTGCAATCCAGGCCCATTTAAAGAAGGAAGAACATTCCCAAATGAACAGTCTAAGGACACAATTATTGAAATTGGAAAAAGAAGAACAAATGAGGCCCAAAGTTACCAGAAGGAGAGACATAATAAAGATCAGAGAAGAAATAAATAAAATTGAGAAGAATAAAACAATAGAAAAAATCAATGAAACCAAGAGCTGGTTCTTTGAAAAAATAAACAAAATAGATAAACCCCTAGCCAGACTCATTAAGAGAAAAAGAGAAACTACACACATAAACAGAATCACAAATGAGAAAGGAAAAATAACGACGGACCCCACAGAAATACAAAGAATTATAAGAGAATATTACGAGCATCTATATGCTAACAAGCTCCAAAACCTAGAAGAAATGGACAACTTCTTAGAAAAATACAGCCTTCCAAGACTCACCAAGCAGGAAACAGAAAAACTAAACAGACCAATCACCAGCAACGAAATTGAATCGGTAATCAAAAAACTACCCAAGAACAAAAGCCCTGGACCGGATGGATTCACCTCTGAATTCTACCAGACATATAGAGAAGAAATAACACCCATTCTCCTTAAAGTTTTCCAAAAAATAGAAGAGGAGGGAATACTTCCAGACTCTTTCTATGAAGCCAGCATCACTCTAATACCAAAACCGGGCAAAGACCTCACTAAAAAAGAAAATTACAGACCAATATCCCTGATGAATGTTGATGCAAAAATACTCAACAAAATATTAGCAAACCGAATTCAAAAATATATCAAGAGGATCATACACCATGATCAAGTGGGATTCATCCCAGGGATGCAAGGATGGTACAACATTCGAAAATCCATCAACATCATCCATCACATCAATAAAAAGAAGAACAAAAACCACATGATCATCTCCATAGATGCTGAAAAAGCATTTGACAAAATTCAGCATCCATTTTTGATTAAAACTCTCAACAGAATGGGTATAGATGGCAAGTACCTCAACATCATAAAGGCCATATATGACAAACCCACAGCTAACATCATACTTAACAGCGAGAAGCTGAAAGCTTTTCATCTAAGATCGGGAACAAGACAGGGGTGCCCACTCTCTCCACTGTTATTCAACATAGTACTGGAGGTCCTAGCCACGGCAATCAGACAAAACAAAGACATACAAGGCATCCAGATTGGTAAAGAAGAAGTCAAATTGTCACTATTTGCAGATGATATGATACTGTACATAAAAAACCCTAAAGACTCCACTCCAAAACTACTAGAACTAATATCTGAATTCAGCAAAGTTGCAGGATACAAAATTAACACACAGAAATCTGTTGCTTTCCTATACACTAATGATGAGCTAACAGAAAGAGAAATCAGAAAAACAATTCCATTCACAATTGCACCTAAAAGAATAAAATACCTAGGAATAAACCTAACGAAGGAAGTGAAAGACCTGTACTCTGAAAACTACAAGACACTCCTAGGAGAAATTAAGGAAGACACTAACAAATGGAAATGCATCCCATGCTCTTGGCTAGGAAGAATCAATATTGTCAAAATGGCAATACTACCTAAAGCAATCTACAGATTCAACGCAATCCCTATCAAACTACCAACAGCTTTCTTCAATGAACTGGAACAAATAATTCTAAAATTCATATGGAACCAGAAAAGACCCCAAATAGCCAAAACAATCCTGAGAAGGAGGAATCAAACAGGGGGAATTACGCTCCCTGACTTCAAGCTCTACTACAAAGCCACAGTAATCAAGACAATTTGGTACTGGCACAAAAACAGACCCACAGACCAGTGGAACACAATAGAAAATCCAAACATTAACCCAAACACATACAGTCAATTAATATTTGATAAAGGAGCCCTGGATATACAATGGGGAGAGGACAGCCTCTTCAGCAGCTGGTGTTGGAAAAACTGGACAGCTACATGCAAGAGAATGAAACTGGACTACTGTTTAACCCCATACACAAAGGTAAACTCAAGGTGGATCAAAGACCTGAATGTAAGTCATGAAACCATAAAACTCTTAGAAAAAAACATAGGCAAAAATCTCTTGGACATAAACATGAGTGACTTCTTCATGAACATATCCCCCCGGGCAAGGGAAACAAAAGCAAAAATGAACAAATGGGACTATATCAAGTTGAAAAGCTTCTGTACAGCAAAGGACACCATTAGTAGAACAAAAAGACATCCTACAATATGGGAAAATATATTCATAAATGATGTATCTGATAAGGGGTTGACATCCAAAATATACAAAGAACTCACGCACCTTAACAAACAAAAAGCAAATAACCCAATTAAGAAATGGGCACAGGACATGAATAGACACTTCTCTAAAGAAGAAATTCAGATGGCCAACAGGCACATGAAAAAATGCTCCACATCGCTAATCATCAGAGAAATGCAGATTAAAACCACAATGAGATATCACCTCACACCAGTGAGGATGGCCAACATCCAAAACACAAACAACAACAAATGTTGGCGAGGATGTGGAGAGAGGGGAACCCTCCTACATTGCTGGTGGGAATGCAAATTAGTTCAACCATTGTGGAAAGCAGTATGGAGGTTCCTCAAAAAACTCAAAATAGAAATACCATTTGACCCAGGAATCCCACTCCTAGGAATTTACCCCAAGAATGCAGCAGCCCAGTTTGAGAAAGACACATGCACCCCTATGTTTATTGCAGCACTATTTACAATAGCCAAGAAATGGAAGCAACCTAAGTGCCCATCAGTAGATGAATGGATTAAGAAGATGTGGTACATATACACAATGGAATATTACGCAGCAATAAGAAAGAAACAAATCCTACCATTTGCAACAACATGGATGGAGCTAGAGGGTATTATGCTCAGTGAAATAAGCCAGGCCGAAAAAGACAAGTACCAAATGATCTCACTCATATGTGGAGTATAAGAACAAAGAAAAAATAAATAAATAAAAAAAATAAAAAATAAAAAAATGAAGGAACAAAACAGCAGCAGACTCACAGAACCCACGAATGGACTAATAGTTACCAAAGGGAAAGGGACTGGGGAGATGGATGGGAAGGGAGGGATAAGAGGGTAAAAGGGGCATTACGATTGGCAGACATAGGGTGGGGGGGCACGGGGGGTACTGTACAGCTCAGAGAAAACAAGTAGCGATTCTCATCTCACTACGCTGATGGACAGTGACTGTGGTGGGGTTGGTGGGGGGGACCTTGTGATGGGGGGAGTTCAATCATCACGGTATTGCCCATGTAATTGTAGGTTAATGATACTAAAATAAAATAAATTATTAAAAAAAAAAAAAAAAAAAAAGGATATGGGATGGGAGGGAAACTAAGGTTCGCTGAGGCTTTGCTGGGCACACGTCTAACTACATTCGACCCCCACAGCCCTGTGCAATTAGTACTACTGTTACCCCCATTTTATACATGAGAAAACTGAGGTTCAGAGAGGTCAAGTGACCTGCCCAAGATCACACAGCAAGGAAATGGCAGTGCCAACGCTCAAGCTTCAAAGTGTATGTTTTTTCCATGGGATTAATCCATGATGGGAGCCTCTGGCAACAGGCTCAGAGATCCCAGGACACAGCCTAGCCAGGGCTCCCCTTCAAGGAACTAGATGAGCCGTCACTGCCCAAGGTGTGCTGAGATGGGCCCCCACACCTCTCACACCGCACACCACCTGCCCTATTCCCAGGAGGCTCTCAGAGCCCAGCCGTCCCCTGTTTCCCTCAGCTCTGAGCCAGATGCCTGGGAGGCCAGCAATCAGACACCTCTGGAGCGGGCAGCACCGTGTGTCCCTTCTGCCCCAGCCTTGCCATGCCATGCTGTGCCCACAGCCTTCCTGGGCTCCCGGCCCCACAGCTGCCTGACTCAAGGCCACCCTGTGTGATGAAGTGTGCAGTCTAATCGCATCCCCTGATGGCAGCCCTCAGCCGCTAGGACACAGGTGCAGAGGATGGGGGGGCAGGGGCAGGGAGCCGAATCAAGGAAAGGGGCAAGGGCTCCATCCCATTCCTGTACCTGCAGAGGACTGGGGGTGACAGGGGGATGACAAGAGATTTAATGACCAGGGAAACAGGGGGCGGAGGGGTTGCTGGGTGGGGAAGGGCGCCTAGCCTCCTGGGACCGCAGAGTCAGGCTCTTAGAAGGAGCTCTCCAGCCACCAGATTCTTCAGACAGAATATTCTCAGATAGCTCTGTACACAACTTAACCCCTGCTGAAAGGAGATGGAGTCTGTCAGTGCAGAGGCCAGCCAGGCAGAGAAGACTCAGTGGGAAAGGCACTGGCCCAAAAGGCAGGACCCCTAGGCCCACCACCAGCTCTCTGTGTGACTCTGGTAAGTCATGCCCCTCTCTGGGCCTCAGTTTCCTTTTTCTGTGAATCAGGATTTAGGTTTGGACTCACTCATTTATGCAACAAATGATCCATGTTATGTCTGGGAATGGGGAGCACAGGTGAGACCAGAAGATAAAAGAAAAACTCAGGGTGCTTGAAGCCTAGTAGAGAAGGTAAGATTTGTAATAATACCAACAGCTATGGAGCGCCTACTGTTTACCAAGCAAAACCCTATGAAATGGATTCTAGTGTTATCCCCATTTTACAGATGAAGAAACTGAGACTCAAGAGAGGTTCGTTAATTTGCCCAGGGCCATACAGCTAGTAAGTAGCAGAGCAACAATAAAAATAAAGACAAGGAGACGCCGCAGAGCAGGGACCCAGAGCAGCTCGGAGGCGGTGAATAATAGCTCTTGAAGTCTGCAATAAAAAATGGCCTCCAATAAAACTACATTGCAAAAAATGGGGAAAAAAACAGAATGGAAAGAGTAAAAAAGTTGAAGAGGCAGAGCCTGAAGAATTTGTGGTGGAAAAAGTACTAGACAGACGTGTAGTGAATGGGAAGGTGGAGTATTTCCTGAAGTGGAAGGGATTTACAGATGCTGACAATACTTGGGAACCTGAAGAAAATTTAGATTGTCCAGAGTTAATTGAAGCATTTCTTAATTCTCAAAAAGCTGGTAAAGAAAAAGACGGCACAAAAAGAAACTCTTTATCTGACCGTGAATCTGATGATAGCAAATCAAAGAAGAAAAGAGATGCTGCTGATAAACCCAGAGGCTTTGCCAGAGGTCCTGATCCTGAGCGAATAATTGGTGCCACAGACGGCAGTGGAGAATTAATGTTTCTTATGAAATGGAAAGATTCAGGTGAGGCAGATTTGGCGCTCACAAAAGAAGCAAATATAAAGGGTCCTCAAATTGTAATTGCTTTTTAGGAAGAGAGACTAACTTGGCATTTGTGTCCGGGAGATGAAGCTCAATAATTGTGTTTGCATTGCTTTTTATATATAATTATATATATATATAAAACCCAGGTCTTGTTTTTTTGTCTTACTAGTGTGAAGAAATAACTACATTCTCTTGAAAATCAAGTTTGATATGTTTGTTTTAAAGTGGTATTGGGGAAGTTGTTGAGTTTTGTGGGGAGGGGGGGAAATTTGTTGGGTTTTTTTGTATAGCACCAGTTACTCTGAACAAATAAAAGCTTTCTGTAGTTGCGTCCTTTATCAGAAAAGAACGTTTTGATATCGTGGTATATTATTTTCTCTGCATTAGATAACAGTTTTTCTAAATGCTGTAAGTAATGATAACTTGTGTTTCATTCAAGCCTAAGGACCTTTTTGAGTTTTTTGGGGGGGGGGGTTGTGTGTACACAAAATACAAGTGTAAATCGTTTTTTAATTTTCTTTTTGAAAAACATTCACCAAAACAAAACATTTCAGAACCATGGATAAGCCCATGTTTATGGGATGCCATGATTTTGAGTAACCTAAAAATAAATCACTTCAGGTTAAATTGAAAGATTTCCTGAAGCCTTAGCCTTTCAGATTAAATAGATAATTTTATAATTAAGTGGACAACTTAAAAGCAACCATATCAGAATCCATGTTTACAGACATGCAAATCCCAAATTTATTTACAGAGTCCCATATAGGAAAATGTTAATCGCTACCAACAACTTCCCCATCCGAATGAAAAAACTAGACAAGGTTTGGTGTGTTTTAATTAGACAAGCAAGACAGTTAAATGGACATTTAAAGGTTCTTTATAGTGAACCACTCCCTTACAAGAAGTTGAAATCCCTATGCTATATTGATCAGATGACTCATGGACTGTCTGAGACTCCATTCGCGGAAACCTAATCAGTTGGTTAAGAGATGTTGGCGACTTGGGACCTACCAGAATAAATGAGTAAACAAGCTTTTGTGATCTAAGCTCTTGCCCTGCATGTTTTCCTTTACCCCAATTCATTCCTTATATGTACGTCAATCTCAGTATTCGGGTTACTGGTTCAGCAGAAGCCAGGAAAAACAATAACTTTGTAGTGATCTGAATGTTACCCAGCTGTATATTGTTTACTTTATTGTAAATAACTGGTAAACAGTGGTCAATAAATAATTTTATATTCCTTTAAAAAAAATTAAAAAATAAAGACAAAATACTGTGGGTATTCAAGAGAGGGAAGGCTTCCAAGAGGAGGTGGCTTCTGATCTGAGCCTTGGAAAGACAGGCAGTTTGGACATGCAGACATTCAGGGAAGGGATAAGGAGAACTTCTATTGACTGAGAATTCCCCACGCTCTGCCAAACGCCAGCCCGGCCCCAGGAGAGAGGCAGAGCCTCAGCCCGCCTCAGAGTGTGCAAGAAGGGTGAGTGGCAAAGTGGGAGGGGGAGGCGGGGCAGATAAAAACACTTCCCAAACCAAGTCCTGGCCAAGCTTCTAGAACTGGGGCAGGAGGGAAAACCCAGGAGACAGCAGGGTGGTTGCCAGCAGACCAGGGAGGAGGATATGCTGCATACAGGGCAAGGGAGGGCAGTCTCCACACTGTACCCACAGCACCCGAAGAATTAAAACCCCAACTGTGACTCACATGCACACGGAACACTGTGAAGCCATGAACTACAATGCTAGGATATTGACTGACGTGGAAAATTGGTCACATATATTTCAAGTGAAAAGGCAGGTTGCACAATAATATGTATGGTATGGTGCCATTCTTGGAGGGAGAAAAATATCTTTATTTAAATTTAGGAGGATATACAGATCTTCCTCGACTTACAATGTGGTGACATCCAGATAAACTCATTGTGAGTTGAAAATATCTTACGTCAAAATGCATTTAATACCCCTAACCTACTGAACATCATAGCTTATCCTAGCCCACCTTACATGTGTTCAGAACACCTACATTAGTCTACAGTTGGCAAGAATCACCTCACACAAGGCCAATTTTATAATGAAGTGTTGAATATCTCATATAATTTATTGAATTCTATCCTGAAAGTGAAAAACGGAATGGTCGTCTGGGTGCAGAATGGCTGTCAGCGACCCTCGCGATCACGTGGCCGACTGGGACTTCGGCTCAGCTCCGCTTACTGCCACCGCCCAGCATCACAAGAGACGATCATATCACACGTCACTAGCCCGGGAAAAGGTCCACATTCAAAATTTGAAGTATGGTTTCTTTTGAAGGTGTAGTGCTTTTGTACCATTGTAAAGTCAAAAAATTTTTAAACTTGAATTATCATCCGTTTACCCAAAATCTCAACAGTGGTTATCTCTGGGCAGTAAACTGTGGTGGGCTTTCACCTTCTTTACTTATTTCTCATTATTCTATAGTAACAGCATTATCTGTGTAATTTTTAAGGTTTTTTTTTTAATGAGGTAAATATATCAAGGAATTTGGCAGGGTGGTGTAGGCAGAAGAAGAGATGGGCCACCCCCCGGGGTGCAGGCGTTGGGAAGGCTCAGCCTGGGTGAGGGTGGGTTGGGGAGGAAGACAGTACATCTCAGGCAGGACAAAGGATTCGTTATAAAGACTAGCTTGTGGGGCCCTGCCTCCTCCATCCTCTTCCCCCTAGTCTCCTCAGGGCCCAGAAGTCTTCCCAGTCCCCAGAAGGGAAGGGTCCAGTTTGGAAGCCCCCGGCTGCCTGATAAAAGGCAGAAAGGAGTAGGTGGAGTGGCTGCGAGTCCCAGGAGAGGTGCAAGTCTGGAGGGCTAGACTTGGGTGTTGTGAGAGGAAGGCAGGCCTCAGAGACAAAAGTGGGTCCGGTGTGGAGCTGGTGGCCCAGGGTGATGGCAGAGGCGGCCTAGAGGGTAAATCCAGATTTCCACCGAGTGCTGCGCCCCACTGAGCTGTAGGGCTCGCTGGCTGGGGGGAGCCCTGGGAGGCTTGTGATCGAAGAGGGGAAGTTTGAGGAGCTCCAGGCTGGGGAGGGAGTGGAAGGGAAACTGCCCTTCAAGAGCAAGATAGGAAAGACTGAGCAGAAGCCATGGTGGTGACAGCCTGGGTCACTTACGTGTTTGTTATTCTCTGTGCTCACATCTGTTCCCCTCCATCACTGGCAGTAAAATCCTTAAAACTGCCCGGACTCTCCTTGATGGGAAAATAATCAGAGCTTCTAGAAGATCCATAGGCTATCTTTAAAGGTAGCAAGATTCCCGTCCCTGGAGGTATTCAAACAGAAACCAGCCACCATCCTGCCTGCTCTCAAGTGGTATGCATCAAAAAGAGGGTCAGACCTCTGAGGCCCCTCCTATTCCGGAGGTCCTCTGAATGTGGGGTTTTAGGCAGCCGTGGTTGGGAAGAAGATTCCTGGCTAAAAAGAAGACAGTCACCACTCCCCTCCCTGGTCCAAACAGATCAGTGTCTGAAAGAAAAACCTGTCTGTCTGCAGGCGTGGTTGGTCAGGGATCCCAGGTTCTGGAAAAGGTCCCCTTCCCTGTGCACCCCGCCTCCTGCTTCGGGGGAAGCAGGTGTCTGTGGTCAGCCTTGTTGGATGTGCTGTTTGGGTTCAGGGCCCAAGAGGAGAAAATGTGCCAGGTATAAAGGGAAGCAGCTCACAAAATCACAGAGAACTTTGCAAATTGAAATACTGGACCTATTGCATTAGCAAGTGCATCCCGGTGACAGCAGGACGTTCTCTGAGCCTTTAGTGGTGCACGGAATTAGTGGAAACATCAGCATCATTGTTGTTTATAGATACAGGAAAATCAACACAGATAAAGAGAAGCAGCTATAAAAATGTGGGTAGGTCGTGCAAAGCGAACAACTGATACTAATTGTTACACTGACTATTTACCATTTACCTCTCATCTGCAGCCTAATAACTATCATATTTGTTGTTAAATGGGGAGGATTTGTAGGGAAGCAGACTTGGGCTTGCCCAAAGGAAGAATTTCCCAGTAATTAGGGCAGCACAACACCAGGACCTGTTGCTCAGGGAGGCCCTGAGCTCCACATCCTCAAATACTCCAGCAGCGCGAGCAGACAGCGGGCTGCGTCCCTGCCATTCACCGGTCAGGTCCATGTTCCACCCTCACCTTGCCCTCGCCCCAGGAGGATGGCCAGCAGGGACCCATCACAGGGGTCTCTCTGCTTTGTGGATGGGTCTGGCCAATGGGAGCCCTGGCAGGGCACAGGAGAGAGGAGAGGCCCTCCCAGCAGGACCACCTTGGGCCTCAGGACCTCTGGGCAGAGCTGACAGCAGCTGCACCACACAGCCCCGGCTACTGCTGGCTTCTGGTTTCGGCTCTCACCTCACCCAGCAGGGGCCCCAGGAGGGCTCAGGTGGGGAGTAGCTGCTATGGGCCCTGAGCTGCTGCCCCGCCCCTGTGGTCCCCCCGCCCCCTGCCCCCACCTTCTAAATTGTTCCTTTATTAAAACCCTCCCAGAATGATCCTAATGTGAGTGTGCCATCTGGTTCCTGCTGGGCTCCTGGCTGATACACTGGGGTTCCGAATCAAACAAAAAATTAAACTACGTGGCCTCTCTACATCATACAATTATCTCAGCAGTTCCATGAAATGTGAGTCAGATTCACTTTGTCATCAGCTTTATTTCATTACAGTACTAAACTTTATGTTATCGGCTGTTATCAGATGTGCCTTGTGCTTCACAATTTCCAAAACCATTCCTGCCCACGGCTGCTATCTGCAAATGGGGAAACTGAGGCCTCCCAGAACCTTACCAAGGGTCACAGCCAAACACAGGCCAGAAACCCCAGGATCCCACCCGCAGGGCATCTTCCCTGAGCAGAGCAATCCCACCAGCCCCCACCATGCTTCCACTTCCCCCTCTCACGACCGAGGCAGCCGCCCCTTCTCTTCCCAGTCCTCTTCCCTCCCCATTCCCTGGCGGGAGAGGCCCTTGGGGAAAATGATGAGGTTTTTACAGCATTCCGAGGTGAGCACTTAATAACTCTCCAGGCTATAGATCTGTGCTTCGCATGAGCTGGGGATAATTCACAGTAAAATATGACTTTTCATTTATCACACTGACATGTGTGATACTTCCCCATGAAGCTTGGGCACAGAAGGGGGATGGCGTGAGCGCCCAAGAGACGAGGCTCCATGACTGAGTGTCGGGGTTCAGGTCCACAGCAGGTGGGACTTGGAGGCTGAGCAAACCCAGACCTCAGAGAGAGCAGAACCCTGGAACCAGGGATGCTCACATGTGATGGGAAACTCCTTCAGGATTGTCAGCCAGGGTGACACCACAGCTCCACCACCGGCCTTACCACCATTTCTGGGAAATCCAGAACCTCCCTCCAGGAGCCAAGCTCCCCCAAAAGCCAGTGGGGCCTGAATCCAAAAACCTAGGCAGATGTGCTCTTCCTCCACACTCACATCTGGTTCTCTTTGGCTTGTCTTAAAAGAGCTCCGCATCCTCCCTACACTTCCAACACCCCACCTCCATCCCCACTGATACTGTGGTACTAATAATTGTAATTGGTTTTCTAGGTTGTTCTCCACTTTTTCACAATTAGAGAATAATCGGAAGCGCTCCCATTTATTCCGCATCTATTGTGGGTCAGAAGCACTTGCTCATTTCATTCTCACGACCCCCCACAGCATTACTGCCACCCCCAGCTCACGGGGTTGAGGGACTTGCCCAAGATGGTACTGTGATCACGTGGTGACGTCAGACCTCAACCCAGATCTGTAAGTCCCATTGTCTTCATTGCCATGTTGTCTTAGGTTGGGCTCCCCATGAAGCAGATCCTAAGATTTGAGTGCAAGATGTGTATTTAGGAAGTGACCCCAGGAAGCATCAGTAGGAAAGTGGAGCTTTGAAACGGGGAAGGAGTAAAGCCAGCAGAGAACGTGTTATGAGCAGGTCACACCTGAAGGCCTCCAGGGACAGCGTAGGACACACCTCGGGGCAATCCTGCCCGGTGAGTGAAGGAGCTGGGGTTTTGCCCACCAGTTCCTGTCAGCAAACAGCCGAGGGTGCTCACTCACCCTGCTGAGATGTCTGAGAGGGTTCAGCAGCCAGAGAAAGCCTTGGGGCAGAATCTGGTTTGCAAGCTGCCAGTTAGCAGCCAGCGGTCTGCATGCATGGAAGTAGTGAGTGCCAGCGGGGCACGGGCAGGGCACTGACAGCCTGCCTCCCTGCTCAGGCCCTGGAGCTCTGCCATCACGTGCCTGAACAAACACAGCGGCACCTAACGGCTCTCCTCCTGTCTGGGTTCCTCCCCGCCTGACATATCCCCCATCTCCAGACGGAAGCACATTCCACCTTCGTCCACACAGCAAAGAATGGGTTGGAAAAGTATCCCCTCCATCAGGAAGGACAGCTTGCTGATGTCTGGGGCATCCCTGACTGCACGAAGGCAGAGAGCATCAGGTCTGGATTATCTTCAATCCTCACTCAGTGCCTAAGGCAGGGTCTGTACGCAGTGGGTGCTCAGTGAATTTTGCTGCATTTGAAATAAATCCCAGATACACTCTGCAGGGAAGGGAGCACTAGCTTCCCTGATAGGCCCTCTTCACTATTTATACTGAAGAACAGATCATGCCCTCCCTGGTAGTCTTGTTCTGCCCAGTGCAGGCTGCTCCCACAGCCCCTAGTGCAAGGCTGCCGCTCCTGGAAGACTGAGTCTTAGCCATGTCTTGGTGCTACACACACACTTCCCAGAGCTGAGCCCAGAGCCTGACTCAGAGTCAGGCTTACTACATGCTAGTCAAATGCAAGCCCCAGGGACTGAATTAATGAATTGAGCAGTGAGTGGTGCCATGACCCCAGTTTGAGAAATTCGTTAGGCCAATGGACACATGAGGCCAGGACTCCGCTGGCCTGGTGGGAAGAACAGCAGAGGTATGGTAGAGGTGCCCATGTTGGCGAGAGGCTGCATGGAGTGCACACACCGCCACCGCCACCAGGGCAGTCATCCCTCCTCTTAGAGCTCTGACTCGGAGACCAGTGGGCCATGCCTAACCACAGAGACGAGGACCCATGACAGGGATGACTGGCCAAGGCCCATCAGTTGGCTCTGAGATGCATCCAGGGTTCTGGGATGCCATTCAAGTTATTTTCCATCTCAGAATTTAACTTTCCTGATGATGCTCCATGACCCAATGGGAAAGGACACCGAGGGACACACGTACTTCAGTCCAAATCTTTGGTCTGCAATTGCCACTACATGTCCCAGGGCAAGTGACAATTTTGCTAAGCCTCAATTCCTTCATTGTAAAATGGACAAATAATCCGTGTCAGACAAAGTTGCTGGAGGAGAATAAACTCAGGCAGGAGTCCACAGTCTGACACATCTGGCTGGAAATTCAACAGTGACTTACTACCATCTTGATCCGGAAATCCCACACAGAGATGGTGTGGCATCTCTCCAAGAGCTCACGGAAGAAAACATCTTGGAAATCCTGGGAGAGGTAAGCTGGGCATCCTGCTTCTCGGAAATCTTCTGAAACGAGAGCAATCTCTGCCTGCTCTCCTATTGCTTTCTGCACTCCTCTCCTCGCCCAGTCCCCAGGTCACAAAAGGGACCAGATGAACCCCTTCAACGACATTACCTAACTCCATGAATGCAGGGATTGTCGCAGGTCCTAAGTGATCGTCATGACCTCGCTGTTCCTCCGGGCAGGGTGTGTATAAACCCATTTTTCAGATGAGAAAGCTGAAGCTCTGAAGCAATGATTGCTCTCCAAAAGCCAGCCAGCAGGTTTATGGGAGAATGGGGACCCAGGTCATGGACTGCCTCCCCCGTCCTTAACACATGAGCCACCCTGCCCTAACAGCTGGATAAGATAGGAGCATTTACACCCAAAAGTGAACAGGGATTTGCCTCCAGCAGCCAGAGACGCTTCCCAACCTCTGCTTCCCACTCCAGATTTGAAGCACAGAGCAATGAACAATTCGTGGCATTTCCTGCCTGTCGGAGCGGGCTTCTTGCTTACAGAGGATATATGGATTTCTGAATAATTAAGTACAACCCTCAGCTTCCAGGACCCAAGTCTCCAAAAGACACAGCGAAGCTGAGGCAGAAATTTTCCATCAGCAACCAAGGCAGAAAGAGTTTGAGACGTTCACTCCTCTCATCTGAGGACCAGACAGACCTGGGCTCCATGTGGGGCCGAGAAGTCCAGGCTAGAAGGGCCGTCTGGGATGATCTAGGCAGGAGAACTGAGGGCCAGAGAAGGGGACTCATTGAGGGTCACCTGCACCCTGAAGCCCTGGGAAAATGGTAAAGATCCTAGATAGGGGCCCAAATATCAGCATTTGAGTTCAGCTCTCATTCTTTCTAGCCGTGTGACCCTGGGCAAGCCCCTTTATCTCTCTGAGTCTTAGGTTTTCTCTTCTATCAAGTGAGAATAAAACCTCACACTGAGAACCCCCATTCTACAGATGGGGAAAAAAGGAAGTGACAAAAGTGAAAACTATTGGTGAATTCTAAATAAATATGCAAAGATGGGCTTTAGAAGCCAGGCCTCCTGCCTCTGGGTTCCAGCATCATACTCTCTTGTCTCTCCCCACCACCTCTTCCTCCCTCTGCTGCTTCCAAGAAAAGACGGAAGGACACATCCAATAAGCAGCAGGAAAACAAGGTCAAATTAGAACCAAAGGGCCATCTTAACAGGAGCAACAAAACTCACCAGAGAAGCAGCTGGTAACACTCTCCTGGAAGCAGCACGGTTAAAGGTCAGCAGACTTAAGGCAAGTCACATCTCAAAACCATGGGTAGGAACAGTCATCATCATTAGGACAGACTGACTGTGCCAGCACCATGCTGAGCACCTTACATACGCTGGCACATTCAGTACTTACAACAGCTCTGTGAGGTGAGTTTGACTACGGTACACATTTTACAGAATGAGGAAACGGAGGCTCAGAGAGGTTAAGTAGCTTGCCTCAGGTCACACAGCTAGTAAGTGGTGGAGTCAGGACTCAAACATAGTGGTCTGCCTCCAAGCCTGCACTCCTCAGCCCTCTGCTTTTCTGCCTCCTTAGAGCCTTAAGAGAGGTCTCTCTGAACCCCAAGGATTTTTTGCAGCTCAAAGACAGTGGAGAAGCCGGTGTGTGTACCCACAGCTGTAATTTATAGGAAATGATAAGAAAAGAAAGAAAGAAAAAAAAAAAAAACTCTTCTCAGCCCTGCCCCTGTCTAGACATGGAAAGGAGCCGGAGAAAAAAGGAAGAAAGAAGTTTAGTAACTTTTCGGTTTTAGCCTCCCTGGACCACAAATGCAGCTGCATAAATCACCCAAGGCCAGGAAACCAAAATAACACAGAGGGATTAGGGGCCCCAAAATATTTATCACATCCCCCTGCACATAATAAATGCCGCCTCTTGAAGCCCAGTGAGCTGGCCCTCTTTTCAACACCCACACAGTCCCACCACCCCTGCCCTGTGCTCCGAGAACAAGGCCTCCACTCCAAAGGGCTTTCCCCCCACCCAGAGGTCACTGAAAGGCCCCCAGGAATTTCAGGCTCCAGCAGGGACTCAAGTCAGAACTAACTCTTCCCTAAAGGCAAACAGGACAGCTTCCCATAGCCTCTGCCCAACCCTCAAACCCCACCCCCAGAGGGGGCGACACTCACCCTGGAAGGGCCTCCTGCAGCCACAGGGTCCACATTTAACTCAGAAGAGTAAGGTGGGAATTAGACTCAAAGATGTCCTCGCTCTGGGAGAATATATTCGCAAACGACTCATCTGATAAGGCGTTAGCATCCAAAATATATAAAGAACTCATACACCTCAACACCCAAAAAACCAATAACCGGCTCAAAAAATGGGCAGAGGACCTGAACAGACCCTTCTCCAAAGAAGAAATACAAATGGCCAACAGGCACATGAAAAAAGATGCTTCACATCGCTAATCATCAGGGAAATGCAAAGCAAAACCACAATGAGATGTCACCTCACATCAGTCAGGATGGCCACTATCCAAAAGACAAGAAATAACAAACGCTGGCGAGGGTGCAGAGAAACAGGAACCCTCCTACGCTGTTGGTGGGACCGCAAATTGGTGCAACCTCTGCGGAAAGCAGTATGGAGGTTCCTCAAAAAACTAAAAATAGAAATACCATTTGACCCAGGAATTCCACTCCTAGCAATTTACCCTAAGAATGCAGGATCCCAGTTTCAAAAAGACAGATGCACCCCCATGTTTATCACGGCACTACTTACAATAGCCAAGAAATGGAAGCAACCTAAGGGTCCATCAGTAGATGAATGGATAAAGAAGAGGTGGTACATAAACACAATGGAATATTATTCAGCCATAAGAAGAAAACAAATCCTACCATTTGCAACAACATGGATGGAGCTAGAGGGTATTATGCTCAGTGAAATAAGCCAAGCAGAGAAAGTCAAGTATCAAATGATTTCACTCATCTGTGGAGTATAAGAACAAAGAAAAAACTGAAGGAAGAAAACAGCAGCAGACTCACAGAACCCAAGAACGGACTAACAGTTACCAAAGGGAAAGGGACTGGGGAGGATGGGTGGGAAGGGAGGGATAAGGGGGAAAAGGGGCATTACGATTAGCAGACATAATGTAGTGGGGTGGGGTGGGGTGGGAGGATATGGGGAGGGCAGTATAACACAGAGAAGACAAGTAGTGATTCTATAGCATCTCACTATGCTGATGGACAGTGACTGCAATGGGGTATGTGGTGGAGACTTGGTAATAGGGGGAGTCTAGTAACCATAATGTTGCTCATGTAATTGTATATTAATAATAGCAAAATTTTAAAAATTGTGTATCAATGATACTATAATAAAAAATTAAAAAAATTTTTTTTAAAAGAAGGCAGTAACAAGCTTTGGTCATAAAATCATAAGAGTGACATCCTATCACCTTTGCCATATTCTTTTGGTTAGACTCAAGTCACTCTCTAGCCCACAGTTTTCAGCCACACCGCAGGGAAGAGGATTACAGAGGACATGAACACCAGGAAGCAGAGATCACTGGGGGCTGTCTTATAACTCTGCTTACCACAGCCATTACTGTGTGTCCTTGGCCACATTCCTTAACCTCTCTGAATGTCAGTTTCCTCCTCTGTAACCACAGGGATGGGGGTAACTGTGCTCAGCATCCAGTATATAGAAAGTGCTCAAGAAATGGTACTTACTATTCTTCTATGCGCTGTCTATAGATTTGGATACCAGGAGAGGCAATGCCAGGCTGATGAGGGAGACAGGTGGACCTGGGCACAGTGCAGGGACAGACGACCAGATGCGTGAGTCTTTCCCAGTCTGGGGAGAGAAAAGATTTGCTTACGAAGCAGAGGAAATCATCTGCTTAGTTGGCTTCTTGAGGCAGTGTAATAGGGTTTGGGCATAGAATACCCAGGGAAATTGCAGATGTTGGCTTAGGAATCCTGTCACTAAGCCACACAGAGCTCCCTTCCCATCACAGCTTCGGGAGGAAGGATAGGGCCTCCTCTCATAAAGGCAGGGATCTGGAGTCCCAAGGAGCCGGTCTCCTCCAAGGGAATCTGAAAGGACTCAGTCTGGGTCCAGCTCTGGCCAGCTGGCTGGTCATGCAGGATGTTCCTAAGTCAGAATTTTTTTGCAAATCATGGGAGCCCGCATGTACCACTAGCCAGTGCTTGGTGAAAGGTGGTGCTATGGAGCGTGAGGAACTGCAGGAAGAGTTCTGATTCACCCCTAAAATAGCTATCTGATTATTAAAATAAATAACTGGAGCCAGTTGCTGTATGCTGTTTAAACGATAGAGAAGAAAGAGAAGAGAATCCCGGACTATCCAAGCTAAAACGATTTTAGGAGGTTACAGATGGGCGGCAGGGAGCGATGAGTCCTCCAAAATTATTTACAAAATCATATATGTGGCTATGCATTTTGTGGAGGGAGAGAAATCTGCCCAGCACCCAAACAGAGTAAGAATACGGTTTTAAGATTAAGATTAAGGTTTAACCCAACTCTCCCATTTTACATACGAAAAGACTGAGGCCCATGTAGTAGCACAGACACCCCCAGGCCATATGGCTGTCCAGCGGGAGAGCCAGAGTGAAGACCCGGGCCAGCCCATTTTCCTTTCTTGGGCAGACTGGAAATCTGCTCTTCATGTGCAAAAGCTTAGCGTCTGCGTCCTCCTCATAAAGCAACGGTGTTTCTGAATGATGTTTAATTATTTTGCAGAAGAATCGTTTTAATGGGCCGCATGAAACTTAAAGAATTTTTAATAAAATCTCATGAGCTCTGGGGACTCCAGGCCCCTCCCATGCTCCCCTTTGTTATTTCTCCCGATCCCATGAAGATGTAACATTTGTCACTGTTTCATTAGAAGCCATGGTGCCCTGAGTTATTTATGAGCTTACTATTTATTGAAAATTGTATTTTTGAGGGAGAAATGGGGAAGATGAAGTTTATCACAGAGAAGCTTGGTATGAAAATTAGTGGCATTTCAAGTCCCCAAATCCCTGCTCCTATAAAGACTGAATGAGTTCAGTCCCCAGATGCCAAAGCCATGACTTCAAGTCCTGTTCCATGCGGGGGCTGCCAGGGGGTTCCTTGACGCCTTAATCATCCTTGGAAAAAGACAGAGGTTTTTATAATCTCCTCCTTGATCTGACCTGTGCCTGTCTTTAAAAAAAACAAAAACAAAAAACTATTTTTATTTGAAATAATATAGGCATAAGGTGAAATATACACTATCATGCTAAACTACTTCCTACTCCCAGTTCTGTTTCCCCGAGGCAGCCATGTCTAACTTTTTAAAGCGTCTCTTCCTATATTTACCTCCATTTTTCTAAATAATATACTTCTGCTGATATTTCTTGATTCATCAATTTTACATACAATCTACTGACTCACTACTGTAATGGATGAGGATTTTTCTTCCTCGCCTCCCTTCTACCCCTTTCTGCCATATCTCTATTTTTAGTTCTTCATCGGTTACCTCTATGATCTTCTATCCTCTGGGGCTGCACTTTGCAAAAAGAGAATCTGCACTTTGTAAAAAGAGGATATTAAGACTCCCATCCTTCCCTTCACCTCACTTTTCCCACTCACCCCTCCTAACTTCTGTCATCCATACTGTAACTTTTTTATTAGTAAAGTTGATAATATTTACATTTATCCTGTAACCATAACAGGTCTTTCAGATTGGTTCCAAAAGTTGGAAATCCCTGAAAGGTATTATATTATTGTGTTTCAGTAAAGACTATTCATTGCAGAGCCAAGTGGTGTACTGTGATTATAGTTTTCTTCAGGTATTTGTGTGGGTGCACATGTATATCCTTTTGTCCTGCTTGTCTTTATCACATTCCCAATTCTTCTTAGAAGTCTTTACAAGGCATATTCGAATCCTGTCCCCCTTTACTTCTGAGACCACGACCACCACTCTAGCCCGCTGGTGCTCTTGCGTCAAGCTGCCCTGGCTGCCCTCTAGGCGTGGGCACAGACAGCTCTTCCCCTGGAGCTCATCCCTGCTCTTCTGAGTTCTATCTGCAGCTTCTTAGCTTCCCAGTCTTCCCTCTGTCTTGGTTTACTCCCTTACATATTGTAGCACATCCTCAAGGTGCTTCTTAAAAAGGATCTATGGGAGATAAATTTTCTGAGTCCTTGCAACTTGAATGATGGTTGGCTGGACATAGAAATCCTGGGCTAAAAATCATTTCTTTCAGAATTTTTAAGGTATCTGAAGCTCCTGATGAGAGTCTGATGCCAGGCTGAAACTTGTTCCTTTGCAATAGACCTTATTTCCCTCTTGGAAATATTTAGACTATTCTCTCTTTTCTCTTGGTTTTCTGACTCACAGTGATTTGCAAATTGCTGTGGACTCTTTTCATTTATTGTGCTGGGCACTCAGTGGTCCCTTCCTTATTTTGTTTATGTTGGAACTTACATGTAGTTTTATGACTTACATATTGTAAACTACACAAATGTATATCAAGTTACAAACATTTCCAGCACCCAACAAATTCCTTCATGCCTCCTCCTGGCTCATGGCTTTCCAAGAGCAGTCACCATTCTCTCCTCTATCACTATAGACTAGTTTTGCCTTCTTTGAGTTTTAAATAAATGGATTCCTACAGTATATACCCTTTTGCATCCATCTTCTTTTGTTTAAGATTACATCTCTTACATCACCCACATTGTTCCATGCAGAGGTTATGGGTTCTTTTTCATTGCTGTATAATATTCCATTGTGAGCATATAGCACAATTCATTTATATAAACTGTGATGGAAATTTGGAATTTGTCTCCAGTTTTGAGCTATGTTGAAAAATACTTCTGCAATATTCTTACATATGTCTTTTGATGAAAATAAGTGTTTGTGACCCTTCAGTCTATATCTTGAGGTAGAAGTGTTAGATCACAGAGTTGGCATGTTACTTAGCTTTTTAGATGCTGCCAAACAGCTTTCCAAAGTGGTTGTACAAATTTAAACTAGCAGCAGCAGTGTCTGACAGTTCCAGCTGCTCCCCATTCTTGTCCGTACTTCCAAAGCTTTTGTTTTTGCCCTTCTCATAGGAATATACTGGTATTTTATTGTGGTTTTAGTGAGCATTTCCTGGATGACTAACTATTTTGAGTACCGTTGAATGTTTATTGACCATTTTTGTACTTGTATTGACTTACTTTGTAAATCTTTTGTATTCTTAAAAGCAAAAGTTTCTTACTTTGTGAATTTGTAGGATTTCTGTATATACTCTAGATGCACTTTTTTTGTTGAGCATATGTATTACAAATATTTCTCCATGTCTTTGGCTTGTCTTTTTCTCTATCCTAATATCGTTTCTACTGAAGAGTTCTTAATTTTAATAGGGCCTAAATTTAGCAATATTTTCATTTATAGTTAGTGGGTTTTGTATTCTATTTAAGAAATCTTTGCCCACCCCAAAGACATGAAGCTATTTCTCTGGGGTTTTTTCCTAGCAACTTTACTGTTTTACTTTTCACATTTAGGTCTATAATCCATCTTGAATTTTTATGTATGGTATGAGATAAAGATTGAGGTTCATTTCTTTTTCATACGGCTATCCAACTGGTCTAATATTAATAGGCCCTGTTATTGTGTAGATCGAGGTCTTCCAGCTTTAGGAAATTATCTTGCACTGTTTCTTGATAACCTTCACCCCTCCGTTTTCCGTTTTGGAACGCCTGTTGCTCAGATATTAGACCTCCCGAATTGCTCCTCCGGGTCTCTTTTTTACTCCCTTTCATTTTTCTTGTCTTCTCCCTTCTTTGTTTTATGTTCCGAAAATTTTCAACTGTACCTCCCAATCTTTGTAGTGAATTTGATTTCAACAATAATATTTTTTATTTCTGAGTATTCTACCTGTTTTCCCATTGTTCTTGTCCCACAGCGCCACCCTCTTTCTGCTTGTTAATGAAGAGCTGCCCTTAGATGTCACTTGGTGCATCATCTCCCTCCCTGCAAGGCTTCTGCACAGAAGCCGTTCGGTTGGCATTCCGAGAGGGGCCCAGAGCTCTGGAGAGCCCATGTCCTTTCTTCCATTATTCTTGCTTTCCATGTCTTCTTTTTTCTCATTTTCTAAATTCAGATTCCCTGGGGAGACGAACTTTGAAACAGAAGTTTACATGCAGGAAATCTATGGAAGTGCCCCCAAGATTCAACTCTGAGGAGAGAATGAAGGTAGCAGAAATGGACAGAGGAAGAGAGGAAGGAGACGAATTGCAATGCAGTTGCAACAGAGTGTTCAACTCATCCCAAAGACACCCTTGGCAGGGCCCTTCAGAACCATCCCACCACGAGGAGAGGGGCCAGGAATGTTATCCTCCCCACCCCACTGCCAGTTGTTGAATGCAGGCTCCCTGGGGAGAATTAAGTAGCTCTGCAGCTTAGGTAAACTTGGGTAGCTCAGCTGAGAGCTACCAGCAGCTGAGGGAATGAGTGCCTCTTATCCCACTTCACCAAGGGGTCCAGTCCTGAGCCTACTCCCTCGCTCCTGCTGGAATGTGGTGTCTGGGTCCTGCAACAACGAGAGTATAGAGTCCCTTTCCCATTATAGCAGGCCCGGCACCTCCCCCAGCCAGGTTATGCATTAGCTGAACTCTAGTTATTGGGCAGTGCCCGTTGTCTACGACAGAGGCTCCTGCATCATCTCCCAGCAAGAGCAGAGCAGGGGAGGTTGCCAGCCTTGATCAAGGAAGAGCAGGCCCAGAGGCACCAGGGGTGTATGGAGATGCATGATATTCAAGCGCATTGACTCAGATGCTCCAATCACAAGTCTGGGGGTCCCACTCCTTCCCAGTCATGTGATCTGTGATACAGTCACAGCAAGGCCTCAACAGATCCCACAGGGAGTTATGGAGCTGAGATGGCCCTTCAAAGTTGTCCCGCTCTGAGGACGGGACTAAGCCCTGAGACATCCCTCTGCACAGTGAACAGTCGTTGGATGCAGACCACCCCTGGGAGGGGTAAGACCCTGGGTGAGGCAGATCTTTTTTGGCTGAAGCAATCCCAGAGAACAATTCAGCTGAGAGCCATCAGCGGAAGAATGACTGATTCAGCCTTGAAGGAGAAGCTGGGCAGTGAGTGCAGCACACCACAGTGCCCATTATCCTCGGTCTCTCTCTTCTGTCTCCCTGTCTCTGTCTCTCTCATGCCCCATGTGAAACAAGGACCCTGAAACTCCCTCTCTGTACTGCAGGGAAATAAAGGAATCCACACCGTGCCATTCCCCCTTAGCTCTGTAACTCCCTCCCGCCTCACGCACACCTACCATTTGGAGATGATGCATGGGATAGTGGGGACAGAGGCTGGAAGGGAAGGAGAGCGAATGCCAGCGCTCCGTCTTGGACCAGAGGTGGGGAGTAGAAGGAAAACCGCCAAAACTAGCACCTTTGCACCGAAGCCTGCCACCACAAATCCCAGCTCAGCCTGGCCTTCTCCATGCCCCCTGGGAGCCAAATAACGTAAAATATCCTTCCAAGCAGCTGATCTGCACTACAAAGAGAAGTCGAGGGGAGAGACTTAGGCTACAGGGAAGGATTCAAATTGAAAATGCTCAGGGGGACCCATTAATAAGAACATAATTCAGCTCCTTACTGAGCAATCCCAGAACAGAGGACAAAATTGCTAGGCAAGGAAGGGGACGGACGAGGGAAGGCAAAGCAGGGACAGGTCAACAGACTGCGCTAGAACCACAAATGCCCCCACTGAGTTTCTCCAGTGAAACACAGAGGTCTATAGTTTTAAGGAGCCCTGTGATGGGGCCCAGACCAAACTGCACCCGGCCGCTTCCCACAGCGAGTCTCCCCACTGCCGCTGTAGAGAGCCTTTCCAAGGAGTGAGCGGACAGTCCAGGTTCAGTGGGCGTCTCCCGGGCCTCTCACATCTGTCTGTACAAAGAACAGAGTGGGAGGATGTGTCAGAAACTGTGCTAGCTACTTTGTCTCTATCACCTAGGATCTCCAATAGTCCAGTGATAATGTTAATTAAAAAAAGAATTAGCATATACTGGGAGTTCCTTATATACTAGATGTGTGCTTTATCTCACCAATCCTCACAACAAAACTAATAACCCCATTCTCCTTTGGTAACAGCTATGTTGAGATATAATTCACATATTAAATGATTCACCCATTAAAATACACAATTCAGTGGTTTTTAGTATATTCTCAGAGTTGTGCAGTCATTGCCACAATCAATCTTAGAATATTTTTATCACCCTCCCCCCCCCAAAATGCTCATACCCTTTAGTTATCATCGCCCCAACCCTTCCATCCCTCAGCTCTAGACAACTACTTAGCTACTTTCTGTCTCCATACATTTGCCTATTCTGGACATTTCTTACAAATGGAATCATAAAATATGTGCTTTTTTGTGACTAGCTTCTTTAACATTTTCAAGATTAATCCATGTTGTATTTCATTCCTTTTTATTGCTGAATAGTATTTCATTGTGTGGCTATATCACAGTTTGCTTATCCATTCATCACTTGATGGCCATTTGGGTTGTTTCCCTTTCTGGGTGTTATGAGTAATGCTGCTGTGAACATGGGTGTATAAGCTTTTGTGCGGACAAATGTTTTCATTTCTCTTGTTTATACACGCAGGAACGGAACTGCAGAGTCATACGGTAACTCGTGCCTAACTTTTTAAGGAACGGCCAAACTGTTGTCCACAGTGGCTGTACCACTTCCCCCATCCATGTCAAAGCGTTCCAATTTCTTCACATCCTCACCGGCAGTTGTTATTATCTGTCTTATCTTATTATAATCATCCTACTGGTGTGAAGTAGCGCCTCACTGTGGTGTTGATTTGCATGTTCCTAAGAGCTAATGATGTTGAACATCTTTTCATGCGCTAATCGGCCATTTGTATATCTTCTTTGGAGAAATGCCTGTTCAGATCTTTTGCCCATTTTTAACTGAGTTATTTGTCTTTTTATTATTGAGCTCTAAGAGTTCTTTATGTATTCTAAATACAAGTCTTCTATCAGATATGATTTGAAAATATTTCATCCCATTCTGTAGGTGTCCTTTACGTTTCTTGCTAGCGTCCTCTGAAGCACAAAGGTTTTTCATTTTGATAGTCCAATTTATCCATTTTTTCTTTTGTTGCTTGTAATAACCCCTTTTTACATATGAAAAACTGAGGCAAATTTTAAGAAGATTTTTAGCCCAAGGACACGTAATAACGGACAGAGCCAAGACTCGCACCCAGGTCTGCAGACTCCAAGCTGGCATGGGAGTCAGGAATCGCCACGGAACAGGCCCTGGCAGTAAAGTGGTGCTGTCCTGTCCCAGGCGCTAATATATGACCCACCATTCAACAAGTCTGCCCCAAGGGGCCACAAACTAAAAGAGAAAGCACCTGCTGCGGAGTTTCTGTACCACGCGGCCTGTGGCAGGGGGACGGGTAAAGGGAACCTCTCAATCTGGGCCCCAACAATTCACCGGAGACCAGGAGCTCACCCAACAGTATGAAGAGACCCTTACAAAGTCCTTCATGATCCACTTATTTGTTCCCCGCACATCACATCTTTGTCTCTATAGATATTCATTCCTCCAACAAATGTCTATTGGGCATCTATTCAATGCAAAGCATTGAGCTGAGAATCTGGAAGGTGAAGTGTTTTTCTCTTTTGATCACCCTGGGAAAGGAGAGAAACTACCATCTCAGGTCTACAGATGAGGAAATGGAGGCACCAGAACAATCCATGACTTGGCCAAGGTGACGAAACCAGACAGTGGTGACCTGATAGAGCCCGGATCCCTGGAACCTATGCTCCGTCCCTGTCCACACCACGGTGAACGTCATCAGTCAGCGCGGTCAGATCCAAGGTCATCTCTGCCTCCACTTCCCATCTAAGAAAATGGGGCTCGCCCACTAGAGAAATATCCCAGCCCAAGAACACAAAGGTAGCCACAAGTGGGCCTCGCAGCAACCATTCCTTCTGCCTATTCTGCTGAAACAAAATGGTAGCTCCACAGCTTCACAGAGGAGCTACTGTCGGGTGATGACCTGGCAATCTGGCTTCCTGCCTTAAGAAGACGGGTCCAAACCCATCTTTGAACGATTATTATTTTACAACTAATTTGAGCACATTCTTGTCTTTGAATTTTATCTTTTTAATTAAAAAAAACTCACATAAAGCAGTACAAATTAGGTCATCATCAGAGACTTCCCTTCCCAAAGAGTTCTCCAGATATTAACCCTCGCACGGCTGCTGATGAAGGGGTGGCTTTGTCCAGGGCGCGTCACATTCCTAGGCTGAGTATTTTCTCTCAAATAGTGGTTAGGGCTCCACTCTCCTAAAGGCCCTTTCCAGCTCTTAACATTCTTCGGTCCTCATCAAGGCCTGAGTCACAAACACACAACTAGTATGGGACGATAGCCAAGCTGCACAATGACCTCAAATGCAAGCAAAGGGTGCACTCCACCTGCTCTTGAGGATGACAGGCCCATTTATTGAGTGCATGTTGTGTGTCAGAAGCCTCGTCTTTAATCTTCCATCACCATCGTGAAGAAGCAGCCAGAGGAATTCCTTTTAAATATAAGCCAGATCATATCATTGCTCTGTGCAAAACCTTCCAAGGCTTCCTTTCCACTTGGAGTCAAAGCCAAAATCCTGACAGTGACCTACAAGGTCCTACATGATCTGCCATCTCTCCATTCCCATCCACTCCTTCTCTCCCCACTGCTCCCTGCACCCACACTCACCTCCCGATGTTCCGTGGACGCACTGAGCATGCCCTCCCCTCTGGGCCTTTGCTCCTCCTCCTCCCTCTGCCTGGAATTCTCTTCCTCTAGACCAGTAGTTCTCAGGCAGAGAACAATTTTGCCCCATAAGGTACACTTGACACTATCTGGAGACGTTTTTGGTTGTTCTAATTGGAGAGAGGGTCCTGCTGGCATCTAGTAGGTAGAGGCCAAGGATGCTTCTAAACACTCTACAAAGCACAGCACAGCCTCCACCACAAGGAATTCTCCCATATTAAGTGCCAGGAGTGCCGAGGCTGGGGAACCTTGACCTAGACGGTCTCATGGTGCATTCTCTCACTTCCTTCAGGTTTCTCTGCTCTGCCCTCCTTGCATGACATAGAAATCATCCCAACTCGGCAGTCCCTATCTCCTTACTGTCTGAGGTTTCTCCGTGGCACAGAGCACCCTCTGACTCTTGCCAGCGCTCTTTCCAGCTAGAATGTAAGCTCCCTGAAGGTGGGGCTTTGTCTGTCTTGTTTGCCTCCGTATTTCCCAACAGCTGAAAGAGACGCTGAATGGATAAATCAATTGTCTCCCTTTCACAACTGTGGAGACTGAGGCTCAGCTAAGTTAGAGGGCTCACTCAGGGTCACCGTGGTGGACGCTGTGGCGTGCTGCCCAGGCGTCCCCTCTGGGCTGAGGCACTCACTCCCCCAGCTGCCCAAATCGTCGACGATTGAGGCTCACAGCTGAGACCCACTTCAGGCATGGCCCTCAGCCAAAAGCCACCTTGCCAAAGCTTATACCCCTTCCCTGGGAAGCCCACATCCAGGACTGGCCAATGCAAGTACAAAGGTCCAGCTCCCTTCCCTCAATGTGGGAAAACCTTCAAGGGCCACTCAAGCCCCAAGACTCCCTGTGGAATCAGCTGAGGCCGATGTTGCAACTGCACCGTGACTCAACTTCTCCCACTCTCCCAGCCTGCTTCTCTCACCCCCTTACAGATATTCTTCATGAGCACACACCACTGTAAACCTCCCGGCCACAAAGTCAAGTTACAGGATCTACTTCTAGGGGAACCTAACCTATGACAGCCACACAGCTTGAAATCGGCAGAACTTGAATTCTAACTCAAATCTGACCGACTTGAACATTCTTAGTCTTTCTGCTCTTCCACGCCACCTCCGCCCTGACTCGGATCGGCCTCAGGCAGGCTCCCCTAGTGGACATCACGGTCCTTGTCTTGGCGTCCTCAGAGTCCTTAGGGAGAGACAGTTCCCCAACCAACCCACGGTGGGAACAGAGAGCCAAGAGCCGAGCGGACCAGGCACTGGGGGAACCCACTGGGACAGGCTGCCGTGGAGTCTAGGCCATAAAAATGCCTCCTGCCGAAGGTCAACAGGAAGGACCCCTCCCCCAGGCTAAGAGCACAGACGGCGCAGCCTCTACAGAGGATCCCGACCAGCAGGACGCAGGACGGAGAGAAGCCGCTGTTACCTGGGTTCCTTAGGGTAAATCTGGATGAAAGGACCCCTGGGTGTCTTTTTTTGATGGGAAGGGATACAGAATTTCCCATCTATGACTGAGGTCTCTCCAGGCTCAGCCTGGTTCTCAGCACAGTTTAGGCCCCTAAACTGTCCTCTTCCAACCTCTCCTGGGGCTTGGCTCTGATCTGCTGGCCACCTTCATCTTTTCTGCAATTTTCTTTTGTTCTTTCCAATGCCTCCCCCAGCTGTTGGGAGTGTATTTTTCTGTACAATAGTGTACACCGTAGTAATAGTACAACTCCTTTCAGGTTCCCGGGCCTGACTCCAATGTGTGTGTATTGGGGGAGAGGGGCTCTTCCCACACACACACCACCAAGCAATTCTCAAACCACCAGCAGGGCATCACTAACTGCCCGGAGACAGCACCAGAGTCCCCAGGTGAAGGGCTCTGTCCTACATGACTGCCCTCCACCCCCAACTCCAGACCCCAGTCACAAGCCCCAGGCTGTTACCCGTGCTTCTAACCAACTGGCTGCAGGTTGAAAGTTCCAATGACCTCCCCTCCAGGTTTGATTAATTTGCTAGAGAGGCTCACAGAACTCAAGAAAACACTTATGATTACCAGTTTAATAAAGAATACCGTAAAGGATACAAGTTAACAGCCAGATGAAAAGATACATAGGGCAGGGTCCCAAATAAATAAATAAAGGAGCTTCTATCCTCCTGGAGCTTGGGGACTGGATGCCTTCTGCTTCCCCAACAAAAAAGCAGGATCCAAGGGAGTGATAAGCTCGTCTCATGGCTTTTGTGAGGCTTCATCACATAGTCACGATTGACGACGAAATTATGGGCCGTTGGCTGATTCAATCTCCGGCCCCTGCCCACGGGTGGGGTGCAAAAGTCTCCCATTAACAAGACAAAACCCCCATCCCACCTTTCGGACTCTGTAGTTTCAGAAACTGTGGGTGAAGACCAAATACACTTGGGAAATACGTATTTGGTCATCATTCTATTGCAGGGAATCTCAAGGAATTCTCTAAACATATTCACCCTTTCCTACGCAACTTCCCTGCCCGCTCCCACCTCCCAGTCCTGCCTTCTGCCACTTCACCAGGCTTCTCAGGTGCTCAGCAAATATGAAAGGAGAAAGGAAAGAAGACAGGAGGGCAGGGAAGGGTAAGGAGAGCGGGGGGGAAAAAGATCAAATGACCATCTCGTGACCGGGTTGCCCTTTGTTCATCTGTTTGAACTTCTAGGGCCTCCGAAATATCCTTTAGGGATTCCTCTACCACTCCTATCCTCCGCGGCAGGTTCCTTGACTCCACCTTGCAGCTGGAAACACTGAGGCTCAAGAATAGGGGAGAAAGCTGTCCTGAGCACATTTAGAGGTGGTGGCAAGAGTTTTAGATCTCGGGCATCCTAACCACCTGGCTGTGCTGAAACCCCGGGTGTGAGATACCACTGGGCAGACTCTGCCCCCTCAGTGGTCAGCGAGCAGGCGGACAGATGCTCCCAGACAGACCAGAGGTGCCCCGTCAGGAGCGGGAGGCGCTCCAGCGCTCTCCACCGCCGCCGCCACCCACCCCACCCCCACTGGCGCCAGGTAAAGGTTGCTGGGCCCAAGAGCCACCCGTTTCCAGGGGGGCTACAGCCCTGGTGCCCCCAGACCATGTCACTTTATGTTCGTCTTCCCCCACTCGGCCCCGGATCACAGCTGGAGAGCTAACGCCAAGCCCCGGCTCAGCCTCGTGGCTGCTGTGGAGCCTTAGCCAAAATCCTTTCCTTCTCTGGCCTTAGTTTCCCTGCCTGTAAAATGTGAAAGCTGGGTGTGGTGGTTGCTGAGGGGCCTTTCCAGCAGGAAGACCTCCAAGTTCTAGAGCCCACCAGACAAGAGACGCCTGCGTCCAGCCCCACACTGAGCCTCTTGCCCGCTCGCCCAGGTTGGACGTTGGCCTCCTCGGAACAATCAGATAATGAAGCTGGAGCACCTCAGGGCGTCTGCCTCTATCCCAGTCTTCCTTGCTTCCCTAGGGCTCTCTGCACCTCAGCTCCCAGCTCTCGGGCTGGGCTCTGCACCTCTCACAGCTGGAGAGAAGAGACCAGCACTGCTGAGCACCTCCTCTGTGCCAGACACAGAGCCCCGGGCTTTTACATGTATTTCTAGCTGGGACCCTTCCAGTGGGTAGTCTTATCCCTACCTAAGAAGTCTAAGGCTCAGAGAAGCTAAGTAACTTGCACACAGCTCTTGGTGGGCAATGCCTGAATTTCAGCCAGGACAGTGTATGTTGCCTTTGCATCATCAGAGAAGGCACTTGCAGTGAGAGCCCAACCCCTCTCCTCTCTCTTCCCCCTCATCCCCTCTACCCCTACCCAAGGCAGAGAATAGTCCTTTCCCTCTTAGAAGGTGAAGATAGCATATTGCTCTGAGAACCAGGTTTCAGGGCTCATTTGAGAAGCAGCCAGAGATAATAGAAGAAACCCAGACTCTAGAGGCACCAGCGTTGCAACTGACTCCTGACTCTTGCCAACTGCGTAAACTTGAGCATGTTTTCTTATCTGGAATGAAAGGATATCAATACATACCTTATGGAGCTGTTACAAGAACTGATCTTGACAATGGAAATGAAAATACTGGCACAGAATATGTATTAGGTAAATGCAACCCTCCTTCCCTTTCCCCACAGCCAAGCTTCCCTTATGCTCAAGTCCTGTTCTGTTCAGGTTTCAGGTGCTGAGAGGTGTACATGGATACATTCACCTTAGCAAAACGTCTCTAGCATAAAGCCATGCTCAAGACAGTGGTTTTCTTCCTCTGCCCCATCCCATAGAGCAGGTACAGTGCAGACAGTGGCCATGGAAGCCGCAGCAGCCAGGCAAGTCACAGCGGGCTCTGCCCTCCTTCCCTGCAGCCTGGGAGCCCGCCATCTTCACACGCTCCCTTCGAGCTGAATGTTGGCACACAGGCACCACAAGCCAGATGTTTGAGTTTTGTTAAGAGCGTCTTAAATAAAGCCTTTAAAACAATAATTCTCAGCCATCAAAGGGACATTTCTCTTCTGGCTTCATCTCTTTGACACACAAGAGATTTTTGTAAGAAGAAAAAGAGAAGAAAAACAACTCCTCTACAAAGCAGAAACATTTTAAAGAGCACACGGATTTTGCCATCATGCTCCGGCCCTTCTGATACAGCCAGTGAAAGAGAAAAGGAACTTTGGGGAAGAGCCAATTTTCTCCAGCCCTTGACACACACCTGCAGCGCTAGAAAGTGTCTGGGGAAACCTGAACAGCTGGTGGCCACCCGATGAACTCCCTGAGGCAGAGTTTTAAAAGACATGCACTTGGATGACATTGGCAAGTTGAGGAGTCTGCCTCCTTCTTCCTGAACCTTCTTCTCCCAGTGGAGACTTTGCCAAAAGTATACTTTAGAGAGGGACAAAGCCTGCCCCTCCACCCCCCTGTATCATAGCACCTGGAAGGGTGACTGAGGCTGGATGCCCCTTGCAGGCTAGAGGCACTCCTTCCCAAGAAAGGCGATACTGAAGGGAACACACACATGAGGCAAAGCCACCCAGAATGTTGTCCTGGACATACTTGCACATTTCCGAGAGCTAACTGCAGAGTCATTGTCTTGGTATTATGAATTAAAAACCAGATTCTTAGAGACTGTGCTAGGCCTGATATAGTTTTAAGAACAGAACTACCTAGCAAGAGCTATTGAAGGAATTACATGTTCAAAAGTAGAACAAGGCTTCCAAAATGGTCCAGTAGCTCCTATCAGACCCATTCTCCTACAGATAACAAGTGTATATTCTGCATAAAATATTTTTAAACTACCTAAAGGCACTGGTTAAGAAAAGAAAAAGACAGAAATTGGAAAGGAATTGACACTTGAAAGAACAACACTGGATGTATTTCATGTCTTTAAAGCATTTCCCCTGAGGGCAGCCACAGTCAGTGTCACACAGGATAGATAAATCTATAGGAATTCTGAAATCATAGTGGCTTAAAGAATCTGAGAAAATGTGGATGAAAACAGCAGCTGGAACATGATGGCAGAAACCCCAGAAAGGAGAGAGCCACAGAGATTAAGCCCCAACTTCTATGCATAATCTCTGCCCAAATCTCTGGCTGATCTTTCAACACCCATGCACAGGGAAGACTCCAAAAAGCCCAAGTAAGAGTGAAAGATCTGAACTGAGATTCCAGCTGCCACTCACCAGATGGGAGACAGAGTTTGAAGTTTGAGTTCAGCCAGATTAAAAGCAAAAAACCAACACTCTTCAGAGGAATATAATAGAATCCAGAGAGTCTCTCCACTATATCACTTACAATGTCCAAGATATTATCCAGAATTACTAGACATATGAAGAAATAGGAAAATGTGACCACACTCAAACAGACATCAATGGAGACCAATAGTAAAATGACATTGTGACTTTAATGGACACAAAAGTGGGCCTGGGATAAGAAACACTTTGCACGGGAAGCTCTGACTCTGAAGTCAGATAGGCCTAGTTTTTGTTCCAGCTCCACCACTCCCAACTCTGTGATTTTGGACAGTTAATTCACTTCTCTCAGCCTTAGTTCCCTCATCCTCATCTGCCAAAGGAGAATAACACCACCTTCCTCCCATGGTTATTATGGAACCAAATTAATAATGAATATGAAAGCGCATGAAACAGCATTTGGTATATACTATGAGCTCACTACTTGTTGACTCTAAATAATGATTCCCAAGTCAACAGCATATCTCCACCCCTACCTTGGGAGTCTTTAAGCCCCTGAACATTGTATCTCCTTCAGTCCTCAAAATGGGAATGTTTTTCACTGAGCGACCTGAACTCTGAGTAAATCTTTGATACATCTAAGGGACAGGCCCACCCATCTAAGTCACTCAAATGCACACATCCCCCACATTTTCTAGGGCCCTAGAAGAGATTAAGAGAAAGCAGCAAGGGTCCCTACCTAGAAATCATTTTGTTAAATGGCTGTTTGAGCTGAGTCCTGCCTCCTCCAAGCCTTAGACCCTGGAAGCCCCACCCTCAACTAGGAACGTGCTGATGAGGAACTGAGATACCTAAACAGCCATAGGGTCAGATGTTGTTCAGGCTGGAAGGGGATCAAGAGTTGACTTGGTCTAATCTCTTCATTTCAAACATGAGGAATCTAAAGCCCTGGAAAGAGAAGTGCCTGAGGTAGGTTTCCATGGAAAATTAAGAGAAGAATCTTGACATAACACTTTAAAGGATCCCAAATTCATTCACAATTTTATATCACGTGTACTACAACTTTATAAGTTATGAAAAGGGCTGATGGAATGGATTGCTATTCCCATTTTTCAGATGAGCAAACTGAACCCTGTGAAGTGATGTGATTTGTTCCATGTCACCCTGACAAGCAACATCTACATGGGGCTTGTCCCTGGTCTCTCTACCCCTGATCCTCAAAGACATTTCTATTAACCCGCATACCTACAAATGCTCTTCTTGGTGTCCATCCCAAGCAGAGGAAGCTGGACAGCAGGTGGGGCTCTCCAGGAGGACCCGTGCTGGGAAAGTGGCAGGGACCAGCAGCTGCTGATTAGCCATGGGAACAAAACCAGTCAGATCCCCACCCCACCTCTCCTGGGGCCCATAAATTTCTGGAGCTCTGACCTTGAGAATGGCTTTGGAGATGTCCCTCTGGACTCCTAGATTTGGATTTTTGTGAAGTCTCCCACCACCTCTGATTGAGGGTGCCCCTTGGAAGACTGAAAGAGCCTCAAAAAGAAGCCTCTTGCACAACTGGGGTTCTTTCTCCTTCTCTCCCAGATCAGCCAAGCCTCTTAATTCTGGCCTAGTGACCCCCAAACCTGGAAAGTATGGCCCCCCACCTCCCTTCTCCTTGATACCCAGCCAAGGTCCAGGCCACAGAGAGATGGAATTAGGATTAGTGAACTGGCCACTTCCTCTGATACCTGAGGAGTTCCTACCCCTTACTGAACTCCACTCGCTCCATTTGCCCAGGGCACAGACAACTTCTCACAAAGTTATTAGTCTGGTGCTGAGGTCTGGGCCCCCTACACTCTCTCCAGCCCCTGTTCCACCTCTGACTCCCCCAACTGTGCTCCCAGCCCTTCAGACCAGTCCTCCAGCTTTCCCCTATCCCCACTGTGCTGCTCTTCTGAGCTGCTCATAAATTGCCAAGTCTGACTCGTTTTTCTTCATAAATCCAGAGCTTCCAGCCTCCTGTTTGGTTTGTGTTCCTGAATTATCCACGAAATTTTCAATGGCTCAGTGAACAGCCAAGCCTAGCCCCTCAGCTCCCAGGAGAAGCCACCATAGGCTGAAAAAGAGTGCTTGTCGGGGGAGGAGGGAGTATCCAGCCTCTGGAGAAGGGAGAAACTTCCGGGGCATGGCAGGAAACCCCCAGAAAACAGTGAGGGGAAGCAAGTGGCCAGGTCTGGAGAAGACACTCTGCTATCACCAAAGGAGGTGGAATCAGAGAGAGAGATGGACTTAGCAAACATCACATAGCCTGTTCCTGGAATAAGGATAAGGCCCCAGCATTCCTTGGAATCCAGGATCACCAATCCACAGAACATTAAGGCTGAAAGGAAACTTCAGATATACCTGACTTTTCTTTTACAATTGTGTGTGTGTGTGATGGTAAATACACATAACAAAATTTACCATTTTAACCATTTTTAATTGCGTGCAACCATTATCACCACCCATTTCCAAAGCTTCCTCTGATATTTACAGACTGATAGCCCAAGTGCAGAAAGACAAGAGGACCAGCTCTGCTACCCATCTGCAGCAGAGACTGAGTGAGAATTTGTCAACGAAGTGACGCCCAGAGGCAGGTCCCTGGGAGGTTGGAGGCTGACTGTGTGCTCCAGAAGAGAAAGGGCCCTCTACACACTATTCTCCGCCCCACAGGGCCCCCACCTGATGGGCAGCCCCTCATCCTGAGCACCTGCTTGCCTCCTTCCTCCGTGAACTTGAGAAATGGCCCCTGGCTGCATCTGCACCAGCAAACGCAGTGGGGGGCTCGGCCCTCAGGGGGTTTATGGAAGCGATCTGTCCCCAGCTGAGAGCTTAAACACATCTACATAATCAGTTCCCTCAACCCGCTGCTGCCACCATTTCTCATGAAACCTCACAGAGGCTATGATTCTTTTTTTTTTTTTAATTGAAAACATCAGTTAACAACACCCTTCCTCCCCCAAGTCAGGGGAGAGATGGGGCTCTGTTTAGACCCAGGATTCTAGTGCAACACAGGCTAGGTCAGACCCTGGGAGGGGACACTGATAAAATGCATCTCCCAACACAAACACACACACACACACAAACACAAGTGTGAGCATTTAATTACCAGAGGAAATCACTTCCTAACACTGAATGCCAGCCCAGTCTCTCTGTGCTCCAGCCAAACAGCTTTTGCTGGAATATTTATCCCCAAAATGGGCCCTCAGCCTCTGCCTGAATAATTCAGACACAGATAGGTCTGGGTCTTGTAGAGATGTTTGGGATGAGGTAGAAGAATGAGTGAAAGCCCCCAGGGGCAATAGAGGCAGGGGCTCAGGCTAGTCCACCAGGGTAGGAAGAGAAAGTGTCCTTCTGAGAAGATGACATTTTAGCTGACAGCTGAAAGTTTATTTAAAGACCCAGTCCTGGGAAGAAGAGAGGGGAGACCATTTCTGACATGGGAACAGCATGTGCAAAGGCCCCTGTACACCATAGGTCTCAGGCTGCCTGCTCCCCACCTTGTCCCAGCCTATTTCTCCTTGGGTTTCTCTCTGCCCTGCTCACTGCTACCTCCGACCCATGCATAGTTCAACAACGCTTCACAGCTGATAAGGAGTTATTCCACAATAGTCCTATGAGACAGACCAGGAAAACATTTTAGAGATGAGGAGAGTGTGTCTTAGAGACACTGCGTGACACATGGTCTGGGACACACCAGACCTCTTCCCTTTAGAGGATGCATCATTTTCTCCCCTCTGGAAGCCCCAGGGACAGCAAGGCCACCATAGCCAGGTCCCACCTCCTGTCAGAGGACCCTTCATTCCCACTGCCCACTGGGCTCTTGTGGGGGGAAATCAGCGTTGCGATGCTCTGTTGCACAGCAGCCTAGCAAGAGAGACACAGGCTCCAGAATCAGACTGCCTAGCTCCTTCTCTTACTAGCAGGACACTTTGCCTCTCCCGGCCTCTTTCATCTGTAAAATGAGGCTAATAATTTTCCCTGCTTGATAAGGTTGCTCTGTAAACACGTGACACAGTGCCCAGCACATAGTAAGCACCCTTCCCCCCACACACAAAAAACATAAATAAGATTAGTATTATTCAAATTCAGGCACAACATAAGATTAGGTTTTTTAATTTGTCTTAAAAATCAAACACATACCCTCTAAACCCCCCCCATTCACAGTTTTTAAATAAAAAAACCAAACACTGTCTCCATCCTACTCCCCTTCGTCCCCACCCTCTAAATGGCCAAAACTAGTGACCACTGCCGCCATTGGAAGAAAGTCCCAGGTTGCTGCAATGGCCCATTAAGATGACGTGAAGAGTGGCTTCGCACCCTGGAAGGGGCCACACCAATGGTCTCTGTTGATTAACAGGCTCTTAAAGCACCAACCTCATTATCTGATGCTCCTGGGCCATACTGGTCCTCTACTTCTATTTTTTCAATTGTAAGCAAGCAGCCATATAGCGGCACCCTAAGCCATGGACAGACTTTCAGGCTGTAATCAAATAAAACTTAAAGTGAATCAGCCACACATGGGTGCTGTGTGTTATGATCATTCTGCAACTTAGAGATAAACTCTTAACGTTAAGCAACAGCTCAGATAGGAAGTGTGTTATGTTTTTCTCCTTTGTCAGTTCTTCTGAATCTTTAAATGGTGGTGGTGTTAGATTGGATCCATAACACAGATGCATATACTGAAATTCATTCCAAATTCCAAAGAGCCTGGGTCCATCAGCCACGGCTCCCTGCTGCCTGCCGCCCCCCCCACCCCCAACACATCGCAGTGCATAGGTTGCAGCTCCCTGGGTCTGCAAGTGTGTTTGTTCCATTCCTCCCTTCATAAGGGGTGCCTAGAATGTCAGCTTATTCATGGGTTTCAGGGAAGGTGGTAGAAAGAATGTGGATTCTGAATTAGAATGTCTTGGATTCAGATCTTGGCTCTGCCACTTATTAGCCACATGACCTGGAATGAGTCATTTTTCTTCTCAAGACCTTGGTTTCCTCATCTGTACGTGGGGTCATTGTAAGGATACATAAGTTAGTGTATGTTTTAACAAGAGTGGCACACTGTGCAGGTTTGGGCATCAGACTGCTTGAATTCAAATCGCAGCTTGACTACTAGTAGGCTGTGTGGCCTTGGGCAAGTCATTTGACCTCTCTGAGCTTCATTCTCCTCATCTATAAAATCAGACAGAAACAGTACTTGTCCCATACAGTTGTTGTGGTACTTGATAGAGACATAACACATAAAATACTAAGAAGAATGCCCGACACGCAGAACACACAACTAATGCTTGTTGTAGCAGTTGTTAGCACTCCTAAGCTTGGCACATCTTAGGCTCTCCTCTCAAAAGTGTACACTGCCTGCTCCCACTAGAAGGGACAGCCGGGGTTCCTGGGCAACAGTAGCCCTGGAGCCCACGGCCACGCCTACATGACCAGGAGGTGATACACTGATACTAGGCTCCCTCTGGGGTAAGGCGGGGCAGGCAAATCTGATCAGGGAAAAGCCAGGGAGGAAGTCAGAGGTGGGAAGGTTCAGGACCGAGCTGGTGGCCCCAAAAATGGGGCCTTCACCCTTGGCACCTCTGAGAGGAGATTCCCAGCAGTCCTGACTTTGAAATGTGTTCCACTCAACTGTGAATGAGTAATTCACAGACTTTGATCTTATACTGCTGAGGAGGAGAGGGAGAAGGTGAGGGTACTGGGTACCAGAAGATGAGAAAGGAGGATGGGAAATCACTCTTTTCTGGCCTATCTGGACTTTCAAGAATCCATCACAGACGATTCCCATAGTCTGGCCCCTGGAAAGCCTGTGATCCTTCCTCGCCGGGGGACCAGTGAACCAGATACCGAGAGCCACAGGAACACATTTAGGCTAGTAAATCAGCAAGCCTAGCAGGAAGGAGAAAGGAAGAGTTCATGAACAAGTGAGTCATAAAGATGTAATGCTTGTCAGCATTACCACGTGACTTGCATTTCCCCCACCTAGATTCCATTTCTCCTGTTGGCAAGCCACCCCTTTCCTTCACTCAGAGAGCCCTTCTTCCCCAGCCTGTGAGTGTGAGTGGCACCAACAATAGCCAGATATTGCTAGTTCTTAACACCTATCTGCCCCCTTGGGGTTTCAATCCTCTGCAAACTCCCTGCCCTGTCTGGGAGCTCCAAGGAGTGTCTCACTCATGAAGAGGTCTGGATTTCCACTCTCTCGATCGCTCTGCAAATTTGCTATGACAGAACACTTCACTGAATGAAGTAGGTTTTTTCTTTAACCTTACATTATTTTAACCACATAAGTTTGAGCACCTACTTTATAGCAGGCACTGTGCTTTAAGAGCTCAGCGTACTCCTCCAGGGCTGGAGGAATGTTCTCTTAATCCATGTGATGCTCGGGTGCCAGTAGGAGGCGTCCCTCCAAAGTGTTGCTTGGGCAGCAAAGGGTTAGAGAATAAATAAAATGACTTTTTCATTCAACACATAATTTTTTCTGTCTGGGGGCACTCGGGCTACTAACATCATTGGGTTTAACGGGGTTTGAGGACCAGCCACACACCTGTTCAAGAACCAGTGCCCTCGGGACATCAAGCGCGTTGCGGCAGCCAGACCGCAGGAGCAGACCTGTTCGGCCCCTGTGAGGAATTCTCTCTCAGGGACCCCACTGCCCCCGGCATCCTGGCTTCCACTGCCCCTTCCACTGGTCCAGCAGACACAAACTATCCACGATTGTGGATAGAGTCAAGGGTCTGGGTAACCCCCCCACCCCCACAAAATCTTACTGTCCCATAAATGAAAGAATGCAAACAGATGCTTGGCGTAAGAAGGGTCATTTTCACAAAGGCAGCTAGATCTGGGCCTCAGCTGACCCAGAGGCTGCTGTCTCCCTCCCAAGTGCTGACTGGCAGCCACCAGCGGCCTCTCCCAGCGGCCTCTCCCAGCGGGCTATCCCAGCAGAGAAGGGGAGCAGCCCGAGTGGGGAAAAAGAGAAGTCCTAGATGGGATGAAAGGTCCACTTCTCTGACATCACCTCTCCCCCGAGAGCTGGACCTGCTCCTCTGAGCTTCACTCTGATACCTTCAGCCAAATCCTTGGACTCAAGAGTTTGCCTCAACAGCTAACTAACAGTAATAATAAAATCAGTAATAATGGCAAATAGTTATTAAGAACGATGAGCCTGACAGTATTACATATAATTAATTTCTCTTCACACAACCTTATGAGGCAGGTATTACTATTAATCCTATTTTGCTCATTTGAAAACTGATACATATACTCTAAAGGCTGGTGGCCTTATCTAGTAACACATTCATCTGTTAACAGACCTCTCCAAGGCCAACCCCTCACCTGACGCTTCTAGACGCCAGCATGAGTCAAAGCTGAAGCCTGGACTCTGCCAGGCCTGTGCTAGACGCCTTATCTACATGTTATGCTATCCTTGGAATGACTCTGGAGGATGACCATTATTATTCCATTTTGTAGGTTCCAAAACTGAGGCTCACAGGCTTGCCGGCCATGCCCAGGTCTCTACCAGCTAGTAAGTGGCCATGCCAGGAGGCACACGGCAGCCTGTCCTCATGCTTCCTGCCACCCAGCATCCCCTCTACACAAACATCCAGCTTCTGCAGTTGGCAGGCAGGCACCCCACCCCTACTTTCTCTTCCTCCCTACAGCTCTGGCCCTGAGGGTCTCGTTCCAGGGGAGACAAGAGGCAAGATGAGAAAGCAGGGCCTAGGCAAATGCTGCAGGCATGAGAATCTGGGGGAAGTCTCTGGATAGCTGCATGTGTGTCCCCTCCATACTTTCTTTCCCCAGAGAATCCTGGTGAGGAGAGACATGAAAGTGTGGAGATGGAGGCCTCTTGTAAAGCTAATTAAAAGGCCCTCCCAGCTCCAGGAGCCGGTCCTTCACTCCCCTGAACACCGGGTGCCCCTCTGCCACATGAGGTGAGTATCTCAGCATCTTGCACACCCTCATCCCCAGGGTTGCAGCCCAACCAGAGGTAAGGGGCTAGGTACCCCATTAGTCCTCACCCTCTGACCCAGCACAGGAGGAGGGCAGAGACTGGACTTGCTTTCCCCCTCTGCCCTCAAGTTCCTGTTTCTGTCTTGTTTAAAAAGTCTCCTTCTGCCAAACAGAAGAGCCACTCCCAAGCTCCCTGATCCTGTTACCAGTCTTGTCAAACCTGGCCTCCCACTGCCTCTTGAAGAAAAGGGGCCTTCCCTGAACAGCCCCACATGCCCCGGCCTGGGATGGGGCCCTGCGCTGTAGGCGGAGCCTTTCTGAGTGTTCTTGGAGAAGTGGAGGACCTGCCTAGACTCCCTACCTCCAGGTCTTTGCAAAAACTGCTTCATCTTTGGGGAAACCACTCCACGCACCCTCCCCCAAACTCTCTTACGCTTCATGGCACAGCACAAATGCGGGTGGCTTCACGGCTCTGTGAAGTTACTCACAACCACCCCTGGGGCTCATCATACCCCACTCGGTGCCTACTGATGGCCCCTCTTTTGCCATCCCCATCACCCCGTGATACGGCTGTAGGCCCACTGAGCTCCTTGCTGGCAGAGCGGGGTCATATTCAGTGTGGCGTGCACAGTGCCAGCACATAGTGGCGCTCAGTGAAGGGTGGGTGGAGAAGCGGTTTCCCTGGACCTGCGGTAGGAGCCCTCAGGAAGGGCGGTGCTCAAGCCCTTGTAGAGTGAACACTGCAGAGGGGCCAAGGGCAGGACCACCCTGGAGCCGGGCACTGTCTGGGTACTCGGAGCCCACCACATTCACAGGCTGTGGGTAGCCAGCCTTTAATCAGCCACTTACAAGGGTGCAGGGAGCTGCACTAAGATTTTCCACCCATTATCCTATTTACTACTCAGAATGACCATGTCACAAAGATACCATTAGCCCCATTTTCCAACGGGGAAATGGAAGATCAGAGGGGTTAATTAAGGTGACCAGGGTGACACAGTTATTAAGCGGCAGAGCCAGTACTCAAATCAGGCCTGCCTGACTCTAGAGCCCAGATTCTTACCCACACCTGTTCCCCGGGTTCACACCCCACCTCCACCACGAAGTGGCGCCCCGCCACCCCGTTGTGTGGGTTTGAGGCTCTGTGTGAGTCCATGACTCACAGGACCAGAAGCTTGGGAGCAGGGCCCTGCTGCACCCTGGCGCGGGGATTCAGACCCCCAGGGAGCACCGTCCGAGGTAAAACATCCTGCTCAATTACAGAGTCAGTTCTCAGCCTTGGGAGCTAAGCCTCACCTGTCATGAAAGCCTCGCCCCAGGTGGGTGCCTGGCTACCCGCAGGTGATAATGAAAAGGAAGCCCAGGGCCTCGGGGGCAGCTGAAACTCCCAGCGCTGCTCCCGGTGCACTTCCCCCTGACCTCCTGCTCGGGCCACCAAGCCCCCAGTCTGCTTCCCCGTGTCAGCAAGCCTGCAGGCACTGAGGGCCCCCCCACCCCCCACCGCTGGGCACCTGGGAGGAAGAGGAGCCGTCCTGACCGGCCCAGAGCTCAGGGCCTGGGCTCCTCAGAGGCCCCAGGCTGAGCAGGGGCTGCAGGGTGCTCAGGTCCACACACACACCGAAAAGGACTTAAGTGTCACTTTTAAAGGAAGGGACAGTGTGATCTTGAGCAAGCCACTTCATCTTCTGAGCTTCCATGTGCTCACCCATAAAATGGGTGGGACTCCTGGTAGTCTGAGAGGCTGTGGGGAACTCAAGCAGCTCCACGGAGGTGAGGGTTGTGCAGATGTACGGGGCTATACAGTGTATAGTAACAGTGGTGCACACCCTTAGAGTGCTCACAGGGGGCACGCACTGTTCTAAGCGCATTATGTATATTAAAACTCATTTTTTCCTCAGAACGACCTTCTGAAGTGTGAACCATTATTGCCCCATTTTACAGATGAGAAGAGTAAGGCACAGGGAAGTTATATAAGTTGCCTGAGGACATCCAGCTGGTGTGTGGCTGCAGCAGGCTTGGGAAGCAGGACAGCAGCTTGTGTGCTGCTCCGCTCTAACCATGGAACTACAGAAGGCAGAGAATGGAGATCGGGGGCACGCCTTTCCAGACAAGACAGCCTGGGGGAGCTGCCCCTGGTGAGCACCTACTATGTGCCCGGCACTTTCCTCACTTCTCCTTAATTCAGCAGCCCCGGGCACAGGCATCCTCACGCGCCCTGGCACACCAGGGGATGGAGGGCCAGAAAGCCCAAGGTCTCCCGGCTGGTAAGGATTTGAGCTCCATCTTCTTGTTCCCCTTTCCCTGCTACTTCCACTCCACCCAAGCCTTTTCTTCCTGAGCACAAAGGCCCTGCCACCCCCTGCATTTCTGGGCGCCTGGGACGGGACGCCCTGGGGGGTGACAGTGAGGCAGCCAGAGGCTGGATGTAGGCCGCTCCCTGCCTTACACCCGCCACAGGGCTCCCCTCCCTCCCACCCAGGCAGCCAGCTGCTTGGCTCTGTACCTCCTCTCCCCATTGCCGCATCCAAACCGCCCGTCCTATTCAGGACACCCACCAGGGCGCTGCAGAGGGGGCCCTAGCATGGCCACAGCCTGGCCCTGGAGACCCTTGGACTGTGGGTGAGAGCCTCTCCCCTGGATCAGCCCAAGGTGCCCCTCAGAATCCTGACGGCCACACCCAAATGCCCAGCTGTACCCCTGGTTACCCTCGGGCCAAGATCCTCTGCCTGCTCCCCACCCACAGGCCCAGGAGAAGGAAGGAGGGTGTCCAGCTCTTCTGCCTCTTGCTCCCAGAGCCCCCACCTAACCCTCTGAGCAACTGGGCTCCACCAAGCTCTGCGGAGGGTGCGTGGGGTAAGGCTGCCCCCCACAGGCAGTCGGGGGAGGAAGTTGCTATGCTCAGGAGACCTAAAATTTCTTTGTAAACCACAGTGAGGGTATGAGGGAGTGGTGTCACTGCTGTATGGTCTCTGGGACCCTGAACCTTACCCCCAAGCCCTGAGGCTGGGAGAAATCTGTTTAAAACGGTATCAGAGGCTGTTTAAAAGGCTCAGAGTAGGAGGTGTAGGGGAAAGGGTTCCAAGTCCAGCATAGGTATGTGGGACTCAAAGGGCAGAGATAACCCCTGGGTCAGAACCCTCCCTTAGCACAGGGTCAGAGGGCATGTCCCATTCCCCACCCACACCCCTCTCACTGTCCTGACGGCTGTCTCTGGGCTTTAAAAACTCCCATCCTACATGCACCCTCCCACAATTCCTAATTGTCTGGAAGTGCTTCCTAGAATCGACCCAGAATCCCTCCTGCTGCAACTGAAGCCCAAGTTCGAATGCTCTGGCCCTGGTTGGTCCGGTGTGGGGGAAATGAGTAAGCGGGCACAGCACTGCTCCCTCAAGGCTGCCTGGAGGGGAGAAGTGGGCAGAGCAATTACTGTAAGGGAGCCAGTGGAGCCAGGGGAACCCCAGGGGAAATCTGGCCGAGGGCAGCAAACTACAGGGCAGGGCATTTCCTTAAGACAGATGTCTCCGCTGCCTTCAGCCCGAAGACCCATTTCCATAAAGACAGTATCCTTACTGCTTTTTCACCTAATTGGAATGTGTCTGTAGGAAGGACGCAGGCTCACACCAACAGGAATGCTACTAACCAACACTTAAAAGCTGTTGTGAGCAGGGGCTAACGTTTGCCGACCCCGGCAGCCAGGCCAGGGACCGGACACTGCAGTTTCTTCTTGGCTCGTCCTGGGTTTGAATCCCAGTTCTACCTGAGCCACAGTTTCTTTGTCTGGTTAGGGGGAAGAACCATTCTTGCCTCAGCTGATGTTTCCAAGGATTTGAGTATCACTTCAGGTTTTAACACAAAGGCAGGCACATACTCAGTGCTCCAAACACATTCAAAAGCAAGTCCTTCTAGGAGGAATCAAACAGGGGGAATTACACTCCCTGACTTCAAGCTCTATGACAAAGCCACAGTAATCAAGACAATTTGGTATTGGCACAAAAACAGACCCACAGACCAGTGGAACAGATTAGAAAATCCAAACATTAACCCAAATATCTACAGTCAATTAATATTTGATAAAGGAGCCCTGGATATACAATGGGGAGATGACAGCCTCTTCAGCAGCTGGTGTTGGCAAAACTGGACAGCTACATGTAAGAGAATGAAACTGGACTACTGTCTAACCCCATACACAAAGGTAAACTCAAAATGGATCAAAGACCTGAATGTAAGTCATGAAACCATAAAACTCTTGGAAAAAAACATAGGCAAAAATCTCTTGGACATAAACATGAGCAACTTCTTCATGAACATATCCCCCCGGGCAAGGGAAACAAAAGCAAAAATGAACAAGTGGGACTATATCAAGCTGAAAACCTTCTGTACAGCAAAGGACACCATCAGTAGAACAAAAAGACATCCTACAATATGGGAAAATATATTCATAAATGACATCTGATAAGGGGTTGACATCCAAAATATATAAAGAACTCACACACCTCAACAAACAAAAAGATAATAATCCAATTAAGAAATGGGCAGAGGACATGAATAGACACTTCTACAAAGAAGAAATTCAGATGGCCAACAGGCACATGAAAAGATGCTCCACATCGCTGGTCATCAGAGAAATTCAGATTAAAACCACAATGAGATATCACCTCACACCAGTGAGGATGGCCAACATCCAAAACACAAAAACAACAAATGTTGGCGAGGATGTGGAGAAAAGGGAACCCTCCTACACTGCTGGTGGGAATGCAAATTAGTTCAACCATTGTGGAAAGCAGTACGGAGGTTCCTCAAAAAACTCAAAATAGAAATACCATTTGACCCAGGAATTCCCCTCATAGGAATTTACCCCAAGAATGCAGCAGCCCAGTTTGAAAAAGACAGATGCACCCCTATGTTTATCGCAGCACTATTTACAATAGCCAAGAAATGGAAGCAACCTAAGGGTCCATTGGTAGATGAATGGATAAAGAAGATGTGGTACATATACACAATGGAATATTATTCAGCCATAAGAAGAAAACAAATCCTACCATTTGCAGCATCACGGATGGAGCTAGAGGGTATTATGCTCAGTGAAATAAGCCAAGCGGAAAAAGACAAGTATCAAATGATTTCACTCATATGTGGAGTATAAGAACAAAGAAAAAAAAACTGAAGGAACAAAACAGCAGCAGACTGACAGAACCCAAGGACGGACTAATAGTTACCAAAGGGAAAGGGACTGGGGAAGATGGGTGGGAAGGGAGGGACAAGGGGGAAAAGGGGCATTATGATTAGCAGATATAATGTTGGGGCGGGCATGGGGAGGGCTGTACAACTCAGAGAAGACAAGTAGTGATTCTATAGCATCTCACTACGCTGATGGACAGTGACTGTAATGGGGTTGGTGGGGGGGACCTGAAGAAGGGGTAGTTTAATAACCATAATATTGCACATGTAACTGTAGATTAATGATACCAAAATAAATTATAAAAATTAAAAAAATGAAAAACAAAAGCAAGTCCTTCTAGGGATGGCCTTGACTGGGTCCCAAACATCCTGACCAATTTACCTGACCATCATGGGTAAATTACCCTCTCTGTGCCTCAGTCTCTTCATCTGCAGAGCAGGGAGAATGAAACCACAGAGCTGCAATTACACTTAAATAAGGCAGCATGTGTAAAAGCTCCTGGCACATAGTAGGTCTGTACGGAGTCAGAATCATTGGTAACCGGATGCCATCAGCCAACTGTTGGACAGACCGGGGAACTCTGACATTTCAGAGGGGATTCTGAAGCCAGCTGAGGGGTTACCTGATGGCCCATCCAATTTTGAGTTTCCCCCACCCAACAGTCATGCCCGTCAGGTTTCAGGACCCAGGATTTCAGGGTCAGAGCCCCTGGCCCCTCATCCAGAAAGAAGCAAGATGTGCCCATGGATTGGCGATGATCTTTGCTGGTTCTCCGAGTGTTGTGTGGACAAGTCACCTCCCTGTCTGCATCTCAGACCCCTCACACAGTGCTGGGCCCACCCCAAGCACCAGCTCTGAGAACGCTTGCATCAGCTGGACTCTACGCCTGTCTGCCTGAGCCCAGGCACCTCCGGGAGGGCAGGAGTGGGCTTCTGCCTGGCTCTGGTCAGGGCTCTCCTGGGGAATCCCTCAGAGTTGGCCTGCCCCTGATGGAGGGAGTCCTTCTGAGCCCCCGTTTCTACAGGAGTCAGGTCATGACTAGGGAACCAGAGCCCTTACTAGGGGCAGCCATGGGACATCAACCTCACAAGGCCCCTCACAGGTTAGGACAGCGAGGCCCAGAGAAGGCGAGGGTGAAAGATAGAGTCGTCAGCGACAAACCTGACAGCAGACTTCGGGCCTGCTGAGTCCTAGGCCAGGGCACTTGCCCTGCGCCAGCCTTTCTCCTGAGGCCGGACATGGCTTCACGGGCTAGGAAACCCTGTTTGCAGAGCCTCCCTCAGTGCTGAAGTGCACTGGCAGATCTGAGCTCAAATTCTGGTTCTCCTACTTTCCGACTGAGATACCTCAAGCAGACCCACCAAAGTTCTCTGAGCCTCTGTTTTAAATCTGTAAAATGGGGACATAACCGGTTACTTCACCGGGTGGCAGTGAGGATTCAGGAAAATGATGGGACTGGGCCCGATAAAAGGGTGCAGGAAGTGTCTGACCCATGATGAGCGTGCACTATGGGGAAGCAGATGCCACCGCCACCCTATGAACTGTCTTCTTATATTCTCACACACACACACCTGTGTACACACGTGCATACATACCTCACAGGCACACATGCCCCTTCAAACATTTACACGCACAACACACGCTGCAAATATTAATAAAAGAAAATAAAAACCTCAAGCCAACAACCTGGGACTTTGTCCCACCACTGCACACCTCAGCTTTTGCCGGCACTGGATGGGGGAGACAAAGAAGAGGGAGAGGCGGCAGGAGGACACACCTGAGAAGACAAGAATTTACCCAGACGCTAACAATGAAAGGGATCCGGGGTCTCCACAGCAGTCCTGACCACTTCCCCCTACCGGCCCCTGCTGGTCACCTAGCAACAAGCCTCTCTCCAAAATCCTTCCAAATGGCCCAGAACCTTCTCCTTGGCAGTGCCCTCCGTAACTCCCCATAACCCTCCCTCCGGGCAGGAACCGCTCTCACCTGGAAATCCACACCTCATGTGTCCTTTGGGCCCACCTTCCAGGTCAGGAGACTGTAGGAAGCATTGCTGGAACCCTGAAGACATGGTGCTCTGTGTGAACGGGAGAAGCAGCCAGCCTGGGCCGAGTGCCATCAGGGCCTAGGAGAGGGCCCCCAACCCTTCCTGGAAAAGGAAAAAGGACAGAGCCCACCCAGAACTATTGGGCAGGACCCAGAGCCATGGGAGGTCTCTTCTCAGACGAAGTTGTAGAAACCCTGAGCTACTTGACACCAGGGACCACGGTTTGGGGAAAGCCAGAGTAGAGCAGGGAAAAGAGGTGAGAGGGAGCATCTGCTGAGCTTGTACTGACGCTGCGTGAAGCATTTCACACATGTGGTCTCAATCCACAAAACCTGTGAGGTTAAGGCTGTGATCCTCTTACCAGTAAAACAGCTGAGGCCAGGAGGAGAGAGTTCCCTTGCCCATGGTCAGAGAACAGACATGCAGGAGCCCTGGGGTCAGAACCCAGATCTGTCTGACTCCAAGACCCTGGAACTTCAGGGTTGGTGCCAGGAGTCTAGAGACAGAGCCTGCTTAAAGAGAGGCCTTCACGGAGTGCCCGGCACCCACAGGGCCACTGCTGCACGAAAGCACCTACCTGAACCAGGGCTTAGGCCAGTCAGTGCAGCCCTTTCCCTCTTTTCTCCTCTAGGGGCTGGGACCTCTGCTTCCCAGCAGCCCTGGGCTCTGAGCTGCCATTGGCCCCTTCTAAGGGTTCCTCCGAGTCCCTGGGTCTCTGACAAGGCAATGGCCAGGAGACCCCCCTGCCCTCCTGGCAGCCCTGAGCTGCCTCAGAGCCAAGGCTGTTACTGATCCAGTGCCATTGTGAGAGGCAGGCTCTGCATACAGCTGGCAGTGTGGCTGGCAGCTCCAGGGAGAGGCAGTGATGGGAACCTAAGTATTAGCTGAATGCCTACCCCTCACCGAGATGGCTAGCACCCCCAGGATGGGCGCAGGGCATGCGGTGGACAGACAACATGAGAGTCTCTGCCCAGGACAGCCAGGACCTGGGCTGTCGGGTGTGTGCCCACTCTCCTGCCCTACTGTCTGCAGCCTCGTAACACTCCCTGCATTCATCCTTCGGTCCACTGCCTCACGGCCCCTGCTGTCTGGCTTGCAGCCCTCTCTCTCCTGCCTCCTTGCCTTCCTGTCTCATGCTGTTATTGTCTTCCCCATCAGCTCCTTTCTTCCTGTAATTCACTAGCTCTCACTGTTGGCTGCACATTAGAATCACCAGGGGAGATTCTGATTCAATGGGGCTGGGCCAGGCCTGGGCAACAGCATTTTTTTAAAGCTTCCCAGGGGAATTCTACTGGGCCAACCTGAGGACCTCTGCACACTGATGCCTGTTCCCCTTCTCCCTCAGACAAAGCCACCCATTTGCTAAGCTGCCAAAGTCCCCATTGCCTAATCACCTCACTGCAGCTTCCCAGCCTTCGCCTGAGCAGGTTCAGAGGCCTGGGGTGCCCCCCAACCGACCTGGGTAAGCCTCTGAGATCATTCTACCTGCCCCAGACGTCTGTCCTGCTCCAGGAATCCACCATGATTAGCCAGGGGGACCCCAACAATCCCTGATTTAGAACACCCTGGTTCCTTCCCCACCACTTCCCCTCACACCTGGTCTTGGAGGGTCAGCACCGGACCAACCACACAGATGACACCTGCTACAAATTCAAGATTAAGCATCAGGACTTGACTTCCTGCCACCAACTTCCTCTGCGACCCTGAGCCAGTCACTTAATTTCTGTGCCTCAGGTTTCCCATCTGTAAGGTGGGGAGATAACAGCACCCCCTCATTGAGTCGCTGTGAGGACCCGTGGCCTTAGAGTAGCGCCAGGCAGAGAGCAAGCACTGTTATCCGAAGGTCTGCTAACTAATCTACCAACTGAGAGGTCAACCACCAGGCGCGGCCTTCTGGGCTGATGCATTATGTACGACATCATCTGGCCCAAGCCCCCACAAGTGGGCAAGGCCACCAACAGGGGACAGCGACAGGCCCAGACTCCTACCATTTGACCCCTGGTCCAAGTTTGTTGATGTTTCTGTAAACACAGCCATGGTGCGCCCGGGCTACACCCAGAGCTGGAGGAGAGCCCACACGGTAGCCCTCAGCCCCAGAGCCAGACCCACGCAGCCAGGTCTGGGAGAGGAGACTTCTAACATCAAGGCAGCCACCACAGCCTCCATTTCCCACTCACTGGGGCCCAGTTCGATTCCTCCTCACTCTCTCCCCTCCCCTTAAACAGATGGGAGCATCAAAGCACAAAAAGCACTGAAATGCCAAACGCAATTTCTCTCTGGAGATGACAAATTTGCTGCAATTTGTATTTCTCAATAGGAGCTGCAGCTCCCAGGCAGGTTCCCCACCGCCACCGACCATCTCGGGTGACAGCGCCCCCTCCCTCCACCTCTGCAGAAGATGGAGCACCCCGTCTTCATTCCAGGGGCAGAGCTGCTATAGCAGGGAGGGGTCAGAGGAAGGGCAGGAGACAGAAAAGAGAGCCAGGTGGCAGGTCCCTCGAGTTCCATTCGGCCACACCTGTTCAGCCGGTCAGCCAGAGCACCCAGCAGTGAGTCCCGAACAGGGCTGAAGGACAGGCTCCGCCTCCAATAAGCAGTCACAGAGCCCACCATGCGTCACAAGCTGAGCCGTCACCGTATTTCCAAAATCTCGTCTGTTCCTCATCCCCCTGCCTTGAGAGTTGGGTCTTCCTCCCATTTTACAGGAGAGGACACGCCCGAGAGGATAACACAGTCACGCAGTTAGTAGGACATGGCACCAAACCTCTCACCCCCCTGACTCCAAAGCTGCCATGCTTCCCAACCACCAGTTGGGACCATTGGCACCTCGATAGACCTTAGTTTTCTCATCCGAAAATTAGTTTGAACCAATGTTTTTTAATATGTATTTTTAAATATATGCTCCTGTTTAAGTTAAGCAACACGAAGATCTTATGCCCTTTCTGTGATCTGTATTATAAAAAACATAGAGGCCTTTTTGTTTGTTTTCCAAAGAGAAAATTCATTTCCAAAGATCGTAACACTGGGTTTGCTTTTCCGAGCGCGCTCCTCCCTGCTCCCGGAGACTCTTCTGAAGTGCACACCCGCGGGAGGACCGGGCCTCATCACTCACCCCTCCACACACAGGTGAAAAGCTCTGCGCCCTCTCTTGGGTGCTAATCACGGCTCACACCCTTGGAGGCAAACCCTGCAGGGGGAACTCCTCTGCAGGGCCTGGCAAGCCACCTTTCTCCAAACTTCCGTCTGCAGCATGGGAGTAACAATAGCTCCTAGTGGTGCTGTGATGCTTAAATGAGTAAATTTCTGTAACAGCAGGAACACTGCCTGGCCTGTGGTAAGCGCCCCGTGTTAACTATTATTAGGTTCTAGGGATGTTTAATCACAGTCACCACTTGCCTGCCCCCAGGGAAATCCCTGCGGTGACTTTCCTTTCCATCCGTCCTGAGAGGTCACCTGCAGCCTGTCAGTGCTCGGGATGGCCCAGGATTACTGTGGGTCCCGTGATCTATGGCAACCCAAACAAATCACAGCCTCTGATTTGTTTGGGTTTGATTTCAAATACGAAGGACTTCCATTTCTTTGTATTTAAGGAACTGGCCATCTGGGAAATATTTTAAATTGGATCTTTACCTCACTCCACACACCAAAATAAATTCCAGATGGATCTCAGATTTAAACATAAACAATGAAACCATAAATGCACCAAAAAAAGTAATCTTAGAGTGGGAAAAACACCTTTCTAAGTAGGATACAAAACCCAGAAACCATTAAAGAAAAGATGGTTAAATTCAACTACATAAAACAGTTTTACATGAAAAAATGTATAACACAATTAAAATGATAAGGTCAAGGAAAATCCTTTATTTGGTTTAGACAAAGGCCTAATTTCTTAAAGAACAGGAATTGAATGAGAAAATACCAAAGACCCAGTTTTTAAAATGAATAAAGAACATGATCAGACAATTCACAGAAATAGTTCAAATCTATGATAAAATCCTTAACCTCATTAACAAGGAGACACACAAAACCTGGAGCAGAATATCAGAAAGGGTGGACTCGGGGCTGGAATCCTGTGTGGACTCTGCTCCCTCTTCAAGGAGGCTTATCATCTCAGATGGGCTGTATCCACATGATTCCAAACTGTTGGCCTCTGGCCCCCTACCCAGAGGCTTCCTCTGAGAAGCTGAGCTGCTCCACTTAATTTCCATTCAAAATACACTGGTTGGCCGTAGGCATACCCTGTCACCTGAAGGGCAGGGCTCTGTGACTGGCAGCCCCTACTAACACCCCACAGGGGAAGGAGTCCTTCCAAGGTGGTACTGTTCCCAGAAAGCAAGGGAGGTGGGCAGAGAGAACAGCCAGCACTCTCTACCCTGTCCCACCCCGTGGTCTCCCTGGAGGTGGCAGCAATCCTTCCAGGCCCACTGCCATTTCTGTCTGAAGATTGGATAGGCCTCAAGACCAAACCAATTTGCATGGTCAAGACCAGAGTATTTCCAGGGGAGTGATGACATCACAGATGATGATATCACTCTGGGGTTCCAGAAGGCAGGAGTGGCCCAGCGCTCTCACCTTTTTAGAACATGGGGAGCTGAGAGCGGGGTGGGGCTACAGTTCATGAGGAAGAGGAGGCTCCTATCCAAGGGCTTTGTTCTGCAGAGTCTCACAGAAATCCTGGGACGCGCGGCACCTGGGGTCAAGGCGGGGAAGGGGAGGTTGGAATGCGTCTGCCGGAGTCACTGGTTTCCCCAGGGAAACCCCGAGAGGGGACTCGGCGGGCTGAGGTGGCGCTCCCTGCTTCCCGAGGCTCCCTGACATCTGTTTCTGGAGGAGCCTACTGAGGGCAGAGTAGGGTTGCACGAGACATGTAAAGAAAGTTTTTGTTGTTTATAATTAGGGCATCCTATGATTTTATTGCTAAATCTGGCAACTCTAGGGTGGGAGAGAGAAGAAAAGACTGGTCACAAGCTCAGGCTGGTATGCAGTGGGTCTTAGAAGACAGAACAAAAGATGCATGAAAGAACAAGGCCATCAGGGCATCCACCTTGTCCAGGCAGAAGCTGCCTGACTCATGGAGCTGGTGAGGGGAGGAGGCCAGGCCCTGGCACTCGGGCACGCACACCTAGCTTGAGGGGAAAGGCACATGCACACATGCACGCACATGCACGCCTAGTGACAGAAATAGCCCCATACTTTGTTTGCATGGTGTTGACTGCTTTGAAGAATATAGGCCAGTTATTTTATGGATTTTTCTCCTCAGTTTGGATTTACCTGATACGTCCTCAAGATCACGTACAGGCTATGCGTCCCTGGCGAGAATGCTGCCTAAGTGATGCACACCCTCAGGGTCACATATCTAGAGGTCGATAATCTCTGTGTCCCTCATGGGGGGTGTAGGGTCAAAATGCACCTGGTTTCTCCACTGTATACTTCCTATTTTTCCCATGTACCTAATGTGCATGGAGCTTTAAGACCATGTACATATCCAATCTTTCATCAAGCCTCCGACCACCTTCCCACTGGAGGGTGAGCATGCACTGCTGATTCTTGATCCAGCCAATTCGTGATGGTTTTCCAACTCTGTGACTACCTCTACTTTTGGTGGTCAGCATTTTCTTGTCAGGAAGAGCTCCCCCCTTCATCTCCACTATGTATTTATTTATTAGTATTATGGACTTGTGGGTTCCTATCTCATTCAATGGATTATAATCCATCAGTGACATTATTTATTTTGATGGTCAAATTGTCCTAGATAAACTTGGAACCATTAGGCAAAGTTTTCTCAACTACAACACCAAAAGTACAGGCAGAAAAAGAAAAATAGATAAATCAGTCTTCATCAAAATTTAAAACTTTTGTGTTTCAAAGAACACCATCAAGAAAGTAAAAGTAACCCACAGAACGTGTAAAGATATCATGTACCTGATAATGTTCCAATGTCCAGAATATATAAAGAACTTTTACAACTCAATAATAAAAGGACAGATAACCCAACTAAAAAATGGGAGAAGGATCTGAATAGACATTTTTTTCAAAGAAAACCGGTGAGTACATAAAAAGATAATCAACATCATTAGCCATCAGAGAAATGCTAATTAAAACCACAATTTGATATTACTTCAGACCTATTAGCATAGTTTTGATCAAAAAGACAGATAATAAGTGTTGGTGAGGATGTGGAGAAATTGGAACCTTCATAAACTGCTAATGGGAATGTAAAATGGTGCAGCCAGTTTGGAAGTCAGTCTGGCAGCTCCTCAGAAGTTTAAACTTTAAATTATCATTAACCCAGCAATTCCACTCCTTGGTATACACCCAAAGAAATGAAAATGTTTGTTCACATACAAACTTGAATATTGACAGCAGCATTATTCTTAATAGCCAAAAAGTAGAAGCAATCCAAATGGCCATAAATTGGGGAATACATTAACAAATTGTGATATCTCCATACACTGGAATACTAGTCAGTCATAAAAGGGAATGAAATACTGATACATGCCACAGCATGAATGAACCTTGAGGACATTATGTTAAGTGAAAGAAGCCAGACACAAAAGGCTACATATTGTATGATTCCTTTATATGAAATGTGAGAATAGGCAACTCCAGAGAGATAGGAAGTAGATGAGTGGTTGCCACAGGCTGGAGGAAGGTGGAATGCAGAGGGACTGCTAATGGGTACTGCGTTTCTTTTGAGACTGATGAAAATGTTAAAAAACTGACTGTGGTGATAGTTGCACAGTTCTGCAAATATACTAAAAAGCTATTGAATTGTACACTTTAAATGAATTAATTATATGGCATGTGAATTATATATTATGAAATTTATCTCAATAAAACTGTTACCAAAAACTGTTGTTCGAGATCTGGCCAGTGGGCGCCCCCTCTGAGTGAGCTCTCATGTCCATTTGACATACTCCATTCCAGATTTTGAGCACTTTCTTTTTCTGGCACAAGATAATCCAGACTCACCTCATACCCTTCCCCTCTCCAGCCTGGGAATCAGCTATATTCCCAGGAGTCCTGCTTCCTGTTTAGCAGGGAATGTGAAACAAAGACCTGGGCATTTAATATTTCCCTTAATGATCATGACAACCTTATTAAGTACATGTTAGCATATCTTCATTTTATAAACGAGGCCTAGAGAGGTTAAGTATGTTTCCAAGATCACACAGCAGCCCTGCCTTTGAAAGGAGGATTTGTGAATGCAACCTGAAGCCGGTGTTCCTCACTCATCCCTCTTATACACACACACACACACACACACACACACACACACACACACACACAGTGAAGGTGGAAGTTATTTCTACCACAAGATCACTCTTACTTGCTTTATGATATACCTTTAAATGGAAACAAATAGAACTTATAACCAGCCCCCTGGGAATGTAAAATGGTGCACAAGGCAGGGCATTGGGGAAAGATACATGTCATGTGTCTGGATGCTCAAATACACACACACAAATACTGGTGAAGCACAGTTCTCATTAATCTCCTTTGCCAACCTCAGTCCCCACCCCTGAACCCAAAGGCTGCCCACCGCTGGGTGACCATTACAAGAGTGAGAATAGCCGAAGGAGGGATGGACACCCACAGAGGAAAGGAGATTGGTCTTGGTTTTTCACTCTTGAAGCTGGGCAATGGGTATATGGAGGTGCATGTAGTCTCTCTCCTTTTGTAAATGTTGAAAACTTTCTGTAATAAAATTGTTTTTCTGTGTAAAATGTATAATAATAGGCATTATTATTATACATTACTATTAATAAGTAATAAATAAAAGGAAAAAGACTAGAAACAGCCAAGTGGGGGCGGTGGGCAAGCGGGGACATTTGGTCGCTCTCTGCAGGTGCCGCAGGCTCCCTGAAGACCAGCAGGATGTGTGTGAGACACTGAGAACCCCAGGCCCCCAGCTGCACCTCCTCCCCTCTGAAGATGACCAGGGTGCTTCTCTTCTCCTTGGTCAGCTGCCTCCTTGCCATAAATCAGGCCAACTTAATCAAGTGCTGTGACTTGGCCAAGGGGCTGCCCCAGGAAGACCCGCATGAGTTTGAGGGCTGCTCCGTGAGTGACTGTGAGTGCCACTTCCTCACACCCACCTACCCCCGTTTCTCCTCTTCTCCCACTCATGCCCTATGTAGCTTTCTTTCTCTCTCACTCATCTTTAAAAGCCAAATTCAAAGAGTAGCTCTCTTCAAGAAAACTTTCCCAACATTCCCTATTCATCCAACAATTATCAACTATGCACTTATTTAATGTACCGCAAACTATTTCAGGCACTGGGAATACAGACATCAACTAAGCCCCTTCCCTTCTAGTGTTCATGTTCTAGAGGAAGAGACAAGCAATAAAAAACACAATTGCATGAAGTACTTCCTGCTGGTGATAAACGCAATGCAGAAGAATAAAGCAGGAGTGGTAAGTGACCCTGTTCTAAAAGAAGTCAAGGAAGACCTCTCTGAGGAGGTAACATTGAGAAGGCTGAATTAAGTAAAGGACCTGATCACCGTTTGGGGGAAGAGCATTCAGGGCAGAGGGAACAGCAGTCCAAAGGCTTTGTCCTACTCCATAGTAGGGATACTTCCCTTTTGGCCAGAATTGGTGCACACCTGTCTCACAATTTCTCCTGTTATCTTGATTAATGCTTTTTTAGGCACATATCTTCATTCTTGTTCTATAGGCCCCTTGAAGGCAGTATTTGCATTTGACCCAGCTAAATGCTCCTCACTGGGCTTTGCAGTTCCTGAAGAAGCTAATGGGTGTTTTCTAGCCCTCTAGCTCCATCTATCCTGTTAGGCCTTATTCCTTTCTTCTGATTCCTCATGTTCTCTCAACTCCATGTCCCTTCTACAGCTTGCCCCCCTCTAGAAACCCTCTTCTCCCAGTTCTAAGGGCTGTGCCTGGATTTTGTAGAAAGTAACTTCAACATACCAAAGATATATGAAAATACAGATGGCAGCTTTGAGTATGGCGTCTTCCAGCTCAACAGCCATGACTGGTGCGATCCCTGGAGTCACGCGGAAAGCATTTGCCGCAGGGAACGCCCAGGTCCTCCGGGGCGGGAGGGGCAGGAGAGAGGACCAGGCTTTACTCACAGGACTTCCCTCCCCACAAAGCCTGGGAATACCCCCAGGGGGAATGACTCAAGGAATTCCAGGAACCCCTTTGCTGAGCAGAGGGTTTGACTGCTGGTCCTAATTAGCCCAACCTGTTAGGAGGCTCTGCATGGTGCCGAGCAGCATCCGGAAGGGCGCTGTACAGTCAGGAGTAATGGAGCAGCTGCAGAAGGAGCCAGCATTTATTGAGAATGTATTGAGAATATACTCAGCACTTTCCATGCACAGCTTATTTCATCCAACTTTCCATGCAGTGGAAACTATTATGATCCCCACTTTACAGGTGAGCAAGCTGAGGCTTTCAGAAACAGTGCCAAATGCCAGACTGGTGGCCCTGAAGGCTCAGCTTTAACCACTAAGTAACACTCTCTTTGGCTCATGGTCTGACCCAAGGCCATGTGCAAACTTCCCACTTAAGAGCTGAGCCACAGGGCCTCAAAGGTCCTTGACTCTTTCAACTCTTCCTTCATACTCTGATTTATGTCCTTGGGGCTTTTCACCTGAAGAGCCTTTTGTCATTAGGCAGCCCTTAACCCTAGTCCCTGTGCTGCCCATTTTGGCATTTCCTTTCCTTGGAAATCCCCAAACTCACAGCAAACCACCATCTACTCTGACCAGGAAGTATGGTGGCAAACAGGCCCAAATCTCAGTCCTGCTCCTCCCCACAGCCACTCCTGACCTCCAGCCGCCGCTCAGAGATGTCCCAACAGGTCTCTGGGGAGGGTCTTGCCTGATCTGGAAGATCGCAGCCACTGGGCGCTGTGTGCCATGCTCGGAGCACCAGGGCCTGAGTTAGTCCCGGGGCCCGTCCTCTGTGCCCTCAAGGTGTTTGTTCTCCTTATCCCTTTCAGAACCGATGAGCCCCGATCTCCTCTTGACTGTCATCAACTGTGCAAAAAAGATTGTGTCTGGAGCAGGGGGATGAAGAACTGGTGAGGAGGACCCTGTGGGCCTAGGTTAGCGGGCAGAGCCCCAAGAAGCACGTGGTGACAGAGGAAGGGACAGGAGGCAAAAACCAGACCCTTTCTACAGTCTAGAAAAATGTGGGATAGCGGCAGGACTTGGAACTCTGACTTAGAAGACCTGCGATCTTTTGATTGTAGTAACAAAACAACCAGAGTTAGCTGAAGGATATTTATTCTGAGAGGACAAGGTGTCTCACGGAGCCCATAAAAGGGGTGCAGCTGGGCCTCAGGAAGAGAATGGAAGCAGAGCTGGAAACTGTCAGGCACCTTTACCCAGCAGGTTCCTGCCTCTCTTGGTGCATTTGTTTCGCTAACTCCCTCTGCACCCGTGTTCTTTGCTCCACATTCTGCAAGACAGATTCTGGCTGCCTCAAGTTTATAGGCTAACAGCCTAAGAAACCATAGAGACTGGCTAGGCTATGTCCTGTTGCAAGCGGCTCGGATAGAGAAACTGGTTCAGCTTGGCCCTGGGGTCCCTGTTTGGTTCAATCAGTTGTAGGCATGGGAACAATCAAGCCATACGATCATAGCTGCCATGGGACCCCCTCCCCATAATTGGCAGCAATATTTTAAACAGTGTGTTGCTCATCAGCTGGTCAGACACCCCCAAAACTGTCAGCTTACCAATGGATGGTTACTCGACTTTTCCGAGCTTCAAACTGAATCATATAAATGGCACCTCCACAGGCAACTTTGAGGATGGAAGAATACCTGCTTTACATACTATAAAAACACCACACAAAGAAGGGACCTTGATTACTGGGAAGGCTGACCTTTTCCAACAGAGTCAATGTTTGTACCTGGGATTTTTTTTTTTTAGTAACTCTCCACTCTCCCCCTTCAGAGGGAGATGAATAGGTGAAAATGGGGAAGCATATTGAGTGGGAGAAGAGGGCAAACTCCACAGATGAGGGAAATTTACAGGAGACTCAGGCCCTAGGAGGGCAGAGACAGAACTAGGAATGGAGGGGATTCTGGGAATTCTGCGTGGAAGACCAATGGCTGCGTCATGTGCAGCTACTACATAGGATCCTTTTTTTTCTCCACAGGGGAACCTGGTGGCTGCTGTTCAGGCTGGCCACTCCCCTGCTGGAAAACAGGATGTCCCCTGGGATGACAGGGGACAGGCCTGCTATGGAGTCACTCCAGAACTCTCCTCACTTGAGAATTCATTTCTTCTTCCTTTTGCCTCCACTTTTTCTTCCCTTCCTACTTACAAATAAAACTGCACCCCTTTTATGGGCTCAGTGAGACACCTTGTCCTCTCAGAATGAATCTTCCTCAGCTAACTCCAGTTGTTTTGTTACTACAACCAAGAGTTTTATTTTATAAGGTATCAGAGAAAGACTAGGTCCCAGGTCTTCTAAGTCAGAGTTCCAAGTCCTGCTGCTCTCCCGCATTTTTCTAGACTGTAGAATTGCCAGAGCCCAGGGAATAGATGGTTATCTAGGGCTTCTGCCTTGTTCCCATTCAGGCCCAGGCCCCTAGTTCCTAACTGCTATTTGCAAACCAAGAGGACTATAATGAAGAAAATTCTATATTTTGGGTATTACTAAAGCATTACTTCTGCAAAGAATGTGTTATTGCTCATTTTTAATTCCACATATATTTGAGTACCTCCAGTAGGAGTGTGCTAGGTACTAGAAATGGAAGATAAAACCTAACTGTTGTTCTTGAGGTGTCCATAATGTAGGTGGACTAGCAGAGACATACAGGAATAATGAAGACGATGGATGAATGAATGTATATATCCCATGAATACAATGTATAATGAAATGGGTAATAAAATCTATAATTATTGGTTTGAAACAGTATCAGGATCTGAGTAATTCCTCCAAAACCAAGTATTTTTTAAAAGAGAAAGCTCAGAAGTAGGTAATGATTGGGGTTCAGGGTCTGGTATATTGAGGTGGAGAAATTAGTGATAGGGTGGAGAGATGGTGCCAGGTGCCAATGATTTTGGGGTGCATTGGGAGAATGGCCTAGAATCTAGATTTTTTAAAAGGCTTCTCTGGATAGGATCTGAATTGCTTGGGAGGTGGTCAGGTGGAGTAGAACCTGCTTAAGGACACGCAGAGGCAGAAAAGGGGCAGTGGGAGGAATGTCCTGCGCGTAGCCCCCATCAGTCCTGTATACACTGCAGTGTTTTCCTGGGACATTCATGTTGCTACTTCTATGCCATAATTGCCTTAACTATAAAATGAGACGTTTGACTATTCAGCTTCCCAGACTTTTGGATTTCACTGACCAGTAAAATGTGAAAAAAATGAAGACCATGTAACCCTAGGGGGAAAACATTTCCCCAGTGTGAGGCAAAATACCTTCAAACCGAAATCAAAGAGAGAAATAAAGTGGGAGAAACTCGTTTATTGCTTACAAGCAGTTGTCCACTTCTGCTTCTTGTGTCTCTCACCACCCAGCTGCAAAAAGGGGCCCTACCCAACCTCTGGATCCAGATATGCTCTTGCCCCCCTTTAATTACCTATTGATACAGAGATGGACTACTCTCCACCCCTTGGAAACACCTACTGATGTGGAGATACACTAAGGCCAGGCAAGAGATTCTGGAAATATTGCAATATTACCCACAACCCACTCCTCCAGAAATCTCACCTCACAATCTACTCGCTCCCCATCTTCCACAATGGCCCCTGTGTGAGAAAACTGGAGCACTGTGACCAGACTAGTAGCATACAATAACAGCAGTAATAAGATCATGATAATCCTCAAGCCAGAGGACTCAGCTAAATTCAAGTCCTATGCAGATTTAGTCCATAATTCACCCATTCCAGACAGTCAGTAGCTGAACGGGTAGGGAGTTCAGAGCAGTCATCACCAGAGAGCTGCAGCCAGGGGGCGGATCCAGGTTACAGGGGGCTGTAGAAGAAAACAATCTTAAGAGAGATAAGATACATGTTTTAATGACACCAGCATAGGCAAATTTGTCCATCAGGTAGGATGCATGCAAGAGAGTGGTCCTATGATAGGACAGTGGCAGGAATGGGATCTCGTCCTGGTCTAGTATACCAGACTTTCACCACTCTCCCTGTAGGAGTTACAGATGGGTCTATATATAGGGCTACGGGAGGTACATGCACTGGCCATAAAGATAAAACAAAACTCCCCAGTAAGATGCTCCTACCTTCTGGCCATTCAGGATATACTACTATGACCTTTGGAGGCCACTCTGCTATTATTCCAGGAATACACAGGAGGCCAGCTTCCAGGCCTTGTCCCCAAGATGACAGGAAATCCAGCCATCGTTGATCCATGCGTCAAAAGGTCCAAGGCCACGTCCACTCAATGGAGTCTCCGGGGTTCAGTGCAGGTGGTGCTGGCAGCAAGATATTATACTGGTGGCCAAACCTCGGCTTCAGTGATTCTTCCTTAGTTTGTACTTGCAATTGTATAGGGGAGGCAGCCATATGTGTTAACATGTCTACAGGGCTCAGGGCTCCCTTTCGGGGTCTCTCATTCAAACGTCGTAGCACGGTCCATAAGCGGACCATCCCCGCAAACTATTGGTATCTGACTTTAGTCCAGATTTTAACAAGACATTGTGCCTATCATGCCTGCTGCGGTAGGATTGTATGGCACATGAAACTTCCACTTGATTCCCAGTTGTCACATCCATTCTTGCAGTGTATGTCCAGTAAAATGGGCACCCTGATCACTCTCAATTACCTGTTGTCGGCCATAGGCAGCAAAGAGACACTCCAGGCCTCTTTTGGTCGTCTGCTGGTCTGCACAACGGGTAGGAAAAGCAACCAGAAGTCCAGTAGCTGTGTCCACACAAGTCATCGCATACCGATATCCTCCTGACACAGGTAGAGGCCCAATATAGTCTATCTGCCACCTGACGAGGGGTATAGGCCCCTTAGCTATTGTCCCATGTTGCTGTGGAACTCGGTGCAAGTTCACTTTGGAGCACATGACACACTCCTGCCGGGCTCTACAAACTTCTTCAAAGGTCAAAGGCAAGCCCCACCAACAGGCTACAGCCCAAATTATCTTTTGCCCCTCATGCAGCAAACACTGATGTAACCACTGGGCTACATCAGAGTCAGGCTTTCCTTCTAACCAATGTATCTGGGCCAATTTATCTGCTTCATCATTTCCTGGGGATGCCAGTGGCAAATGACCTGTCACATGGTATACTGTAATTATTTCAGTCTGACCACAGGCCCATAAGTCTTGCCACAATTCTTGCCCCCAAAGGGGTCAGTGGCCAACCAGCCAGTTGGCATGGTACCAGGCTGGTAGTCACAGGGTCAAGCCCCGATAGACAGCCCAGCTGCCAGTGCAGACAACTATAGGGGAGGGCTCCTGGCTGATCACAAGCCACACGGCCCGCAACTCTGCCCATTGGCTGCTCTTCCCCTTACCATCTTCCATCCATATTGTCTGTCTTAGGATGGAAAGCTACGCTTCTCCATTTTGGGGGCTGCCCATGGCTGGAGCTGTCTGTGTACCATGCATCTTTGGGTATACGGGCTCTTCCATCCCGAAAGGGACTCTCTGCTCCTAATGGTTCAAAGGCAAGTTCTTCCTACTTTTCACTAGTATATGTCACCGGTCCCAACATGCATTGGAGTTCTTCACTCAAGGGGCTACTAGAGAGGGCACTACATTGCTGTAGGTAAGCACCCCACTTGGCCAGTGTGGGTGTTTGTGCCACACCACTCCTTGGCTTTTGGGTCCAGTCTCGTACCCACCTCAAGATGGGATAGGTGGTTATTACTTTTCTTAGGGCCATTCCAGTGATGAGTTTTATAGCCAATAAGGCGTGATACACAGCAGTCAGTTGTTTTTCTATCAAAGTGTATCGTACCTCTGCCCCTTTCCAGAGTTGTGACCAGAATCCAACGGGCTGGCGAGTTCATTCAAGCCGCTGCCAGAGACCCCAGCCATAACCGTCTTCAGTCACATGAACATCCAGCTCACAGGGCCTTGATGGGTCTATCACACTCAAGGCCTGCACGGCCTTGACTTCCCATTTTGCTGTAGTAAAGGCAGATGCACATGTCTCATCCCAGTCCCACCTGACACCCTTTCGTACCAACTGGTATAAGGGCTTCAGAATTTGTGCCAAGTGGGGGATAAACACTCTCCAGAAGCCTAGAAGACCCAGAAACTCCTGTAGCAATGCTACAGTTGTGGGGATAGGAAAGGCCTGGACTTTATCTATAACTGCTTCAGGTATAACTTTGGTCTTACCCGACCAGATGACCCCCAAGAATTTGACAGACAAACCAAGTCCCTGAACCTTGGTGCTGTTCACAGCCTATCCTTTCTCCTGTAAATGTTGCAGCAGTCTAGGTGCTGCACCTACTAGATCTGAAAGAGAATCAGACGTGAGCATGACATCATCAATATAATGATACAGCCGCACAGTTGGTGGTTTCTCCCATGTAGCCAAGTCCTGGGCTACAAGTCCCTGACAGATGGTGGGGCTGTGGAGGTATCCCGGTGGGAGGACAGTGAAAGTCCATTGCTGTCCTTCCCACGTGAAGGCAAACTGTTCCTGACTTTCCTGCTCAATGTCAATGGAAAAGAAGGCATTAGCAAGATCTACCACATAATGATATGTTCCTAGTTCGTGGCTGAGGGTATCCATCAAGCCTGCAATAGAGGGGACAGCAGCATGCATAGGGGGTATGACTTTATTCAGATCTCTATAATCCACAGTCATATGCCAGGAGCCATCTGGCTTTTTTACTGGCCACACTGGGGAATTGAAAGGTCTATGGGTGGGCTTTATAATACCTACCTTTTCCAGCTCCTGGAGAGTTTCTCCAATCTCTTTATGCCCTCCAGGCAGTTTGTATTGTTTGGTATTAGTCACCCGCCAGGGCACAAGCAAAACTATGGGAGGGTGCCTAGCATGTCCCCTCAGAACTGCCTTCACCACACGTACTCTCAGTCTGAACTCACCTGCAGTGGTCTGCAACCATAGACCCTGCAGGATATCAATCCCCAAAATACACTCAGGGATAGGAGATATATACACGGTATACTCTTTTGAGGGTAGACACCCCAGTCCTAAAGGGATTTGGGCTTTTTTTACTCTGATAGCCTTCCCCCCATATCTATCTATGATAGTGGGGGTCCCAGGGAACCGCTCAGGGTTATCATGAATCAGTGAACATTCAGCCCCAGTGTCCACCAGAGCCAGGACACGTTGTATGTTCACTGGGGACCAATGGATAGCTATTTCAACATGTGGTCTCCGGTGCCCCCTGGTCCCTCAGGGCAGATACCTTGACCTTCCCCTCAGTCAAACCATGTTCCCCAATCACCTTCCTGTGTGGGCTCAAGTGAGGTTGGCTCGCTCTCCAGCAGGAAGTCTTGCAAACACACAGGCTGGACTCGCAGCTCTGTCTCTAATCTCTGCCTCTTTGGTCTTAATGGCTGGAACTGCTGCTCTGGTTTCAGCTGTTGCTATAGCTCTAGTAAGATCCTATTTGACTTCCCATCTAATTTCCTTCCATCTGCTCCTGCCCATATTAAATCAACCCACATCTGGGTCTTCGTAACCTTCATGGGGCCCTATAAATTCTTGTGAGTAACAGGTCTTATTTCTTTCCGGATTCTCGTTGCTTCAGCCTCTCCTAAGTCTGCTACTGTATGTGTCACCTCGCTTATGGGATGCCCTGAGGGGAAAGAATGGCCACTAGAGACCCAAAGAGAGATGTAGGAGCCATTTGAAGTACAATATTTCTCATCCCAGTAGTGAAAATCTCTTCATCTGGGCCATAATTCTCTGGACTATGGATGGCATTTTTCATGCCTAGCTCTCGTAACACCTGTTGGAGTTCAGCATATGTCTGCCATCTAACAGGAGAGGATGGTAGATCACCCAGCACGAAGTGCAGCCATGAGCCAATCGAGGAGGGTGTGACTCCCTGGGGTCTGATGTGCGTTTTGTAATCGCTGCCTCAAGGCAGGCTGCACTGTCACGGAAGACAGCTTTCTCATTTCTGACTCCGACAGAACAATTCCATCCACCCCCAAGTCCCAAAGACGCAGGGGCCAAGCTGATATTGACTCCAAGGGCTTCTCCCTAAACCGGGAGCCCAAATCCACCGGCTCAGCCTGAGTATAGGGGCGGGCCATAGGGTGCTCCACGCCCTGGGGAGGAGGCTGCTCCTCTCCTTGGGGAACCTTCAGCTGCCGGGTCTTTATTTTCTTTACAACCACGGGGCGGGCTTTCAGTACAGGAGGTGCCCGTGCCTCCAGCATCACCCCTTCATCCTTCTCCAGCTCCTCCATTTCTGGGGCTGATGGCACCTTTCTCTCCCCTCCTCCGAGTGCCTCCTCTGCTACAATCTTTACCTTTTCTACTGTGCCTCGCAGCAATGCTCCCTCAGTCTTCAGGTCTCTTACCTTCACCTCAATGCTTCCCAGCTGATGTTCTCTGACCACCTCGGCCTGTGCTTCCCTCAGGAGTTCATCTTTTTCCTTGATGGCCTCTTCCTCCTTCAGAACACCTGGCAGTGCTGCCCTCTCATCTCCAATGGCACCTGCTGCCGGCACTCTCGTGCTGCCGCCTTTCACATCAATGCCATTTCCCTCCTCAAGGAATCCACAGAAGTCTGCAGCTCATATTCTCATGCTGCCATTTCTTGGGACTCTTCTGTAGACATTTTTAAGACTGTGAGAAGCAGCCAACCCACAGTCCCCGCTGCCTCATGGACACTCTGCTTCTCAAAGAATCTGCTTACTATACCAAGGACCACCTCTACGGCCTCAGGTGTCACCTCCACTTGCCTCCAGTCCTGGGGTGGGGCCCAGTCCTCTAAAGGGCAAGCCACCTCAGACCACATACCCATTGGGGGACAATCCACTGTTTCCCCATTCACAGGTGCAACCTGCTGAAGCACCCCTCCCATAAGGGCAGCCTGTCTTTTTCCTTGGTCAACAATGAACCCTGCCAACTTTCGCCAATTGTCTTGCCAATGGGTTTCAGCTCTGGGCAAGTTCACTATGGATTCAATATGGCCAAAGAAACTGACAGCAAAACGTTCTTTGGGGTGAAAGAGTTTATTACCCAGCTTGTTCTCCCAGCAGTAGGTGGAGCTCTAGCGTCTCTGCCTCAGCCCAGAACACTGGGCTGAGCTCTCTATATAGCACAATAATAGCTTATTGCCTAAACATATGGAAGCAGTAGTCTAGCAACAGGCCAGTTACATCATCAGTTACATTAAGTTCAGTGAGGATCCTGGCCATTGGAACCCCAACTTCCCCACAACTTGAAACCAATATAATATTTTATATCAACTATAAATAAAAAAACAGATATGTCTGGAACATGGTAAGCAGACAAAATATGTTAACTAGTATAATTATCATTGTTATCTTGTTGGAGAATTTATTAGGTTATGTTTTTGGATTCAGTTAGAGACTAAGAAGTCCTAGCATACTTGTCAGAGACCTTATCTGCTTTTAAGAGTTACCCTGGCTTGCTCTTAGACTTCCAGCCTGGGCCCCCCTTGTAGTGAAGGTTGACTTGCATGGTCATCAGGTAGAATCTCCATCAGCTGTCAACTCTTGAGTAACAACCTTTAAGAACCAGACTAAATGTTTGAATTGTTTGCCTCTCCCTAATTAGATATCCTTGTACACACTTAAAACTACTTAAACCAAAAAGCCTGTGGCTCTAGTTTGCCTTCCAGAAAGCTGTGTTTTAATAAAGTACAAGGACCAATTTCTGCCAATAAAGTGTTCAAATGCTCTCTTCAAAGCTTTGTTCATTGTATCTGGTGGAATTTTGGTTTTCAGGGAGTAGATAGTTGCCTTGCTTCTAATATAGCATATCTACTGTAGCCCAATGGTCGCTACTCTAGGTTTTAACTCACTTTGACCCCCACATAATGCCTTACTATTTAATCATACTGTAATTGAATATTTTTGTTTCCCCAATTTTTACATTCTATGTTGTTATTCCTTCGTTCCTCTAAGATCATAAATTTTTTGAAACACAGTTGATACTTCATATGTAATTTCCCACATATAGTTATGATAAAAACTGAAGTGAGATGAGGTTACTTCTAGGAAAATGCTCTTATTTTCCACTTTCAGAAATTAAAAGAATGTCTAATTATTGGGTGCCCCTATGGTATACAGGAAGTTTTAGAACAAGAATTCTGAATTGATTCTTGTTAACTTTATTTCAGAAAGTGGTAAATAGCTGTGGAGTACAGATCTTGTGAAGAAATCACAGAAGCCAGAACTGAAGAATTATTACAGGATTTAATGAAGATATGAAGAGATAAATGTGTAAGGAGTCTATAGGCAGTGTGGCCATGATTCAAAGCAAACAGCAGGATTCGGAGACATTTGGCATGTGCAGTCAACTACATTATCCTTTGGAAAATAGGGAACTTAGTCACTGCTTTTGATTGCAGGGAATTTCTGGGGCTTTTCCTGAAGTTCTGCCCCTTAGCTCTGACTCCGTATTTAAAATTTGGAGAGCAGAATTGAGGGCCATCAGCGTACTGCTACAGTTGTGGACACAGGAGGGGACACCGGCCTTTTAGGACTTCCCTCAATCAGGATCCCGGAGATTCGGGAAATAAAGTAACTATAGTACTAAGTGTGATTATGCTACAGCATTTAAAAACTGTTGTGCCTTTCAGATAAGGTGTATAACCCCCATTTCAATATCTCCTATATATCTCGTATGAAATGTGTTCCTGAAGAACCTTTCTATAAATTAATTATATGGATGCTCTGAATTAAGGATTAAGTTGCCAAAGTAACTTCTGAAACAAAATACTAATGTATTACACTAGGATGTTAAAAAAAAAGGACCAGAAAATGCATTTCATGTCGTTGAGAGCTTAACGTGGGGCTAGATTACAGTTGACCCTTGTGAACTGCACAGGTTTGAACTACCTGGGTCCACTTACATGTGGGTTTTTTCCTCATAAATATATTAGAAAAAGTTTTGGAGATTTGCTATAAATTGAAACTATTTATTTTATTGTAAGAATACAGTATATAATACATATACAAAGTGTGTGTTAATTGACTATTGTTGCTATGGTCAACAATAGGTTATTAGCAGTTAAGTTTTCGGAGAATCAAAAGTAGTACTCTGATTTGCAATTGCATGAGGGTCAACACCTACAACCCCTGCATTGTTCAAGGGATAGCTGTATTTAACTCATGCCAAAGTTTGAGAAGTTTGTTTTTTAAGGTACGAAGTAGAGAAAAAAAAGGTGGTCATGATCTGAAAAAATTCTTTGAAGTGTTTCTGTGCAAAATAATATTCCAAATACAATTTTTAAAAAAACAGTCATGGATATTTCAAACTTATTCAACTTTGGGCTTTAAGAACCTGATTGTAACAACAAATTCATTTCTAAATGAGGCCAGCTGGGAATCAACCCCATTTAAGAACCATTACTGTGTACTAGACACTAGGAATAAGATGAAGCCCCTTCTGTCTCGGCGCTTACATGCTAGAGGTTGTACCAGACAACAAATAAAGACTGAAATACAGTAGATTATACAGAAGGGCTGCGAAGGAAGCAACTGGGTGCTGGTTACAATGTTTCAAGAAAATCATTTAACCATCCTGACTTAAACATCCTATGTATCTCTCCATGTGTGCACAATGGGTAGACCTCTGAGAAGCAGTGGTGTTCTTGTAGGCTAATGGCTGTGATGAGCGACGGTGGGATGGGGAGGGATTCCCACGCCAATGTAGAGAGCTATTCATGGTGACTGAAAGAGGTTTCAGACCCTCTTTCCCAGAATGGATTGTTCACCCCCAGAGCCCTTCCTATAGCAATTTTGGAGTCATCACTGATTCAGTGGTAGTCCTCATGTAATAGACTGGTGAATTAATAATCAGACATGGATATACTGAGAGTTTAAAGAAAATGGCAACATTTTAGAATAACTGTAATGTGTATTTCCCTCTCCACCACCTGAATAGGTGTTTGTTTTGCAGGTAAGCTGCTTTTCTTGGAAGCAGAATGTCTCCGATTTTAGCTTAGAAGGGGAAGAGTTCAGTTGCCAGGACTGGAGGAGCACTTTTGAATTTCCCATGATGCCAGACGCAGTGGCTTCCTTGGAAAACTCTGCACCACCTCCACCCTTACCCTTCTCTTAACCAACCCCCACTATCCCTGGGCTGCCAGAAGCCAGGGCCACCCAGGTGTGCAGCCCAAATCCTGTCTCTCTCAGTGGGAAGGGGAATCTGGAGGGAGGTATCTGTAGCCTTTGTTTGTGGAGGGGATGCTTGGACTCCATGATTCTGAGAAAGGACTTGCACAGGTGGTGTGGAGCCAATCTCAGCCTGAGCCTGATGTATCATAAATAAAGGGTGGGACTAGGTAGGGAGGGGCACACAGTTGCTAAGGATATGTGAGCATCAGAGAGCTGTCATAATGGTTCTGCTCTGGGTTCAGGGAGCTGCTCTGGTCCTCTGGCTCATTGTGCCCTGAAGCCTTTGCTGCCATGTCCTGGATGAGTTTCTGGGCCCCGTGGTTTCTTGTGTGGATACCATTGTGGCTGCTGGTCCAGGCAGCTCAGCCTCCAGATTGGGCCCTGGACCCTGTGCAGCTGACCCCCAGACCCCTAGGGCCAACTGAGTCCGGGTCTTCGGAACCCTTCAATCTCCCTCTTGAATTGCCCTATGCTCTGGCCCAGATGTTTGGTCCATGCCAGGAACTGACGGATACTGTGATTCCTTTCCTGTACATTGGGACAAGCCTAGCCAGCATTGAAGTCTCCCAGAGGTGGTTCCGGTGGTAAGTTGGGACCAGAATCAGGTCCTAGATTTGCCTCCTCAACTCAAAACTGAGACTAAAACTATAAATGTAGATCACGCTGAACACCACTCATTTGAAATACTTGTTGCACCTCTAAGTAGCGATAGTTCAAAACCAACAAGGTTTATTGTTTCACTTCCAAACCTGAAGAAAGATCTAGCTCGGCATCAACGGTTACCAAAGTTCTTATTGGAACTCCAGGCCTATCTGCAAAGAAACATCTAAAACACCAATTGCAGGATGATTATTTAGATCCCAGTAGGGATGTCGTCTGTGCTGAGGAGAAGCTACGTGTAGAGTTTCTGGGTGGCCCACTTCAACCTCCAGAGGCCCCTGAGGAAGTTGAGGCTTTCTCCCAGAAAAGTGTCCCCATTCATCGTGGACAGAAAGTTGAGGAGGCTGAACCTTTTCCTCCCCAGGTGGATTCCCAGGATCAGCCTCCAGAGTCCCCTGAAGAGCTGGAACCACTCCCGTTTCAGCAGGAGGCTTCCTCTCAGCCTCCAGAGCGCCCTGAGACAGATGAAAACGCCGCAGACCTGCAGGCGGCCCTGGCTGAGCCTTCCTACACTCCTGACGAGGCTGAGCCTCCAGTCCAGGAGGAAGCCCAGCTCCGCCTCCAGAGCCCTCTAATGGGGCAGAATCTTCTCCAACCCAGCAGGAGTCTCCAGCTCAGCCTCCAGAAAACATTTGAGAAAGTTGTAGCACAACTTCCAGTTCCTGATGAGGTGACAGTTCCAGCTGTGGGACAGAATCAAGCTCAGCATTCAGACTTGCCCAGTGTCACTGTGGACCCTGGTGGCCTGGAGCTCACCCTTACTCCGGAACCTCCGCCTCTAGGCCAGCATCGCGCTCGGCATACATCGTTCAGTACCACGGTCCAACCTTTGGACCTGGGGAGGTCGGCCATCCTACAGTCCTACAGGACCCTGCAGCTCCTCCAAATTACCCTGAGGTGACACGCCCACATCCAGAGCAGGTTCGGGTGCAGCTTCCAACCTTGGCTGAGGTCACAGTTCAGCCTTTGGACCTGGAGTTTACTGTAACTCCAGGGGCCACTACAGAGGCTGAACCTTCCCCAAATGTGCAGGAGACCCCAGCTCAGCCTCCTCAGCCAGCTGAGCAGATTGTAGTTCAACGTCAACTCCATCAGGAGGGAACAGTTCCAACTCCAAGTAAGGATAAAGGTCAACATTCAACACCCAGTGTCACAGTTCATCCTACGGACCTGGAGCTCACCAAAACCACAGAACTCCCTGCAGAGGCGGGACATCCTACAGCCCTGAAGGAGACCCCAGCTCCATCTTCAGCGCACCCTCAGGGGACACTTTCACATCCCGAGCAGGTTCCCAGTCAGCGTCCAAACCTGACTCAGGTCACTGCTGCACCTGTGGACCTGGACATCTCTGCAACTCAGCAACTAGAGCCACCTGAGACAATTTTACCTCCAGTGAATCAGAATTCAGTGGTGAGCACCACCACACACATCAACATATGTGAGCTCTGCAGCTGCACAGATGAGCAGAGCAGAAGCTCCAGAGAGTGCCTGTACCAGAGTCCAACACTTACAATGGCACCTTCACCATCTTGTAAGAACCTCCTTTCTTCATTTGTTTTCTGCATCCTGCCTGACCTTGCAGCATTTTCCTCAAGGACTTCCTGGCCCCTCATTTCATACCGTGTTGACTGATTTTCTGTTTTTATCTTTTGTTTGTTAATTAGTCTTTGTCTTCCTTTTCCTTCTTAATATTGTTCTCCCGTCTCCAATTTTTTACTTGAAATTGCCCTTATTCTTTTTCCTTATACATTCTTTTAGCTCCATCATTTAATTCTTTACCCTCTATGCTACCATTTTTCACTCAAGGTCGGGATAGCGCTTGGTATCCAACATAGTTCAATATCACATTCCAACCTTTGGAGCTGGTACTTACTTTTAACTCCAGAACCTGCTGAGGAGGTTGGCTGAGGACACAGTTGCCTCTGGTTACCCACCCAGGCTTCCCTGCATGCCGGCTCTATGGAAACAGACACAAGACGCCTGCTGCTCCAGCGCCCACCAATGGGAGTGCACTTTGCAGGGAGACGCGGACGTCGCTCTTCCAAGATGGCAGCGCGTCCGTCGCGAGCAGCCGGGCCAGGGGGAAGCCAGCAAAGCCGAGTAAGGCCGCCACCCAGGAGAGGTGCAGGAGCTGTTGCGGCCGTTGACAGCAGCTCGGGCTGTACTCGCTGCTGTTACAGCTCTGGCCATGTGGCAAGGTTAGGGAGGAGCTCACTTCCCCGGGAGCAATAATGTTAACAGAGTCCAGTCTATCCATACAGGGAAGAGGAAGTCTTGGCATTGTCCTTTCTTATAATCTTTGAACCCTTTGTAATACTTTATTTGGCATTTTGTAACCCCTGCTTTGTGGGTGGGGGTTTTGTGGTTACTCTCCTATTTGGGAAAACAAACTCAGAGAAGTACCTAGAGCAGTGTGAACACTCTTTTCTTCCGCCAATATCAACTGGGATTCCTAAGTGCTTAGAAGAAATGAAACGGGAAACCAGGACTATACAGATCAATAAAAGACTGACGGGTGCCAATAAAATTGATGAGACTCTTCAGCAAGTTATCCAGTTTTCCATGAGGGATTATGTCCAGTATTGGTATTAAACACTAAGTGATGATGAATCTTTTCTTCTTGAAATTAGACAGACTCTTCAAAATGCACTCATTCAATTTGCTACTAGACATGGATTAAAGATGGCGGCGTGAGAGGTGAGACAGAGGCTTCCTCCTAAAACCACATATAATACGAAAATATAACTGATACAACTACTCTTGAAAGAGCAACAGCAAAGAGGACTGCGCCAAACTGCATGCACCTGGAGACAAGAGCAGACCTCACGGAACAGTATAATGTACTAAAGTGTGGCCTGGTGGGATCCAAGCCCTTCCCCCACCCCAGCTCACCAGCAAGAGGAACAGAAATGGAGCAGGGAGGGAGTGGAGATCTGGGACCACCGAATACCTAACTCCGGAGATCTCCTCTGGACGCACAAACCTACATTTCATGGTGCTTGCATGATACTCTCACAATTAGGGGGTTGGAAAGCTGAGACAGGGAGAATTCCTGAAGAGACTAAGATTCCAGCTGCTTGTGGAAAGCAGGGATCTATAGCCAGCTGCTCTGGGACAAAAGAAAGGCGGGAAGTCTGAGAGACTTCCTAACAAAGAAGCCCTTAGCAAGAGGGCTGCTCAAGGGGCAAGGATTGCACAGAGCTTACTGCTCAGGAGAAAGGACAGGTAGACAAAATTGTCTGGGTGCACTCTGCCCAGCAGGTTGGGAGCTTTCATGATCTTCAGTTGCTCCAGCTCCCTGGCTGCCTACACAGCTCCAAGAACTCCTTCCGTGATAGGCAGCCTACTGCACCTTTCTCCTGACCAGCCACACCAAGCTCAACTGGCAAACCCTACCTTGGTGTTAGGCCAGCCAGAGGGAAGATATGTCTATAGCAACTACAAACGCAAAGCGCAGAGGCTTATACCTGTGTGTTCAGCCCACTGGTTCACGCAAAGGAAACAGGCATAGCAGCCGGGAAGCAGGAAACAGCTCTTTCCTCCCCGCAGGCAACAATACCACTCCCCTGTGACCCCCAACATTGCTTATGGGGCTGAGCAGCTCCAGAGAGTAGAGCTTCTGGGCACTAGAGGGTGCCATACACAAACATGAACGCCAAAGGAACCTGGTTCAGAGTAAAATTATTAATACAACTCCTGAGAAAGATTTAAATGATATCGACCTCATGACTCCCCCTGAAAGGGAGTTCAAAATGAAAATCATTAACATGCTCATGGAGGTACGGATTTTCAAGAATGCAGAATTCCGGTTGGAGATCCAATCGTTGGAGAGAACAATGGACAGTATTAAAAGCAGATTGGATATGGTGGAGGAGATGATAAATGAAATAGAAACTAGAGAAGAGGAATACAAAGAAGCTGAGGCACAGAGAGAAAAAAGGATCTCTAAGAATGAAAGAATATTGAGAGAACTGTGTAACCAATCCAAACGGAACAATATTCGCATTATAGGGGTATCAGAAGAAGAGAGAGAAAAAGGGATAGAAAGTGTCTCTGAGGAGGTGATTGCTGAAAACATCCCCAATCTGGGGAAGGAGATAGTCTCTCAGGCCATGGAGGTGCACAGTTCCCAACACAAGGGACCCTAGGAAGACAACACCAAGACATATAGTAATTAAAATGGCAAAGATCAAGGATAAGGACAGACTATTAAAAGCAGCCAGAGAGAGAAATAAGATCACATACAAAGGAAAGCCCATCAGGCTATCACCAGACTTCTCAATACAAATCTTACAGGCCAGAAGGGAGTGGCATGATGTATTTAATGCAATGAAGCAGAAAGGCCTTGAACCAAGATTACTTTACCCGGCAAGATTATCACTTAAATTTGAAGGAGGGATTAAACAATACCCAGATGAGCAAAAGCTGAGAGAATTTACCTCCCACAAACCATCTCTAGAGTGTATTTTGGAGGGACTGCTATAGATGGAAGTCTTCCTACAGTTTAACACCTGTCACCAGAGGTAATAAAACCACAGTAAAGAAAGTAGAACAGCTAATTACTAAGAAAATATAAAATTAAATTAACTATCCCCAAACTCAATCATGGGATAGACAGTACAGAATATGATACCTAATATATAAAGAATGGAGGAGGAAGAAAAAGAAAAAGGAGGAGAAAAAAAAAGAACCTTTAGATTGTGTTTGTAATAGCATATTAAGCGAGTTAAGTTAGATTCTTAGATAGTAAGGAAGTTAACCTTGAACCTTTAGTAACCACAAATCTGAAGCCTGCAATGCCAATAAGTACATACCTATCAATAATCACCCTAAATGTAAACAGACTGAATGCACCATTCAAAAGACGTAGAGTCACTGAATGGATAAAAAAACAAGACCCATCTATATGCTGCCTACAAGAGACTCACTTTAAACCCAAAGACATACACAGACTAAAAGTGAAGGGATGGAAAAAGACATTTCATGCAACTAATAGGGAGAAAAAAGCAGGAGTTACAGTACTTATATCAGACAAAATAGACTTCAAAACAAAGAAAGTCACAACAGACAAAGAAGGACATTACATAATGATAAAAGGGTCAATCCAACAAGAAGATATAACCATTATAAATATCTATGCACCCAACACAGGAGCACCTACGTATGTGAAACAAATACTAACAGAATTAAAGGGGGAAATAGAACGCAATGCATTCATTCTAGGAGACTTCAACACTCCACTCACTCTGAAGGACAGATCAACCAGACAGAAAATAAGTTAAGGAGACAGAGGCACTGAACAACACATTAGAACAGATGGACCTAACAGATATCTACAGAACTCTACACCCAAAAGCAGCACAATACACATTCTTCTCAAGTGCACATGGAACATTTTCAAGAACAGATCATATATGAGGCCACAAAAAGAGCCTCGGTAAATTCAAAAAGATTGAAATTGTACCAACCAGTTTCTCAGACCACAAAGGTATGAAACTAGAAATGAATTACGCAAAGAAAATGAAAAATCCCACAAACACATGGAGGCTTCACAACATGCTCCTAAATAATCAATGGATCAATGACCAAATAAAAACAGAGATCAAGCAATATATGGAGACAAATGACAACACTAATTCAACACTGCAAAATCTGTGGGACACAGTGAAGGTCATGCTAAGAGGAAAGTATATTGCAATACAGGCCTACTTCAAGAAAGAAAAGCAATACCATATGAGCAGTCTAAACTCACAGTTAACGAAACTAGAAAAAGAAGAACAAATGAGGCCCAAAGTCAGAAGAAGGAGGGACATAATAAAGATTAGAGCAGAAATAAATAAAATTGATTAGAATAAAATAGAAAGGATCAACGAAAGTAAGAGCTGGTTCTTTAAGAAAATTAACAAAATAGACAAACCCTTAGCCAGACTTATCAAGAAAAAAAGTCTACTAATATAAACAGAATCAGAAATGAGAAAGGAAAAATCACTATGGAGAGCCCAGAAATACAAAGAACTATTAGAGACTACTATGAAAAATTATATGCTAACAAACTGGATAACCTAGAAGAAATGGACAACTTTCTAGAAAAATACAACCTTCCAAGGCTGACCCAGAAAGAAACAGAAAATCTCAACAGACCAATTACCAGCAACAAAATTGAACTGGTAATCAAAAACCTACTAAGAACAAAACGTCTGGACCAGATGGCTTTACTGCTGAATTTTTTCAAATATTTAGCGAAGACCTAATACCCATCCTCCTTAAAGTTTTTCAAGGACTAAAAGAAGAGGGAATACTTGCAAATTCATTCTATGAGGCCAGCATCACTCTAATACCAAAACCAGGCAAAGACACCACAAATAAAGAAAACTACAGACCAATATCCCTGATGAACATAGATGCAAAAATACTCAACAAAATATTAGCAAACCGAATTCAAAAATACATCAAAAGGATCATCCATCATGATCAAGCAGGATTTATTCCAGGGATGCAAGGATGGTTCAACATTCAAAAATCCATCAACATCATCCACCACATCCACAAAAAGGACAAAAACCACATGATCATCTCCATAGATGCTGAAAAAGCATTTAACAAAATTCAACATCCATTCATGATAAAAACTCAACAAACTGGGTACAGAGGGCAAGTACCTCAACATAATAAAGGCCATATATGACAAACCCACAGCCAACATTATACTTAAGAGCGAGAAATTGAAAGCTTTTCCTTTAAGATCGGGAACAAGACAAGGATGTCTACTCTCCCCACTTCTATTCAATATAGTACTGGAAATCCTAGCCACGGCAATCAGACAACACAAAGAAATAAAAGGCATCCAGATTGGCAAGGAAGTTAAACTGTCCCTGTTTGCAGATGACATGATATTGTATATAAAAAACCCTAAAGAATCCACTCCAAAACTACTAGATCTAATATCTGAATTCAGCAAAGTTGCAGGATACAAAATAGACAGAAATCTGTGGCATTCCTATACACTAACAGTGAACTAGCAGAGAGAGAAATCAGGAAAACAATTCAATTCACAGTTACATCAAAAATAATAAAATACCTAGGAATAAACCTAACCAAGGAAGTGAAAGACCTATACTCTCAAAACTATAAGATACTCATGACAGAAATTAAAGAAGATACCAATAAATGGAAACACATCCCATGCTCATGGATAGGAAGACTTAATATAGTCAGAATAGCCATCCTGCCTAAAGCAGTCTACAGATTCAATGCAATTCCTATCAAAATACCAACAGCATTTTTCAACCAACTAGAGAAAATTGTTCTAAAATTCATATGAAACCAAAAAAGACCCCGAATAGCCAAAGAAATCCTGAGAAGGAAGAATAAAGCTAGGGGGATTATGCTCCCCAACTTCAAGCTCTACTACAAAGCCACAGTACTCAAGGCAATTTGGTACTGGCACAAGAACAGACCCATAGACCAATGGAACAGAGTAGAGAGCCCTGATATAAACCCAACCATATATGGTCAATTAATATATGATAAAGGAGTCATGGACATACAATGGGGAAATGACCACCTCTTCCACAGCTGGTGTTGGCAAAACTGGAGAGCTACATGCAAGAGAATGAAACTGGATTATTGTTTAACTCCATACACAAAAGTAAACTCAAAATGGATCAAAGACCTGAATGTAAGTCATGAAACCATAAAACTCTTAGAAGACAACATAGGCAAAACTCTCCTGAATATAAGCATCAGAGAGTTCTTCCTGAATGCATCTCCTCGAGCAAGGGAAACAAAAGCAAAAATGATCTCACGGGACTACATCAAACTAAAAAGTTTCTGTACAGCAAAGGACACCATCCATAGAACAAAAAGGCATCCTATGGTATGGGAGAATATATTTTTAAATGACATATCCGACAAGGGGTTAACATCCTAAACATATAAAGAACTCACAGGCCTCAACGTCCCAAAACCAAATAACCCAATTGAAAAATGAGCGGAAGATATGAAGAGACAATTCTCCAAAGAAGAAATTCAGATGGTAAATAGACACATGAAAAGATATTCCACATCACTAATCATCAGGGAAATGCAAATCAAAACCACAATGAGTTATCAACTCACACCAGTAAGGATGGCCAGCATGGAAAAGACTAAGAACAACAAATGCTGGCGAGGATGTGGAGAAAGGGGAACCTGCCTACACTGCTGGTGGGAAAGTAAATTGGTTCAACCATTGTAGAAAGCAATACGGAGGTTCTTCAAAAAACTAAAAATAGAAATACCATTTGACCCGGGAACTCCTTGGGATTTACCCAAAGAATACAAGTTCCAGATTTAAAAAGACACATGCACCCCTATGTTTACCTCAGCACTATTTATAATAGCCAAGAAATGGAAGCAACCTAAATGTCCATCAGTAGATGAATGGATAAAGAAGATGTGGCACATATACACAATGGAATATTATTCAGCCCTAAAGAGAAAACAAATCCTACCACTTGCAACAACATGGATGGAGCTAGAGGGTATTATGCTCAGTGAAATAAACCAGGCCAAGAAAGACAAGTATCAAATGATTTCACTCATCTGTGGAGCATAAGAACAAAGAAAAAACTGAAGCAACGAAACAGCAGCAGACTCACAGAATCCAAGAATGGACTAACAGTTACCAAAGGGAAAGGAACTGGGGAAGATGGGTGGGAAGGGAGGGATAAGGGGGAAAAAGGGGCAATACGATTAGCGCACATAATGTGGGGGTGGGGGACACAGGGAAGGCAGTATAACACAGAGAAGACAGGTAGTGATTCTATAGCATCTTACTACACTGATGGACAGTGACTGTAATGGGGTATGTGGAGGGGACTTGATAATAGGGGGAGTCTAGTAACCATAATGTTGCTCATGTAATTGTACAGTAATGATACCAAAATAAATAAATAAATAAATAGATTATTCTGACAAATGTAAGGATGACCTGATTTTTCATCCTTATAACTTCCAGGGTTTGCTTTAAAATTATCCAGGAGCAGAGGGGGTAGTGGTCAGCAAAGTATTTATGAGGAGTATAAATTAAAACAAGCCCAGTCATGGGTTGGTAACTACTGAAACTGCCAAGATGGGTATTTAGGAATTTACTACACTATGCCCTCTCCTTGAATATATTTGAAAACTTACATAATAAAAAAACCTTATCAAACATTTTAAGACCTTATTTGAAACAAAAGTAGTATCTCCTGTAGTTTTTCCACTACTTTGGACTTGTAAGCATAATTTCTACAAAGACAAAATAGGTAAAAGCCCCAGGTTACTTATACTACAATGACATGCCCAACCTTTGGCAGCCTTGGAAGGTAAAACAGGTTTCACCTGGCTTCTTCTCCCATCTGGCAAGGATACACCAAATCCAACTAACAAGGCTCACCATGTGGTTTGAACTGGATGACAAATGCTGGCATATGGGTGCTTATGAGATGAATGTTCCTAGTCACTGCCTCTACTTCTCTGGAGGCCCTCTTTTGGAACAGAGGTTGCTTGTTTGCACTGTATCAAGAAACACTTCTGTGAAGGCTGAGATAGAAGAGACTGCTCTTGAGTCTTTGGGGAGAAGTTACCTTCACAAAGCTGTTAACAGCCATGATAGCCATATCTGGCTGACTCTTGGCATAGTTCATTAAGTAGAGATACACGAGCTTCTTTAGCTCCAGGTTGTCAGTCTGCATACAGTTCACTACATCTGGAAAGAGAGCTGAGAAGAGAGAAAAAAGAAGGGAGTGAATAGATGTTGGTGTTAAAGCTGTTGGATAGAATATGAAGAAATGACCTTATTTTACAAAGTGATTTGATGCAAGGACAAGTGTCCCCACATGTTAATTATTATCACAGAAACAAATTACTAAAGAAATTACAGTGTTGGTTCCAAGGAGGCCTCTAAAAATATTTTTTTTTAACTTAAGAGAACTGTCAAACAAAAGGAAAGAGTAGTAAAATGAACGTGATGCATTCTTCACATAGCTGCCAACAACTATTGACCCATGACCAATCTTGTTTGATATACAGACTCAACCTACTCTCCCCTCCCCCAGTCCCTACTCCATATGGTTGCTCTGGATTATTTTTAAGCAAATTCTAGACATTGTTATCATCTCATACATAGTATTTTAGTTCACATCTTTAGGAATCATTTTTTAAAATATCACAGTATCACATACAAAAATTCACAGTAATTCTCCCTATCAATTCACTGCAGTTTCAAAGAACTACAGTTGTTAAAACTTTTTAAACCTCATATTCTTCCATCCTTAATTTTAACTTATTTAGTTATTAGCTCCTGGGTTCTTGTGATATGAACCTGTGTTTTCAATAGCTTCCTTCCTCTCTGACAGAACAAGATGCTCCATCCAGGCTCATTTTGTGTATTTCTAATCCCACAACTGGAATCAGTCATTTTTCTAATACATCCTGATTCCCTTTTAGTGGAATGTATTTATTTTTAACATTACACATTCAGACAAATGAAAATGAGTGCACTCAAAACGTAAAAGGAATTCATACTTTTTCCATGTTCAAGTCATTGCCTGGTCTATCATTCACCTATAAAGTCAAAGAAAATAAATTTATATTTCCATTCACAAAGAATCACCTTTTGTGTGGAAGGGTTGAGTGTGTCAGATTTTAAATTGTAAGTCATATTTTTTAAGTATGGTTAATGATACTTTTATAAAAAGGTAGTAATTAGCCTTTCCCCAAGGCTTTTTCATAGTATCTTACGAACTTTCAATTCTTCAAATATCTTACCACTAGTACAGGAGAAAGAGGAAGCAAATGTCAGTATATTCTACAGAAAAGTTAACAGAATGACTGAAAACCTGGTCATATAACTCCTGTATATGCAGAAAAACAATATACAGAAATACAAATTATTTACAAAGATGAAGATGGACTGTAAAGTCAAAGAATCCACCATTATCTCCAATGAACCAATGACTTCTTCCCTGGAAGGCAAACTCTATGTTTAATTTGCCTGTATGTACCTAATGTAGTTTCATGCACATGTAGATATTTAACAAACACTAATAAACACTCTTCAAAAATGAGCATTCTTTCCATGTCCTAGGGTAATAGGAAATAGCTCATGTGCAAAACAACAGTAAAACCAGTAAATAAATGTGAAACATGAGCCAACAGTAAATTTAAGATCCTAAATAAATTAATTCCAACAACCTCCCCAAGATCAAGATCTTGATCAAAAATAGTCAAAGCTCTGGCAGACACCATGGGGGAGGGGGACGGGTCTGTGGGTAGGTGGGCGAGGGCTTGTGGTGGGTGTTGGGGACGGTATTCAGGGTCACAGCCTCCCAATCATAATATAAGCTGCTCACAGGGATGGCAGTGCAGCATGGAGAATACAGTCAATGGCTGTGTAACATCTTTCTATGTTGACAGATAGTAACTGCGCTGGTTGGGGTGAGGATTTAATAATGGGTTTAACTGATGAATCACTGTGTTGTATACTTGAAACCAATGTAATATTGTATATCAACTATACTTCAACAGAAGAAAAAAGAACAGAGTTCTAGAGGTAAAAATTGCTAAGTACCAACCTACACAGCTAGACACCTGAACTAGGGTAACCACTAGTCACATAGAGCTACTGAGCACTTGCAGTGTGGCTAGTCTGAACTGCGATGTGATGTCTATGTAAAACATATTACTGGGTTTTAAAGAGTTAGCATGAAAAATATATAAGAGCTCATTAATAATTTTTTAATATTGATTTCATGTTGAAATACTACTACTTTGGATATACTGAGTTAAATAAAATAAATTTGTTTTTTATTTTAATGTGCTACCAGAAAACTTAAAACTATGTATGTGCCTTCCATTATATTTTTATTGGATAGTCCTGAACTTGAGACTGAAATGATAACCTCTGAATAGCTAATCTCTACTTAATTCTGTTTCTTTGAGCTATCTCTCTAGGCACAGCACAAATCCCATCTCCTCCAAGAACCGTTCAACTACACCTATTTACATGCATTGCTCTTTTGTAGAACTCTTATTACCTTTAATGTATACATTCTAGTGCCTAATTTACATAACTGTTTTATTATTCTCTAATTTTTAAAAATTTGGGCCTCTTCAGCTACACGGGAAGACCAATGACGGCCAAAAAGACACCTACCATCCTTTTCTGTGAATTACAATTATGTGGCATAATAAATTAACAATTAACAGATTAACAAACTGCATTCATCAAGCATATAAAAGGAAACTCAAGGAGTTTTAACTTTTCTGTAAAATACAGAAATAAGCTTGGTAAGAACACAAAACCCTACCAATGAAGTATGCCGCCTGTTACCACTTTATCTGTACTGATGCTCTCAATCTATAGTCCTTGGCAAAAACAACCCTTCACTGACTAGATAATCATGGGTAGGCAAACTATAGCCTATGAGCCAAATTTAGCCCACCACTTACTTCTGTATGAACCATGAGCCCAACTTGGTTTTCACAGAGGAACATTTACAACTAACTGATTTAATGAAAGAGAGTAACTCTGAACCCCAATTAAGAAAATGTTATTCCCAAAATAAGAATCCCCACTTTCTCATTAGACTGTTAACAGTCCAAAAACATTATTGTCATTATATTTTAATTTTGTCAATAAAAAAATGTGTGCATATTTCTTTCTTGTCATATAATTATCTACAAAACATCCTCAATTTTTGCCTCTTGGCCTGGTAAGCCCAGAGTATTCACTATCTTTCCTTTCTAGAAAAAGTCTGCTGACCCCTAAGACAGATAGTCACAGAACAGCAAGTTAAGGACCAAAAGCACTTACGCACTAGCAGACAAAACTCCAGGAACAAAAGCCCTCCTCAGCACAGCAGACCCTAGAGCACAAGGAGATACAGGCGTTTTCTGTTGCCACCATCCCCACCAGGGCGCCCAGTGTGGGCAGGGGACTGGCTCCCATCTTTCTGGTCTCATGACCCCTTTACACTCTTAAAAATTATTGAGATCCCCAGAGAGTTTTTGTTCATGTGGGGTATCTCTGTTAATATTTCACTGTATCAGGAATGAAAACTGAGCAATTTTAAAAACATTCATTAATCCATTTAAAATAGTGATAATAAACACATTTCCTATTATAAATATCAATTTAAAGCAAACATTTAATTTTTTAAAACAAGATATTCTTTACATTTTGAAAAATCTCTTTGATGTCTGGTTCAAAAAAAAAGCCAGCTGGATTCTTATATCTGCTCCTGCATTCAACCTATTACAGAATGT
>JAQQAC010006923.1:12243334-12272906 GCA_029783875.1 Phataginus tricuspis | reverse complement strand
AATCCAGCTTTACACATATATATAAATGGGAAAAGGGAGGAGTAGCTTAACGGCTTTTTCATATAACACATAACATAACAGGATGTTCTTTGATACATTAAAGCTAGACAAATGGCTGTTTTTCTTTTTCTTGTCTTCTTTAGTCCACAAAAGGTAGATTCGTAAAAGTTGGTTGGAATGTGGAACCTGAAATCATACTGATGAACTTTCTGCACTTGGTTGCATTAAAATCCATTCATTCATCATTTATTTAGAATGGATCTTTTATCCATGCATAATTTTGTGATATATGCACGGGTCTTTGGAAAATATTGGTTCATGAGTTAAGTAGATCTTCCCAATGTTGACAAGTTTCTTCATAAAAATAGCAAATAATCACATTCACTAATTTCCCCACCCATCTCATCAGTAGAATCTGTAAGTACTGGGAAACTGTCAAGCTCACACTAGGAGATACAAATTTTCCAACACTGTAACTTTTACTTTAAAGCTTGAAATGTACAGTAAAATTTTTTCCCTTGAAATAACAGTTTGCTTCGTTAATTTTTGGTAGAATGTCTCCCAAATACTGAAGCCTGATTAACCATAATTTGTCAATCATTCCTTCACAAAAAATACGGTGTCCCCATTTCAAACAATTGTGCAAGGGCTTTTCTTTTTCAAGTCACCCACCACACTTTGCTGTGCAGAAGTCCTTTATACATAATTCCTACTTCACCACATGGATTATTTGTAAGACCTGTACTCAAGGTTCAAGGTTTATTAGCAAAGTAGAAGTTTTAATGCTTCACGAAGAACAGCCCTAAGTGAAGCTGCCTTTTTCCTGCAAATACACAGTAGTGAAGAATATACATTGACTACTGTCATAGTTTGGCATCATTGCCTTGATTTATGCTAAGGCACCAGCAGTGCAAATGGCAACACAGTGAAAAAGGCAACTATTATTATTATAAGAATAGATATGACCTCATTCCCTGGAAGAATCTTAGGAATCCTGAGAGGCCTACAGATAATCCTTACTTAATTCAAAATGGTCTTGATGTATCAACTACAAAAAAGAAGGAGGGGAGAAAGAGGAAGAAGGAAGGAAAGAAGGGAGGGAGGGAGGAAGGAAGGAAGAAAAAAAAAAAAAAAGACCCAATGGGGTTTGTTAACATTTGTTTTCATCTTGAATTCAGCAATTGAATGTAGAGCTGTAAAGTTAAGGGCACTGACCTGAGCCAGTTAAAGAACATAAGAGTTTCAGCTTCCCAGTACATTTTTATCATCTTCTAAAACTCAGGAACAGGTTTGTAACTGTGCCAGCTCTCAGGTTTTATGCTGCATGTATGCAACAAAATCAAACTATTTTCTCTGCCAAAACAAGATCGAGAAAGCTTAAGTCACGAGTTAACAGAGAAGTAATTTCCCTCATGATGTTTTCAGTGGGACAAACCCCTTTTCATAGGGTCTATGATTATAACAGATGTAAACGAAAAACAGTAAAAGCCATAAAGTAGGATTGGGTCTCAAGTGACCAACGGCAGGGGTGACCACCCTTACCTGACATCCTTCCCCACAGTCATAGCAGCAATCACTTTCTTCACAGCCTCCTTCCTCTTCTCTTTCTTTTCATTGTTGAGTTCAGCCTTTAATTCAAAGATTTCTCCTACAAGAAAGCAGAAGGGTGAGGTCCCCAAACGAGAGAACCAGAGCAGAGCTCTGTACCACATAACAAGTAACACCACAACAGCAGGCCAGAGGCAGGGCAGTAACTGAAATAGAATTTTTTTAATTATAGGATAGGTACAAGTCAAGTCCCCAGAACATCAACGGACCCACTGATGAGGATACCGTGTTTTAAGGTACGGCCACAGAGGGAGGTACAACCCAGAGCTGAGGGGGCACAGGAGTGGAAAACAGATCTCCTGAGATCTTAACATCATGAGGAAAAAATGGCATCTGCGGGATGATCTCCCATCAGAACCACAAGGTCCTAGGGGAGCAATAAACGCAGACAAGGAAAGGGTTCACGAATCAATGTCTTCAAACCGAAAGAGACTCCGTTATCATATCACTCACCCCCTCTCAACTTCACAAATAAAGAGCCAAGGCTCAACGGTCACAGTGAGTTAATGACAGAGCCACCTTCAGGCTGTCTCTCTAGACTGCTGAGTCCGGAGGTCTCACCCTCGGCCACCCACTAACATTACCTGGGAAGTATTTAAAAATAACAATGCTCAGGCTCCACTCTGGACCAAATAAATCAGCATGTCAAGGAGAACTCTTAAGTTCATATTTTTTAAGTTCCCCCAAGTGATTCTAATGCACAACTAGGATTGAGAACCACTGCTCTCTAATTAGTACTTTAAGAAGCCAGTGGGTTTTAAGGCTTCACCCTATTCGATCAATCTAACAGAAATAATAATCTTGAAGTTTCAAGAACGGTACAAACCAGAGTCATTTCTAAAGGCCCAATCCTGAATGACCCTCGGGCCCTGCACTGTGAAATGCCAGGGGTTTTTTAAGGCTCAGGCTCACCTATCTTCAGAAAGCTGAACCAGAAAAGAGAAGGTCACAATCCTCGCTTGTTTTAAAAGAAAGAAGAAAATAAGCCCATGAAAAAGTAGACTACTCCCAGCTCAGCCTTCCACCTACACCCGTGAACTCTGCCACAACACTGCCTCATCTCCCTCCACCTCCACGGCTGCTCTTGGTGTTCCTTTTAATCAGACCTCATTCACCAGTATAGAAATAGTGGAGGCGGCAACCTGTAGGATCCGCTGAAACCTCTAAATGGCAAGAAACACAGCAGTTGAGCACTAAAGATTTGTTACACCAAAAGCTGTGGCCAACAGGACAACCAAATCAATGTTACAAAAATCACTGATTTAATGGACAGCTGCAAAAACAGCTGAGCCAGAAAAGCTAGACCTTTTAAGAGTCAACTGCCTCCTCACCAAGTCCTCTGCTGACAAATCTAGCTCTCTGGGTCTCCTCGTTTATTTTCGGGAACTGTAAAGGACAAGCTGCAGGGTTTCAGAAAGTCTGCACTGTGAATAGCAGCAGGAGTTAAAGAACCCAAACAGGACGTACTGAAACTATTCCAATAGCATAACTTAAAGAGTATGTTCCAGGGCAGTTCTGGTGGGCGATGTAGGAACTCAAGGGAACACGGTCTATCCATTTCTTTCTAAATGTGGTGTTCACCCAGCTGGATTCAATCTGCAAGTCTTAAACTTTTACAAATCCCTGAATAAAAAAGGGTTACCAGGATCCACTGCAAGAGAAGGAAGGTTTGAGGAGTTAGGTGAGTTTTAAAACTAAACCTTTTCATGTCATAGAATAGCTTGGTCATCAAAGCACACAAATATTAACAGAAGAAATAAACACATTTCAGAATAAGAGAATCTGAAAAAAGCTGAAAATGAGTGACAAGGGACTGATGGTTTTTGTGAGATATAAATAATAAAAATAGGGAATAAGCTGGGTGGAGCCAAGGAGGGGCACTAAGGCAGACATCTATCTCATACACACCGTTAAATTCCTATCTTTTCCCCCTACTCCTCCCCCTAATAAAATCTACCAAACACAGTTAGCAGCTAGCAATGGCTCTCAATCTTGTTTACAAATTAGAAAAATGCAGGGAGATTTTAAAAATCCCCCACGACTGGGCCACATCACAGACCAATGAAATCAGGACTTCTGGGGGAACACCAGTATTGTTTTAAACTTCCTAGGTGACTTTAATGTGTAGGCAAGGTTGAAAGCCACTAGCAGTTGATACACTTCAACAACTCACTATGGAGTTTTCTGTAATGTACTAGAAGAGCTTGTGACAGTTTAGCACAGAGAATGCAAGTAGGGACTCTGTGGCATCTTACTACACTGATGGACAGCGGCTGCAATGGGGTGTGGGGGGAGATTCGATAATAAGGGTGAATGTAGTAACCACATTGTTTTTTCTTGTGAAACCTTCCTAAGAGTGTGTATCAATGATACCTTAATAAAAACAAAAACAAAAAAAACACTGCTTTATATAAATCCAAGTTTAATGAGGCATCAACACTATTCACGCTGCATAACGAAGCAGCCAAGTGAGTTCACTAAAAGCCTGCCCCTCAAATAGAAGACGGCTCTGAAAACAGCATGAATAAATTCTTTGGATTCAAACAATATGAAGGTAACAGGAAGTTCCAGTTTCTTTGCCCCTGGCTTAATCTACAGCCTTTCTCAAACTAGATCATTCCTGCTAAACTCAGAAAGAAGAAAAATCCCGGTCTAAAATTTAACCCCCCTTACTTCCCACTCTCTCACATCAGGTCACTTCTGGAGGTTTCTCTTCCCTTCCCCCAAGTGTCAGAAATTCCTCTTCTTCCCCGGGTGTTCAAGATTCTACAGATACGTTTCTCCATTACCAGAGGGGAAAGAGGTGTCCCTTAACCTTTAACTACGGGAGACGGGCGCGGTTTGCCCACCAAGCGGCCAGCCTCTGGGGAACCCCTTTTCCCTTATGCTGGCTGGACACGTCCCAGCCCCTCAGTGGACGACGCCAAGACGTTAACAAGGAAGGCTCTCCCCTTGGCCTCCAGCTTCTACCGGCCACACCCCTGGCCTCTGGCCCTGCTAACCCACCCCGACTTCGAACACATCTTCCCCCGGTGCCCCTCAACTCCCAGCGACCGTATCCGGGGAGTCCCTCGCCCACCACAGCAGCGGAGTCCCTTTCTCTAAACCCCCTCCTCCCAACGGCCACACCCGCGGCTCACTCCATCCTCAACGGTCACGCTCCTAGGATCTCCTCTCCTCCGCGTGCCGCCGCCCAGCCTGGGGTTCCCCTTTCCCCCCAATGAGGGACATACCCCAAAGTTAAGCTGTCCTGGACTCACCGAGGGCAAAGGCGGGGTGGCGGCAGCAGCCTGAGAGCGCGGCCCGAGAGGTGGTGTAATGGTTTCCTGCGCGGCACGACTCCTCCAGGTCTCAGCCACTGCGCAAAACCCACTTGCCAGGGACAAAGATGGTGGACACTTACCTCTGACGTCAGAGAACCTCGCCTCGCGCGTAACGTCATCCCCGCAGGGGCGGGGCGGGCCGAAGGCTAGGGTGGGAGCGGGCCAGGGCCCCGGGCTTTGGGCTGGGAAGGGAAGGGCTCTGAAGCAGAAGTTTCCAGGCAACCAGGGGCTTGGGGTCACGGAAAGAGCTGGTGGCCCACCGCCTGTTCGGGCCTCGGCCCCGCCGCCAACCCCTAACTCACCAGAGGGAGCGGGGAGGGGGCGGGGGCTACTCGGCCGCGGCGGCCCCCAAACCTGCGACCCGACGCAGCAACCTTCCGGGCGCTGACAACCGGAAGCTGCACTCGCGGCGCCTGACGCCATCACGTCGGTTCGGCGCCCTGCTCCGCCCCCGCCCCATGGAGCCAATGGCTGGGCCGGCGGAACCGCGGTGCGGGGCCAGAGCTCTTGGACACCGGACGGTTCCCAGCTCAGGATCCCACCTGTGGTTCCGGAGCTTCGCGATCCTCCAAGCGCAGAGGCGTTTGGAGGCCCTAGGCTACCGGCGGCGGGCGGAACGCGTCCTTACTGCCCACCTCCAGCAGGGTTTGCGTCAGACTCAGATGCTGGTTCTGGCTTGCTGACCTTGCCTGGCCTCAACACCATCTGTGTAACACTGGCGCCGTCGCTTGGCCTCCTTCAGTGAAGTTTGCCCACTTGCAAAGAGGGACCAATAATGCCTACCCTATTTTGGCTTCCCAGAGATTACCAGAGCAGTCTGGCCGGCAGAGCCTGGCGGATTTCAAGAAAACAAAACAAAACACGTTTTGACCATACCTTATACCCAGGGAGTTCTTGAGATCCCCTGGGCATGCTTCTGTAACCCGCCCATCTGCCCTGTGGGGCACGAAGCTCAGGCGGTCCGCTGATTCTCATCTAGCCATGTTTGCTTGCTTTTCGCGACAGAAGTGACATTTTTCTTTCAAATAGACTCAGAAAAGGTCAAAAGTAGCAGGGAGCGTCTTGTCTTGATACAGACACTTCACACAAGTAGGCTTCGGTCAAATGGGAGCCCAGGGCCTGAGTGTGAGTGGAGGTGGGGAGGTACCGCTAGGAGCGGGTCCAGGAGGACTTCGGGGATGGCTACAGGGCTGGCTGGGAAACAGGCCGGTTCTTGGAAGCAAGCTCCACTGGTCTAGGTCAGGGGTCCTGTCCTCACTGAGCCTCTCCGTGAGGAAAATGTCCTCCTACCTCTGGGAAAGGTCAGGGTCCTTTCTGGTCATAACCGGTGCAGCCAAGCATCAGTGACTTGGCACAAGCACCCCCTCCCCATAAACGGGGCACGCAACAGCCGTTATTCCAAAAAGTTTTCGCCCAGCTGCTGTCTTCAAAAGCTGTGAGAGCCCCACGGAGTAATCTATTTGCCTTTTTAGGAGACTCCATCTCAGGTCTTCTTACTTCCCAGGCCTCTCCACATCCCTGCAACGTGTGTGGGCTTGTCCTTGGGGTGGGGGTGGGGGGGTTTAAATTGCAATATTTCCAGAATATCTTTCCTGGCCTTAGTGCATCTCCATGTCAACAGGTGTTTCTAAGGGGTGGAGAGAAGTAGTCTTCATATCAATACAGGGCTTATCTGGACAGGAGAGGCTGGGTGGGGTCCCTTCTTCTGCAACCGGGGTTGTGAGAGGCAGTAAGAGAGCAGAAATGGATGACTGCTTGTAAGTAAAAAATGGGTTTCTCCCACTTTATTTCTCCCTTTGATTTAGCTTTCAAAGGTATTTTGCCCGGGATTTTTCCTCCGGAGTTACATCTTCATCTTGCACTACATCCCTTTGTGAAGCTGAATGAAGCCTTGGATCCTGGGGAGGGGGGTGGAATGTGGGAGTAGGGGGCGAAAGAGAGGGGAATGCACACACATGGTGCACATTTCCACCAAAGATTTCATCCATGGACCATGAGTCCTCCAGGTAGACTCCAGCCAGAAAAATAATTTCACATTACCATGTAATTTGAACAATAAGGTGCTTGCAAAGTGTTATGGTACCAGAGAAGGGGGCTGAAGGGTATCCGCAGGTGGTGACTTTTGATCTGAGACCTCCAGGTGAGTAGAGGAAAGGGCCATTGCAGAAGGTACTGGCAAAGCAGCAGCTGGTCGGTAGTAGTAGAGGCCGAGCTGGGGGGATGGTGCACCAAGAGGTGGAGAGGAAGCTAGGAAATAAGAGAAGAGTAAGGGAGGAGGTCAGAATGGGAGGGAGATGAGGAGGAAAGGGAGAATGCACAGACATGGAGGCCGTGCAGGAGGGGCCCAAAACATTTGCAAAGGCAGCTCTCATCCCACGGGTCTGTGAGATTTCAAGCCATCCAGAGTTCTTCAAAGCCAGATGGGAGAACTGCAGGCAGGATTCCCCTGAGACAGGTCCAACTTGGAGAATCCTGAGTCCCACCCCAGCCCTAGAGAGTCACTCTAGGGTGGGGTCCAGGAAATTTAGGCTTGACCCTTCCTCTCTTCCGTCTTGTCCTCATCATTGGTGGATCTGAAGCACAATAAAATGTGAGAATCTCTGCCCCAACCTTACCTAGGAGATGAGGGGTATGGGATTTAACATCTGTGGGAAATAGGGGCTCTAACTGTTTGCCAGGTAGGAATTGTGATTTGTCCTCACCAACCTCCAGGAAGGTAGGAGACATTGCTGTCCCCACGGTACAGGTAAGAAAACAGGCTTAAGAGAGGTTAAGTAACTTGGGGGCCCACACAACTAATAAATGGTAGAAGCAGGATTCTCCCTCAGCTCTCTGTGATTCTCGATGGAGCAGTAGTATAGTTCAGTGGTAGAGCAAATGGGCTTTGGCACTAGGATAGGAAGGCTTAGGTGTGAAACCCAGCTCTATCCCACACTGCTGGTTCTTCCCAGAACAGTGAGGGGCCCAGGGCAACCCAACAAGCGTGGGACTGAGACAGCTGCCACAGTGTCAGTACTTTTCATAGGCCCCTTAGATGGTATTGAAGATACAAACTTCTAAGTGGACTTTTATTGATGTTCAGAGAAGGGAGGTCAGTCACACCACCCTATAGCCCCTTAGCCTCAGGCAGAGGGGCCAGTGTGTGACTTCAGGAAGTTCCCAAAACTGTCTGAGCCTCAGTTCCTCATCTGTAAACTGGGGGAAATAGTACACTTAGGACAGTTTCTGGTCTGCAGTAAGCACTCAAAGATGGCTAGCTATTATTACAGTTCTGGCTAATTCTCATCTTTCCAGTCTAGTCAGGTCCCTGCCTTTAACTACTTCTGAGCACTGGAGTGAGATCCTTTCTTTCTTGTTTAAACCCCAGGTTTAAACCCCAGATATATCCTTACTTGGCACCTGATTGAAATCACCAAACTAGTATTCATGCAGCCTCTCTCTTGATAGTGCAACAGCCAGTGTTCTTGTGGGTTCTGTTGTAGGAAGCTGGTCCTTCTCCTGCCCCTTGTGGGGAGCGGAGCAGATATTGTCAGACAAGATTCCATTTTGTTTTAAGACTCCATCTTGTTGTACTTAGGTTTTAGGTTTTTGATTACTTTCCCACAGCTTCCCGCCAAGTGTTCTCACTCTGGCCCACCGCTTACGTCAAAGACAACTGCGCATGCGCACAACGTGGTGCGTGATTGGACTTTGTAGATCGCTTCATTAGCATAATGGGCAACCAATCAGAAGAGACCACACCCTGTACTGTCTATATATTCTCTGCTCCAACCTATAATAAACGAGACTTGATCAGAAAGCCTGTCTTGTCTCCCTTCTCTCTGTCTTCTGTCCCTCTTCATTCGCGCACCCCCCCTCCTTAGGTCCCAGTTGGCGAACCCCGCGGCTGGGGGTTTTACGTTTGCTGACCTGCAGGTTGGGTCAACCCCTTTCAAAACTGGCTTTAAAATCTTTTATTTGTCAACTGTAGGTCAATAAAGCTGTGGAAAAAATAAAGATCACAAAATAATAAACTACAAAAAACTTGCATTATGCACATAGTTTTCAAATAGTGCTAAGTGAAATGAAATGGTGATGAAACGTGGTCCACGAGCTGTTCCTCCCAACCAGCTCCTCACCGCGCCCGCCTATTCCTGGGTTTCGGCTGAAACTTCTGGTGCCCATCTCCACATCTCTTGTACTTCTGGGTTTGATCTGTCCATTTTAGACACTGTCTTTTGACTTCCTAATGACATAGGCAAGGAGTTATTCTTTCACATCCCTGTCCCAGTCCATTCTTGAGGATTAGTTATGTCACTTTCCAGAGAACGAAGTTTACAGAAGTGTGACAGGGTCAATATTGTGCAACCCAGAGCTTAATAATGTCCTGCATTTCCCTGCCAAGGCGCCAGGTGTTTAATTTGCTCTCCTGCCTTTCTGTGCTGCCCGCCATTACCACCCCCCAGCTCCCGTCCAGCGTTCTGGAGCAGCAGCTGCTGCCCGGTCCCCTCAGAGCCCCTCTCTGGGCTGTCCTCCAGTATATCAGGTCACCTCCTCCACCTGTCACATAGCAGCCATCCTGGAGCTCCCCTCCCGGCCTCCTGGCTTGGGCTTCATCCTGGCTCCCCCTCTCTTGCTTTCTTTACTCTTTTTTCTGGAGCACAACCTCAAGTTAAGGATCCCTATTTAACATGAACGTTTTTGGACAACCTCAGGATAGTATTTATACCTTTACTACGCATTAATTGGAAAAAAAATACATAAGGTCCAAAAATTACCAGGAAGGCTTTTCTTTTCTTTTCTTTTCTTTTTTTATACCTTAGAAATATGTTTTTCTTTTCTTTTCTTTTCTTCTTCTTTTTTTTTTTACAATTTATTTTGGTATCATTAATCTACAGTTACATATGCAATACCATGGTGATTAAACTACCCCCTTCATCAGGTCCCCCCCACCAACCCCATTACAGTCACTGTCCATCAGCGTAGTGAGATACTATAGAGTCACTACTTGTCTTCTCTGAGTTGTACAGCCCGTTCCCCCGCTACCTTACGTCTGCTAATCGTAATACCCCTTTTACAATCTTATCCCTCCCTTCCCACCCATCGTTCCCAGTCCCTTTCCTTTTGGTAACTATTAGTCCGTTCTTGGGTTCTGTGAGTCTGCTGCTGTTTTGTTCCTTCAGCTTTTTTCTTTGTTCTTATACTCCACATATGAGTGAAATCATTTGATACTTGTCTTTTTCCGCTTGGCTTATTTCACTGAGCATAATACCCTCTAGCTCCATCCATGTTGTTGCAAATGGTAGGATTTGTTTTCTTCTTATGGCTGAATAATATTCCATTGTGTATATGTACCACATCTTCTTAATCCATTCACCTACTGATGGACACTTAGGGTGTTTCCATTTCTTGGCTATTGTAAATAGTGCTGCAATAAACATAGGGGTGCATCTGTCTTTTTGAAACTGGGCTGCTGCATTCTGAGGGTAAATTCCTAGGAGTGGGATTCCTGGGTCAAATGGTATTTCTATTTTGAGTTTTTTGAGGAACCTCCATACTGCTTTCCACAATGGTTGAACTAATTTGCATTCTCACCAGCAGTGTAGGAGGGTTCCCTTTTCTCCACATCCTCGCCAACATTTGTTGTTGTTTGTGTTTTGGATGTTGGCCATCCTCACTGGTGTGAGGTGATATCTCATTGTGGTTTTAATCTGCATTTCTCTGATGACCAGCGATGTGGAGCATCTTTTCATGTGCCTGTTGGCCACCTGAATTTCTTCTTTAGAGAAGTGTCTATTCATGTCCTCTGCCCATTTCTTAATTGGGTTATTTGCTTTTTGTTTGTTAAGGTGTGTGAGTTCTTTATATATTTTGGATGTCAACCCCTTCTCAGATGCATCATTTATGAATATATTTTCCCATACTGTAGGATGTCTTTTTGTTCTACTGACGGTGTCCTTTGCTGTACAAAAGCTTTTAAGCTTGATATACTCCCACTTGTTCATTTTTGCTTTTGTTTCCCTTGCCCGGGGGGATATGTTCATGAAGAAGTCACTCATGTTTATGTCCAAGAGATTTTTGCCTATGCTTTTTTCTAAGAGTTTTATGGTTTCATGACTTACATTCAGGTCTTTGATCCACCTTGAGTTTACCTTTGTGTATGGGGCTAGGCAGTAGTCCAGTTTCATTCTCTTACATGTAGCTGTCCAGTTTTTCCAACCCCAGCTGCTGAAGAGGCTGTCATCTCCCCATTGTATGTCCAAGGCTCCTTTATCAAATATTAATTGGCTGTAGGTGTTTGGGTTAATGCTTGGATTTTCTATTCTGTTCCACTGGTCTGTGGGTCTGTTTTTGTGCCACTACCAAATTGTCTTGATTACTGTGGCTTTGTAATAGAGCTTGAAGTCAGGGAGTGTAATTCCCCCTGTTTTATTCCTCCTTCTCAGGTATTGCTTTGGCTATTCGGGGTCTTTTGTGGTTCCATATGAATTTTAGAATTATTTGTTCCAGTTCATTGAAGAAAGCTGTTGGTAGTTTGATGGGGATTGCATTGAATCTGTAGATTGCTTTAGGTAGTATTGCCATTTTGACAATATTTATTCTTCCTAGCCAAGAGCATGGGATGCATTTCCATTTGTTAGTGTCTTCCTTAATTTCTTCTAGGAGTGTCTTATAGTTTTCAGAGTACAGGTCTTTCACTTCCTTTGTTAGGTTTATTCCTAGGTATTTTATTCTTTTAGGTGCAATTGTGAATGGAATTGTTTTTCTGATTTCTCTTTCTGTTAGTTCATCATTAGTGTATAGGAAAGCAACAGATTTCTGTGTGTTAATTTTACATCCTGCAACTTTGCTGAATTCAGATATTAGTCCTAGTAGTTTTGGAGTGGAGTCTTTAGGGTTTTTTATATACAGTATCATGCCATCTGCAAATAGTGACAATTTGACTTCTTTACCAATCTAGATGCCTTGTATGTCTTTGCTTTGTCTGATTGCCGTGGCTAGGACCTCCAGTACTACGTTGAATAACAGTGGAGAGAGTGGGCACCCCTGTCTTGTTCCCGATCTTAGATGAAAAGCTTTCCGCTTCTCGCTATTAAGTATGATGTTAGCTGTGGGTTTGTCATATATAGCCTTTATGATGTTGAGGTACTTGCCATCTGTACCCATTCTGTTGAGAGTTTTAATCATGAATTGATGCTGAATTTTGTCAAATGCTTTTTCAGCGTCTATGGAGATGATCATGTGGTTTTTGTTCTTCTTTTTATTGATGTGGTGGATGATGTTGATGGATTTTCGAATGTTGTACCATCCTTGCATTCCTGGGATGAATCCCACTTGATCATGGTGTATGATCCTCTTGATGTATTTTTGAATTCGGTTTGCTAATATTTTGTTGAGTATTTTTGCATCTACGTTCATCAGGGATATTGGTTTGTAATTTTCTTTTTTAGTGAGGTCTTTGCCCAGTTTTGGTATTAGAGTGATGCTGGCTTCATAGAAAGAGTTTGAGGGTATTCCCTCCTCTTCTATTTTTTGAAAAACTTTAAGGAGAATGGGTGTTATTTCTTCTCTATATGTCTGGTAGAATTCAGAGGTGAATCCATCAGGTCCAGGGCTTTTGTTCTTGGGTAGTTTTTTGATTACCGATTCAATTTCGTTGCTGGTGATTGGTCTGTTTAGTTTTTCTGTTTCCTGCTTGGTGAGTCTTGGAAGGCTGTATTTTTCTAAGAAGTTGTCCATTTCTTCTAGGTTTTGCAGCTTGTTGGCATATAGATGCTTGTAATATTCTCTTGTAATTCTTTGTATTTCGGTGGGGTCCGTCGTTATTTTTCCTTTCTCATTTATGATTCTGTTTATGTATGTGGATTCTCTTTTTCTCTTAATGAGTCTGGCTAGGGGTTTATCTATTTTGTTTATTTTTTCAAAGAACCAGCTCTTGGTTTCATTGATTTTTTCTATTGTTTTATTCTTCTCAATTTTATTTATTTCTTCTCTGATCTTTATTATGTCCCTCCTTCTGGTGACTTTGGGCCTCATTTGTTGTTCTTTTTCCAATTTCAATAATTGTGTCTTTAGACTGTTCATTTGGGAATGTTCTTCCTTCTTTAAATAGGCCTGGATTGCTATATACTTTCTGCTTAAAACTGCCTTTGCTGCGTCCCACAGAAGTTGTGGCTTTGTGTTGTTGTTGTCATTAGTCTCCATATATTCTTTGATTTCTGTTTTGATTTGGTCGTTAACCCATTGATTCATTAGGAGAATATTGTTAAGTCTCCATGTATTTGTGGGCCTTTTTGATTTCTTTCTAAAATTCATCTCTAGTTTTACACCTTTGTGATCTGAGAAGTTGGTTGGTAGGATTACAATATTTTTGAATTTACTGAGGTTCTTTTTGTGGCCTAGAATGTGGTCTATTCTGGAAAATGTTCCATGTGCACTTGGGAAGAATGTGTATCCTTCTGCTTTTGGGTGCAGAGTTCTGTAGATATCTGTTAGGTCCATCTGTTCTAGTGTGTTGTTCAGTGCCTCTGTGTCTTTACTTATCCTTTGCCTGGTTGATCTATCCTTTGGAGTGAGTGGCGTGTTAAAGTCTCCTAAAATAATTGCATTGCTATCTATTTCCTCCTTCACTTCTGTTAGTACTCATTTCACATATGCTGATGCTCCTATGTTGGGTGCATATATATTTATAATGGTTATATCTTCTTGTTGGACTGACCCGTTTATCATTATGTAATGTCCGTCTTTATCTCTTGCTACTTTCTTCGTTTTGAAATCTATTTCATCTGATACAAGTACTGCAACGCCTGCTTTTTTCTCTTTGTTGTTTGCTTGAAATATTTTTTTCCATCCCTTCACTTTTAGTCTGTGTACATCTTTGGGTTTGAGGTGAGTCTCTTGTAAGCAGCATATAGATGGGTCTTGCTTTTTTATCCATTCTGTTACTCTGTGTCTTTTGATTGGTGCATTCAGTCCGTTTACATTTAGGGTGATTATTGATAGATATGTACTCTTTGCCATTGCAGGCTTTAGATTCGTGGTTACCAAAGGTTCAAGGGTTGCTTCTTTACTATCTGAGAATCTAACTTAACTTTCCTGTTAAGTTATTGTGAACGCCGTCTGATGTTTCTTGATCTCTCCTTTCCTATTCTTCCTCCTCCTTTCTTTATATATTAGGTGTTTTATTCTTTGCCTTTAGTTAGTATTTGGATGGTCTGCTTTCTTTGCTATGATTTTATTTTCTCTGGTGACATCTTTTTAGCCTTAGGGGTGTTTCCCTCTAGAGCAGTCCATTTAAGATATCCTGTAGTGGTGGTTTATGGGAGGCAAACTCTCTCAACTTTCTTTTGTCTTGAAATTGTTTAATCCCTCCGTCATATTTAAATGATAGTCGTGCTGGATACAATATTCTTGGTTCGAGGCCCTTCTGTTTCATTACGTTAAATATATCATGCCATTCTCTTCTGGCCTGCAAGGTTTCTGTTTGGAAGTCTGATGACAGTCTGATGGGTTTTCCTTTGTAGGTGATCTTTTTTCTCTCTCTAGCTGCCTTTAATACTCTGTCTTTATCTTTGATCTTTGCCATCCTGATTATTATGTGTCTTGGTGTTGTCTTCCTTGGGTCCCTTGTGTTGGGAGATCTGTGGGTTTCCGTGGACTGTGAGACTATTTCCTTCCCCAGTGTGGGGAAGTTTTCAGCAATTATTTCTTCAAAGACACTTTCTATCCCTTTTTCTCTCTCTTCTTCCTCTGGTACTCCTATAATACGAATATTGCTCCGTTTCGATTGGTCACACAGTTCTCTTAATATTCTTTCATCCTTAGAGATCCTTTTATCTCTCTCTGCCTCAGCTTCTTTGTATTCCTGTTCCCTGTCTTGTAATTCTTTGATCGTGTCTTGAACCTGATTCAATCTGCTGTTGAGCCTGCCGATGGCTTGTCTCATTTCTGCATTGTCTTTCCTCACTTCCCTCACTTCCTCCCTCAGCTCTTGCACATTTTTCTGTAGATCCGTCAGCATGGCTATGACTTTTATTCTGAATTCTTTTTCAGGAAGACTGTGCATATCCATTCCTTCAGCTTCTTTCTCTCGGGTGGTGTTTGTCTGCAGCTTTGTCTGTATCATATTCTTCTGTCTTCTCATGACTATAGAATTGGTTGTTGGTAGCAAGGAGAGAGAAGAAAGGAGAGAAAAGGAAAAAAATTCTACTAATATAAAAAAAGTAAAAGGAGAGAGAAAAGAAGGAAAAGAAAGGAAGGAAAAAGAAAAGGCAGCAACATCTAAAAGAGGAGAAAAGAAAAGAAAAAAATTCTATTAATAATAAAAAAGTAAAAGGAGAGAGAGAAGGAAAATAAAGAAAGAAAAAGAAAAAGCAGCAACACCTAAAAGAAGAGAGAAGAAAAGAAAGAAAGAAAAAAAAAACGCCCACCAGGGGTGGTTTCTGTGTGAATGCTGTAGGTGGCGCTTTTGCTCTACTATTCCAGAGCCGTGGTCGCGTCGCTCCACACGGCCCTTTAAAGCTGTGGCCGGGGTGAGAATGAATGGAGGTTCTCTGCTGCACCCCCGTCTCTTTAGGACCGCTGAAAAACAAAGCGCGAGCTTTTCTCCCTTTTTTTTTCCCTTCTCTCTTCTGCCCTGAGCCAGCCGCGAGCAAGCAGGCGGTTCAGACCGCTGCAAAAAACAAAGCGCGCGCTTTTCTCCTTTTTTTCCTTCTCTCTTCTCCTTCCCTGAGCCAGCTGCGAGCAAGCAGGCGTTTCAGACCGCTGAAGAGCCAGGCGCACGCTTTTCTCCTTTTTTCCTTCTCTCTTATCCTTCCCTGAGCCAGCCACGAGCCAACAGGCGTTTAAGCCGCGCTTTGTGCACCCGCGTTCCCAGGGCCAGTCCAGGGCTGGTTATCTCCTGGGCCTGCACTTCCACTCCCTCCCAGCTCTGAATCCTCTCCTCCCGCCGGTGCGCTGGGGTGGGGGAGTGCTCGGGTTCTGCAGGTTCACGGTTCTGTTTCTTACCCGCGGTCCGCTGCCAAGTCCTCTCCGGTGTTTCTGCACTGTGCGCGCTTTCCTGTTTGTTCTGGTGTCTTTTTTAGGAACAGTTGCGTTTGCTGTGTTTTCGTGAGTAAATATAATGTTGGGAGGAAAATTCTGTCGTTCCGTTCACGCTGCCATCTTCCCGGAAGTCCAGTAGTATAACCATTTTGACAATATTTATTCTTCCTAGCCAAGAGCATGGGATGCATTTCCATTTGTTAGTGTCTTCTTTAATTTCTCCTAGGAGTGTCTTGTAGTTTTCAGAATACAGGTCTTTCACTTCCTTCGTTAGGTTTATTCCTAGGTATTTTATTCTTTTTGATGCAATTGTGAATGGAATTGTTTTTCTGATTTCTCTTTCTGTTAGTCCATCATTAGTGTATAGGAAAGCAACATATTTCTGTGTGTTAATTTTGTATCCTGCAACTTTGCTGAATTCAGATATTAGTCCTAGTAGTTTTGGAGTGGACTCTTTAGGGTTTTTTATGTACAGTATCATGTCATCTGCAAATAGTGACAATTTGACTTCTTCTTTACCAATCTGGATGCTTTGTATGTCTTTGTTTTGTCTGATTGCCGTCGCTAGGACCTCCAATACTATGTTGAATAACAGTGGAGAGAGTGGGCACCCCTGTCTTGTTCCCGATCTTAGATGAAAAGCTTTCAGCTTCTCGCTATTAAGTATGATGTTAGCTGTGGGTTTGTCATATATGGCCTTTATGATGTTGAGGTACTTGCCATCTATACCCATTTTGTTGAGAGTTTTAATCATGAATGGATGCTGAATTTTGTCAAATGATTTTTCAGCATCTATGGAGATGATCATGTGGTTTTGGTTCTTCTTTTTGTTGATGTGGTGGATGATGTTGATGGATTTTCGAATGTTGTACCATCCTTGCATCCCTGGGATGAATCCCACTTGATCATGGTGTATGATCCTCTTGATGTATTTTTGAATTCGGTTTGCTAATATTTTGTTGAGTATTTTTGCATCTGCGTTCATCAGGGATATAGGTCTGTAATTTTCTTTTTTGGTGAGGTCTTTGCCCGGTTTTGGTATTAGAGTGATGCTGGCTTCACAGAAAGAGATTGGAAGTATTCCCTCCTCTTCTATTTTTTGGAAAACTTTAAGGAGAATGGGTGTTATTTCTTCTCTATATGTCTGGTAGAATTCAGAGGTGAATCCATCAGGTCCAGGGCTTTTGTTCTTGGGTAGTTTTTTGATTACCAATTCAATTTCATTGCTGGTGATTGGTCTGTTTAGTTTTTCTGTTTCTTGCTTGGTCTGTCTTGGAAGGCTGTATTTTTCTAAGAAGTTGTCCATTTCTTCTAGGTTTTGCAGCTTGTTAACATACAGATGCTCATAATATTCTCTTATAATTCTTTGTATTTCTGTGGGGTCCGTCGTTATTTTTCCTTTCTCATTTGTGATTCTGTTTATGTGTGTAGATTCTCTTTTTCTCTTAATGAGTCTGGCTAGGGGTTTATCTATTTTGTTTATTTTTTCAAAGAGCCAGCTCTTGGTTTCATTGATTTTTTTCTATTGTTTTATTCTTCTCAATTTTATTTATTTCTTCTCTGATCTTTATTATGTCCCTCCTTCTGGTGACTTTGCGCCTCCTTTGTTCTTCTTTTTCCAGTTTCAATAATTGTGTCTTTAGACTGTTCATTTGGGAATGCTCTTCCTTCTTTAAATAGGCCTGGATTGCTATATACTTTCCTCTTAGAACTGCCTTTGCTGCGTCCCACAGAAGTTGTAGCTTTGTGTTGTTGTTGTCTTTAGTCTCCATATATTCTTTGATTTCTGTTTTGATTTGGTCGTTAACCCATTGATTCATTAGGAGAATGTTGTTAAGTCTCCATGTATTTGTGAGCCTTTTTGATTTCTTTCTGAAATTTATTTCTAGTTTTATACCTTTGTGATCTGAGAAGTTGGTTGGTAGGATTTCAATATTTTTAAAATTACTGATGTTCTTTTTGTGTCCTAGTATGTGGTCTATTCTGGAAAATGTTCTGTGTGCATTTGAGAAGAATGTGTGTCCTGTTGCTTTTGGGTGCAGAGTTCTGTAGATATTTGTTAGGTCCATCTGTTCTAGTGTGTTGTTCAGTGCTTCTGTGTCTTTACTTATTCTGTGTCTGGTTGATCTATCCTTTGGAGTGAGTGGTGTGTTGAAGTCTCCTAAAATGAATGCATTGTTGTCTATTTCCTCCTTCAATTCTGTTAGTATTTGTTTCACATATGTTGGCGCTCCTGTGTTGGGTGCATATATGTTTATAATGGTTATATCTTCTTGTTGGACTGACCCCTTTATCATTATGTAATGTTCATCTTTATCTCTTGCTACTTTCTTTGTTTTGAAGTCTATTTTGTCTGACACAAGTACTGCAACACCTGCTTTTTTCTCTTTGTTGTTTGCATGAAATATCTTTTTCCATCCCTTCACTTTTAGTCTGTGTATATCTTTGGGTTTGAGGTGAGTCTCTTGTAAGCAGCATATAGATGGGTCTTGCTTTTTTATCCACTCTGTTACTCTGTGTCTTTTGATTGGTGCACTCAGTCCATTTATATTTAGGGTGATTATTGATAGATATGTACTTATTGCCATTGCTGGCTTTAGACTAGTGGTTACCAAAGGTTCAAGGGTTGCTTCTTTACAATCTAAGAATCTAACTTAACTTTCTTGTTAAGTTATTGTGAATGCCGTCTGATGTTTCTTTATTTCTCCCTTCCTACTCTTCCTCCTCCATTCTTTATATATTGGGTGTTTCATTCTTTACCTTTAGTTAGTATTTGGATGGTCTGCTTTCTTTGCTATGATTTTATTTTCTCTGGTGACATCTTTTTAGCCTTTGGGGTGCTTCCCTCTAGAGCAGTCCGTTTAAGATATCCTGTAGTGGTGGTTTATGAGAGGCAAACTCTTTCAACTTTCCTTTGTCTGGAAATTGTTTAATCCCTCCGTCATATTTAAATGATAATCGTGCTGGATACAATATTCTTGGTTCGAGGTCCTTCTGTTTCATTACGTTAAATATATCATGCCATTCTCTTCTGGCCTGTAAGGTTTCTGTTGAGAAGTCTGATGATAGTCTAATGGGTTTTCCTTTGTAGGTGATCTTTTTTCTCTCTCTAGCTGTCCAGGAAGGCTTTTCAATGAATTTCTTTTATTTACCAGGATAGCATCTCCGGACATGTGAAAGCCTGTTAAGACTTTAGGCTTAAGGGCTAGGTCAATCTCATTTCATTCATTCTTTGATCCCTCTGGCACCTTCCTCACCCCCTCGTCTTCTGGTGAGAGATCCTTACTCTTGACATTTCACTGAGCCCCCTCTACTCCGGGCAAGCCAGTCGGGACTGAAGCACAGGCTTAAGGCCCCGCCCAGCATGTCACATGGCCATGCCTGGCCAATCGGGGTCTCCTTCCAGACACATGGTCCAAGCAGGCCAGTTAGAGGCTTTTAGAGGATGGGCTTTCTGCTGAGAGGTTAGCTCCGCGGCAGTGCAGAGTTGGAGTTATCAGGGACCATCTTTGCCATAGTGGGGCACTCCTGAGGCAGAAGGCATCACAAGGGAAAGCAGAGTTGAGAGATGGATGGGGAGAGCCCTGGATGCAGCCAACTTTAAGCCTCTAGGCCTCCCGGCTATAAGAATCAATGTGGGTAATCCTGTAACATTTCCAGAATATCTCTCCTGGCTTTAGTACATCTGCCTATCAATAGGCATTCGGAGGTGAAAGGAAGTATGGCCTTAGTGCATTTGCATCATTCCTCAGGGGTGGAGAGATGTTCATCTCCATATCAATGGGTAAATTACCTGGGCAACTGAGGGCTTATCTGTACTTGAGAGGTGAGGGGGAAGGTCGGTTTTTGGCTTCTGCTGGAGCAGGAGAGAAACAGCCCCAGACTGCAGTTTGTGAGCAATAAACCTATTTTAAACTTTATTTCTCCCTTTGACTGATTTCGGTTTTTAGAGGTATTTTGCCCCAGGATTTCCTCTCCCCGGACTTACAGCCAACATACTGTTTGCCATTTTTGGTTTAAGCATATTTTAGTTTGATTTCTTTCTCTTGGAACATAAAGAATGGTGATGAATATATTTGTGAACTTGGGCAAGTTATTTACCCGCTCACCTGCTCCCCAAGTGTCAGTTTCCTGATTAATTGGAGAGAATAAGATCTACCTCAGAGGTAGCTGTAAGATTTCAGTGAGACAACATGCATGTAAACTCAATATATGATCACTGTTAGTGATACAGCAACTTCATTTGTGGGAGACACAGGATTTACTTGGTCTCTGAACAGTGCTTAGTGCGCACATGATTGAGAGGCCCCTGTTCTAACTGGCCTTCCAAGTGAGACAGGGACCATGGACGTAGTCAGAGTAGGGTGAGGGCCTCTAGAAAAAACAAGGCAGGATATTTACAGTCAGAGCAATGTAAGTACATGCAAGGAAACCCCCTACCAAAACTCTGTTAACCATGAAGCTCTAGAGTCGTTCTTCAGTGAGATCAGTTACTATTCCCCAGATAAAGAAGAGTAGCACATGTTTTTATTATGCTAATCATTTGTACTCATGGTAAGATTCACTTTAACATGCTAAAAGGCCCAGGCCTATGTGCTGTCTTTCCTCCTTCAGATCTGATGAAGTGATTTGCAAACTGGGCAACTCATTTAGCATGCAGACCCAGCTGTAAACAACATAGTAAAAGGCAAGAAGGATTCCACCTTAAGATAAGATTGCATTTTAACACCCAGAAAGTTTAAGAAGTAAGATTCTTAACTTACTCTTTAACAAACAGACAATAACTTGGCCCACCTTGGAGGCTGGGCAGGTGGCCTTGTTTGATATGCTCCCTGACCAAGATGCGGTATCCCAGGGAGAAATCAAAGCGGGAAATTCCTTATGTTAAGTTAATTCTAAATATTCAGGGACCACTTAACAAGTCCACACCCCTAAGCCTTTTTTCACCTTCCCAAAAATCCTCAACTGCCTATAAAACCCCTAGAGCACCACTACGGGCTCTCTTGCCCCCTCCTGGCGTGAGCCAGGAGCTCTGTCCTCTCACTCTATCTCTCAATAAAAGCCTCTCTCTGGCTCTCCCACCTTGAGTGTTTGCTAAGTTCATTCTTCAACTCTGCAAACAAGAACCCCAGCATCACAAGGACCTGTGGGCACAGCTTGGAAGTCACTGCTCTGGGGGTTGCCTTTTGAGCAGATCAATGTACATTCTCCCATCCCCTTCTAGTCTGTATTTATTCTTTCTCTAAAAGTATGACTGGGTGTTGCACAGCTCCCCCTACCCCTATTCCCACCTTAACCGGCCTGGACGCAGGTTACAGGCAGGATCCCCATCCCGTTATCCCCGTACTCCCCATACTCAAACTTGCTCAGGAGGCAAGGCATTTGGAAGCAGTGCATTTTGCAGAACACTTATTTCGGCTACAGAAGTAAAAATAACCTTCCCAATGGGTTCTATGGTCATGTTTATTCATGCAGAATAAAATCATAATCATCACACATTTCTCAGGAAAAACAAAATGCTACCAACCAGGACTGAAGTTGGTTGAGTTGTCCCTTTAACGTCACCTTGTTACTCATTACTTCACCCTGTTGCCTGTGAGCTCGCAGGAGCAGAGAGATGGTGGCAAGAGTCAAAACTTTAAGCTATGAAAAAAACTAAGTGTGAAATCATAATATCTATTAACTTATTTTGTTTCAGGCAGATTGCAAAGTCAGCTCCAGGGAAGTCACTGTCCTGGTAAAGTGACCTTATCTAGGGACTTCTAATTCCCAATTTGTTTTTTAAAATTTATAAAATTCAAAGGTAAATAAGGGAGCATGGTACTGCAGCCTCCCCATTGTCTCCGCAGAAAACAACCACCATTACCAGATAAAGGTAGTGACTTACCATGAGTCGCTGCCCTGAGATACATCTCCCCCGCACACGCCCCTGCCTGGAATGCGGTGGTGATGGGAGCAGTGCTCTTAGGGCTCACACGGCTGCTGCAGGTGGTTCTCCTTTAGGGTGCATCGTTGGCTGGGAAAGGCAGCAATTAAGGGGGAGCATCTGGGGCCCATTTTGCTTTTGTCCTGATGAGAGGGGCCAAGAGACTGAGGGGCCATGGGGGCTGTGACAGGGACCCTGACTAGGGCAGTGCTTCCAGCCAGCCTTCCTCTTAGGATATTTTAGGTGATCAGAATCTTCACGGATTCAAATGGCCTCTAGAGAAAGAAATTCCACTAACCTGGTTTGGTGTTTACCTTGTGTAAGGTCCTTCCTTTGGAGGTCCCTAGGGGTGGCACTGGATACAAGATTTGGTATTGGATTTGCATACAAATCCCAGCTCCAAATGGTACAGTCCCTTTGCAGCTTATGGGGCAAATATATAGCACTATGGGCTGACAGGAGGTCAGTATTTCATAAGGAATCCTATGGGCAGAATGAAGAAATGGCTTAAAATTCACTCAGAAATGTGAGTCATTATTGAGGGCAGGGCCTAGAACTAGGCACTTGGGAGAGAAAGGAGATGGGATTCTTGCTGCATCAGGGTTCCGGCCCTAACAGAGAACTGTGGGGAGTCTTCACACCATGGATGGACACTATAGTTCATGATGCTCCACTTATAGGTGACAGCTAGAGTGGAGCAGGGGTGTGTGACCTCCAAAGCAGGGCTCAGTCACATCCTGGGACAGGCAGAATTACTGGCCCTGATCCCCACCCCTCCCTGCACCCGCACCCTTGCTGGGTCTCCCTTGCTTCCTATCCCCTGGCACGGGGTTTGGCCATGTGAGCTGCTTTGGCCTGTGGAATGGGCAGAGATGAAAGTGTGCCGGCTCTGCACCTAGGCTTGAAGAGGCCTGGTGGGTTTCTGGTTGCCTCCTTAAGCTTTTCTTGGGTGCCTGCTGCCCCTCCGGCCTGGGTCCCAGAGCAAAGACACATGGCAAAGAGCTGCCCTGGCTGATCTTCAGACCACCAGTGAGAAGCAGAGCCTGCCTGGCCAGCAGAGAGTTAGAGCTTTGCTGTGCCAGGCAGCCTGCAGACTGGTGAGAATTGTTATTCCAACCCACTGCGTTTGGGATGGTTTCTTATATAACATTATTGTGGCAATAGCTGACTAACACATGTACTCACTCCTTTATCAGGTGATAGGCTCAGCTGCTGCAGCAGAGACCCGACACAGCAGTGGGTTAGATGAGAACGTTTATTGATTTCTCAGGCAATGATCTGGTGAAGTTCTGTAGTTCAGTGCTAGTTTGGTGGTTCATGTTTCAGGGAGCCTATTTTCTGCTCCACCATCCTTGCGGGGTGGCCTTCATTCACATGAAGCCTTTATACTGTTTACAGCATTGATGTCTTAATTTCCTTCCACCCTGCAAGTTGAAACACTCCACAGTGTGGCACCAAATGTTCATCCCAACATTGCCCTCTAACACAGAGGCTCCTTGCCTTGAACCATGTTCCCACTTTGCTTCAGGTTCAGGACTTCCCTTCTGCATGGGTGAGCATGCTGCCCGCACACCCACCATGCTGGGGCCCCAGCGCCAGCCTCCCGGGCTCACCATCTCTCCCACCAGGACGTTAGGAGCCAGAGTTGGTTGCACCTGTGGCTCCCTGGGAGCGAGAAGCCCTGATCACGCTGGAAGTGGCGGCCTCCAGCCTTACGCATGTCCAAGGTTAGGAGTCCAGGTGTGCCCTCCCGTCATCATTGCCCTGCCCTGCCTTGCCTCTCCCACCCTCCAGTCCTGCTGACCTCCAGCCCTGAAGAGGCCAAAGAACATCTGCTTTCCAAGCCTCCCTGCCCTCCCAGCCATACTTCCCAAGTTTAGTGACCATAAAGACCTTGTTAAATGGCTCCCTCTCCTTCAGAGATTGACTCAGGAGGTGCGGGCCTGTGGGTTTGGAGGGTGACACCCTCTCCTTGAACAGACTCTAGCCTGGCTGCTCTGCACCCTCTTCTCAGTTCAACCTTGGCCTATGCAGACTTGGACAAACACTCACAAAGTTTCTAACAGTCCCTAGATGCCCCCAGTCCCCCTTAAAGTGCCCGCCTGAGAAAGCTCAAGGCTGCCTAAAGAATTTGCTGTTTGTTCCAGCCAACACCAGAGGCGGGCCCCTGCCTCCCAGCCTGTGAGAGCCGGTGCGAGCTGACTTTGGTAAACCCAGTCAGCAAATCCAGTTGGGTTTCATGTGGACCAACCCCTCCATTCCTGCTTCTTGCACTCTTTCACAGAGCCCGTGATGCCCGCTCCCTGTGCTCTCATCTCCCTTTAAGATGTCTGATCACCTCTTTAGAAATCCCACTTGAGTTCAGTTCATGATGGACTCTTTCCCCTGTACTATTGCAGTAGTATATTACTGATTGAAATTTGTCCTTACTGCTTTAAGTAGCCTCTGGCTTGTTCATTTTTGACAAGGGGAGGTATCCGGAATCAGCCTTCTATTTGTTTTAGTTAATTAATTTGTTACTATTATTTTTCAGGATAACTCCTGAAAATGTTTTTATTTTTCACAAGCTCCAAGTGTTTCTCCAGTCACCTCTGGGGATGAGTGCATGTCATCAGCATCCAGCACCCCCTCTGCTTTCCAGCTAGAATGACACCTTTCCAGGTTTCTGACTTAGTTAGCTCTTTTACAAAGACTTGAACACCCATAAGCCTGCAAAAAAAGTAGGATGCTAGGATCCCTACGAGTACAGGTGGGGTCTTCTCACCATATCTGTAATATGGAGGATGCTGAGTGGCACTGGTTGGCTCTTGACACCAATTTCTACCCCCTTCTCTGCAAGTGCTGGAAGCCCAGGACCATTTCACAGATTCCCTTGACAGCAGAGTCCCACCAATAAAACATACTTGTGTGAAATCTGGAGGGTAGAAAGGAGGTGGAAGGATTCTTTCCTCCTCTGTGGTGGCAGATGTACAGGCTGCATGTTGGCCTCCATACCCCCCACCAGTCACCAGGCAGCAATGACCTCAGCAGTAGTTTCCAGAAGTTTCCTGGGTTCTGAGTGGCAGCAGCTACTGTGAGTCTGTGGAAAGCAGCTACAGCAAAGTAAACTGAAAGCTAGTGGGGTGCAATCCCCCAACCCTCAACTTTCATCACTACTAGCCCCTCCAATGAAAAGAACCAATTGTTTGTATAGAAGCTTTTTGTTTGTTTCTTTGAAATATCTACAGTGGTTTCTGTTTTCCTGTCTATGGTAACTGTAAAATGTCTGCAAATTCTTTGACTCTTCTTTCTTCAAAAGGTTTGAATGTGAGCTGGATTTAGTGACTGACTTCTAACTATTCATGTTATGTGACAGAAGTGATGCTATGTGCTTTCTGAGGCTAGGTCATGAAAAGGGTAATTTCCATCTGTCTCCCTCTCTGGATTGCTCACTCTGGAGGAGGCCAGCCGTCATGCTGTGAGGACATTCAATCACAGAGCACGGGGACAGGCCTGTATGGGGCGGACTGAGGCGCCCTCCAACAACCGGCACCACCGTGGTAGCCATGTAAGAGAGCAGCAAACCACCTTGGAGGTGGACCTCCAGCCTGTCAAGCCTTCAGATCTGCAGCCCTGGCAGAGATCTTGAGACCCTCATGAAAGACCCAGAGCCAGAACTTTCCAAACTACTCCTGAATTCTTGGTTCACAGAAATTGTGAGGAATAAGTGTTTATTGTTATTTTAAGCCACTATTTTGGTGTAATCTGTTGCATAGCACCAGATAATCAATATACTATCTGGTGCAGGGGTTGAGCCGGATAGACATGAGACTCTCTGAGCGGCTGTAGTAATGAATGATGCCCACGGTGGTTGGGGACTTTGGCTCTAGGCTCCAGCTCTCATCTACCATAATATTTGCCATGCCAACAACCCACAGACTTTCCTGGGCACAACGTTCCTTGACCTCCTATTATGTAAAGAGGACAGAAGTACCAAATGTGCAAATATAAAGTATGGTTTTATTGTTTCTTGGGGTAACTTACCAAAAGAATGGTAACAGGGGATTAGGCCAGACTTAGCTGGACCAGGTGTCCATTGGCTAGGGGTCCCGTAGGGAGGGAGCCTGCCTGGAATGTATCACGCTTATAGGATGGCAAGGCAGGGAACATCTATACCACTAACAGTGGAAACTGCAATGATGAAAGAAATGATCTCATTAGAAAGGTGGAGTCTGTTTTTCCATTGAGCTTGTTGGTACCTGCTGAACTAGCTCTCTGCTGAGCTACTGAAAGGGGAAAGGGAATACGTCTCCAAGACTATCCAACTGGCTTCACCTCCTAGATTCCTGACACTCCACTGATCCCCATTGCTAGGTGATGCACGAACCTTATCATTATCTAGAATCTACCATGAAGATAAACAAAGCCCAATCTTTCCAAGGACATAAGCTCTTGTCCTTCCAGTTCTCTCTCAAGTAGATCCACTATCCCAAGTTCTTCACCTGCATCAAAACCTCCTATCTGGTGCCCCATTTTCTCCTGGTTCCTACTCATCTAAACCCCCAAGTGGCCTCTCTACTTCTAGGCCACCATCAAATTACTCCTCCTACAACTCAAGCTGGATCATGTCTCTTCCCTGCCTAAAACATCAGTAGTAGTTCTTGCTTTGTAGTTCTTATTTGCTAATAAGAATCGTGCAAATTTGAGGTAGTGTTATATAAAAAAGATATTATCTAAGCCCCACTTTATGTACCCACTATGAAATAAGGCAACTCTCCCAGAACAGGAACCTGCCAGCAATCCTGGCCCACATGTTGGGAAGCCCAGCGGTACCAGACTCTCTGTTCTGGTTTTTTTTCAGCTCCCTATCTTTGTATCCACCTGTCTTATTAGGATCAACCCCGTACTCATACAGAGTTTGAGCCAGTCTGGGGAGTTTGTGCCCTTGTGTCCTAACAGTGTAACTAAACTGCCTAGGACAATACCTGGCCCACAGCAGGGGCTCAATCAGCAGTAGCTGCCATCACGCTCATCACCAATATTATTCATATTGTCTTGACTCTTTGATGATGACCACGGCTTATACTTCTCTGAATCCCTATACTGTCCAACAGGGCAATGTAATGGTTAGCAGGCTTTGGAGTCTAACAGTTCTGAGTTTAAGCCTTAACTAGCAGTTCTGGATGGTGACCTGGTGCACTTGAGCAGGTTACCTATATTCTTTAAGTCCTGTTTCCTTATCTGTCAAATGAGGATAACAAAATATGCTTCCATGGATTGTTGGGCTAAGTGAAACTGTAAAATGCCTAACTTGGGGTTTGGCACCAAGTAAGCAAATAGTAAATGTTAGCTGCTGCTTCCGATTATTACTACTATTTAGTCTTCTGCTTGAAGCACAGTAAATATTTGTTGGCTCACTGAAGTCACCACACAGAGAAAAATACTTGACACTCTCAGTAAGAAGCTTGAGAGGGAGCTTGGTCAGGCACCAAGGGAACAGGGGTCTCTCGCCCAGCATCAGCAAACTAATAAACCGGATGAGGAATAACAGGCTGTTCGCTTGGACGCCACCTCATCAGCAAAACAGGCTGGGCTGTTTCTCCCTAGCACTGCGACACTGGGACCTCTGAGCTGTGGTCCCATGGTTGGCACCACTTTCCCTGTCATCATTGCGAAACCACCAGCATTTATTTGTGGCCATTTAGGTAGATTATCAAAGCTTGTTCACTCAGAGTTTCTTTTACTAATTTATTTAACTTACTGACTTAACTAAAAGTAATTTATTAATGACTTTCTTTGCAGAAAGAGTGGAGGAACCTTTGTATCTTTTACAGATTGCACTGTATTATCACTTGGAATCATGCAGCCGGGGATCTGTACTGGATAAGGCAGGAAATGGGTACATTTGCAGCTGGGCTGAGCTGGAGGGAGCCAAGCAGCACGCACCTGACCCTCAGGGGGTCAGGAGAGTCCAGGGCAGAACAAGTGACTGGATGTTTTCTGAAAGAAGGCCTGCTCAGGGCAGTCTTGGGCAATTACTGCCTTTACCCTATCCCTCCAACACCTCCCTGCTAGCTAGCTATTCAAGGGCTTGGATTTTTTAAAAGAAAAAATAAAAACCCAGTATGAATCTTCCACTGGCTGATGAGGGTGAAGAACCCCCTACTACCCAGCTAGGGCCCCTGCACTGCACATGTGTGAAAGCCTGCGAAAACAGGCCTTGGCCCTGCCGTGGAGCCAGGCTCAAAGATGCCAATCTCCTGGCAACAGCAGAGACCCTGCGAGAGGGGCCAGAAGTGGGTGATCCTCCGTGGGCAGGAGGCCAGGAGGTTGTAAAGAACTGGTACTTGACGAACTAGGGGAGAGAGAGCCCCAGAATAAACTGTTAATTGATTTAATAACCTACACTCCTTGAGGATATGTTTCCCAGTTGCCGGGGACTGACAATATTGGGGAAATGAGGGCGGGAAACCTCATTTGTCCTTCTTTGCCTGCATTACCTCTGGGGAAGGAGTGGCTGCCGTGAGGGATTCTGGCCTCAGCCCTGCTTTTCGTTCCTATGGCACTTGTTACTTGCATGTAAGTATTTAACAATTTATACTTTAATTCCTTACCAGACGGCTAGGATTGGTTATGAGCTAACACATGTCAATGAGAGAAAATGACACATTTTATTGTAGGTGGCCCGGGGCAGGCTGGGGCTCACTCTGGGGTGGTATCTTATGCTTCACTCTCCTCCCAAAGCTCTTCAGCATCCGACCCTGAGGTCACATCCTTGTCTGTTAGGACTTCAGTGAGCTCTCGGGGACAAGAATAATGCCAAGTCTTTTACTCTTAAAAGGAATAATAAAACCTTTTGTTATTACCTCATTTTAGACAAGAATTTTAAATTGTACCTACTCTTTTACCCTCCATCCATGAGAGAATCTTATCCTTCTCATGTAGCTTCTGCACCAGGTTCTTCTCACGTGAGGCACTGAGGGGTCTAAACATACCCCTGAGCCAAAGTGGCCACCTTCTCCAGAAAAAGCCCTCCTAAAAAACAGAAAGGAGATATTAATTCTACACTTCCCCTGCTTCTCCAGCCACAGTACTTGATCCCCCTCAAATGTACCTGATTCTCACCCTCTTCTGAGGGTTTATGCAGATGTGGAAAGAAGCCCCTTGGAGGAAAACACACACACAGATAATAATTAGTGTGTCTCTCACAATGTGTATCTCTGCCTTATTAAGACCAAATGGGTACCTCAGCCCATCATCACAAACAAAATCACTACAGACCTGGGATCCTGAAAATAATTCCATGCATGCTGAGCTTCAGAAGTTCTCTGTATCTGTCCATTATAGCCCCACAATGTCTCCGGGGAGACCTTTGTATGTGGCTTGGCAGGGAGTGTAGGCAGGATTTTAGCCCCACTCACCTTCTTGGCCATTGGCTAAGTACCCTCGGGCAGTAAGCGAACGGCTCAAGCACACTGGGCAGAAGCGTTTCACTCTCTCCAGAAGCATTTTACACCAGTATCCTTTGGACTCAGTCTCACATGCATCATTTGCTGGTGGGTGGGGGAGAAGGTGCTTCTATTTTCCTACTGCTTTATCCTATAGGTTGAATCACACCAAGTTATTGCTGAGTCCAACTAGCTCACTAACTTTCATACATCAGACTCTCACTGATGAGTGAATGGGTTGTGAAATCAACTTAAAGGTCATGACC